>VZRI01009697.1:163971-218281 GCA_013397515.1 Upupa epops
GGGGGGGGGAGAGATGGGAGGCGGGGGGGCATACAGGCTCTTCTCCCAGGCAACTAGTGATAAGACAAGAGGACATGGCCTGAAGCTTTGCCAGGGGAGGTTTAGGTTGGATACTATGAAGCACCTTGTCATGAAAATGGCAGCTTGACATTGGAATGGACTACCCAGGAAAGTGGTGGAGCCACCATCTACCACAATCTAGGTGATGTCATGGTGTCAGGTAATAAGCTGGACTTTTCCAGCCTCAGTAATTCTGTTATTCTGTGATTTCATAGTTATCATTTAGTTTACATCTTTTGCAATAAAGGTGCCACTTAGGCTGCTGTTCAACCAAAATTTGGAAGAGGAATCTAATTGGCTGTTGCACACTGAAAGGGACTTAAAAAAATGCCTAAAACAAGAGAGCGGGCCTCATTTCTTTCAACCAGTGTGATTGCACAGAAATATAAAAATTTGTGTGTGAAAGCAGCAGGCTTTAGTTTTCCAGATAAGTAAACTACTGCAGTATGGAACTATATGTATAGAATAATGCTTTAACAGTGCTATCTCTGCAATACTGTAAGAAAATACTCTTCATTTATCCATAAATATATGGTCTCTGGTGTCTATTAATACTATTAATACTATTTATTGCTATGCTCAGATTGAAGATCATAGAATCGAAGAATCATTTAGGGAAGTTATTCTCCCCCTCTATTCTGCATTAGTGAGGCTGCATCTGGAGTACTGTTTCCAGTTCTGGGCCCCTCAGTTCAAGAAGGACATCTAGTGATAGGACAAGGGGTAATGGGTGCAAGCTGGAACAGAGGAGGTTCCATATAAATATCAGAAGGAACTTCTTCCCAGTGAGGGCGATAGAGCATTGGAACAGGCTGCCTGGGGGGTCATGGAGTCTCCTTCTCTGGAGACATTCAAGACCCACCTGGATGTGTTCCTGTGCGACTTGGTCTAGGTGGTCCTACTGTGGCAGAGGGAATGGAGTAGATGGTCTTTCAAGGTTTCTTCCTATCCCTAATTTTCTATGATTCTATGAATTTCTTTGTGTAGGGGTTTTATGTTGTGTGAATTAATTGTGTCTTGTTTTTTTCCCCAAATTGAGACAGTCTTTGGTTTTGCCTGTGACTTTATAAGAGGTCTGCATTGTTTCTCATTTGACCCATTAGCACATTAAGTAAATTAATCAGTTATTCTCTTCTAGGACCTGATCAACATGGTGAAGTGCTGACAGAAGAAAATTAGAAAAAACAAAGCTCAGCTAGAAGTTGATCTGGCCAACAGCAATAAAATCAACAAAAATTTTTCCATAAATATAATCAACAGTGAATGGAGAATGGACAGTCTCCAGCTTCTACTTGATGTGGGGGAAACCTGGTGACATAAGGATAACGTAAAGGATGAACTCCTAAATGCGTACTTTGCCTTGGTCTTTGTCAGCAATTCTATCTTTTCCCTGAGTGCCCAACCTCATGAATCAGAAGACAGGAATGGGGAGCAGAATGCAGCCCCCTTAACTCAAGATGAAATTATCAGTGACTTATTACATCACTTAGATGGGCACAAGTTTATGGGGCAAGATGGAATCCACTCAAGAGTTCTGAGGCATCCAGAGGAAAAGTTTACCAAACCATTCTCAGACATACCTGTGTTTGGTTTTGGCCACCTCAATACCCAAAGAAGGATAACAAGATTGGAGTAGGGTTTAGAAAAAAAAGCATTATGAGTGGTTGAGGGAGCTGGGGCTATTTAGTCTGAAGAAAAGGAAGCCAAGGGGAAACCTTATTTCAGTCTACAACTAACTGAAAAGATGTTGTACATAAGTAGGTGTTGATCTCTGCTCACAAGTAGTAAGTGATAGGGCAAAAGAAAACATCCCCCAATTTTGCCAGGGGAAGTTTAGGTTAGTCATTAGGAAAAACTTAATAAAAGGGTAATCAGGTTGCCCAGGGAAGTGTTTGAATCACCATCCCTGGATGTATTTAAAGCTGTGAAGATATGGAGCTTAGACATATGTTTTAGTGGTGGGCTTGGTATAATTAAGTTGATGATGGGATTAAAAATCTTAAAGATCTTTTCCAGCCTTATAATTCTGTGATTCTATTATTCCATGATGTATCAACAGCCTTGGCTAACCCTGCAAGTCCCAGTTGTCTCAAGATTAAAAAATGTGACACCCATCTAGAAGAAGGTATAGAAGACAGGTCCTGAAAAATACAGACCTGTCAGTCTGACTGATACTGACCATCTTGGATGCCATCTTATAGCACTTACACGAGAACCAGGTGATCAGGCCCAGTCAGCACTGAGTTTATAAAGACAGTTCCTGACCCTGCTTAATTAACCATCTACAACATGGTGACCCATGTAGTGAATGAGACAAGGATTGTGGACATTGTCTACCTGAACTTTATTGATATGTCAGGAACACAAATACTATGAGGAACAGCTGAAATAATTAGCTGTTTTTAGCCTGCAGAAAAGTAGGCTGAGGTCCTTATCACTCTCCCTAACTACCTGCAGGGAGGTTGGGGCAAAGAGGACAACAGCCTCTTCACTCTGGTGGCAAGTGATACGCCTAGAGGAAATAGCTGCAAACAGGGGAGGTTTATTTGGTTGCTAAAAGAATTTCTTCACTAAAAGGGTTATCTAGTATCAGAATATTCTGGCAGATACTTCCATCATCCCTGGAAGTCTTTAAATGACATATTGATCACTTAGGGACGTGGTTTAGTGGTGACCTGACAATGCTGGGTGGAAGGTTGAACTGTCAAGTTCTTAAAGATCTTTTAAAAAAAAACCCTCTGTGATTCTATAATAACTGCAACAGCAAAGGAGAAATAAAGGTTTTGTGGGAAAAATCTCTTTGCAAACCTACTGACATTTCACTATAAAGCAAGTGAAAAGAAACTGATTTTTATCATATACTGAGAATTTTGCCTAGTTTTTGTCTCACATTCTCAAAATAACATGATAGATACAGAAAATGCTCCCAAAAAGGATGAGTGAAGGTGTGTAGCAACTTCTAGGTGTTCAATTCTGGAAAATAAAGGTCTGAGACACAGAGAGAGAGATATGTAGAATGAAGGAAGGTAAACAGAGAAAACAACTTCCATAACAGAGAAATTGGGACACTGACTGAAATTGCTTGGCAAACAGGGTTGAAACAAACAAATATTGCATCACAGAATATGTTGACATAAATTGTATCACATACCAGAACATGTTATAAAGAGGCTTAATAAGTAATTAGACAAAGTAATGAAAAAATGCTCTATGAAAAATTGATAAATATGATGACAGAAATGCAATCTGTGTTAAAAATATATATTTTTGGTTTTAAACCTGTTCTTATTTTTGTTTCTTCATGACTCTATATTTCCCAAGAGTGAGGGTGGACTCAGGGAGGCCATTCTTCAATTAATTGAAGTCTGTTTCTGTAGAATACATGGCTGTATAATGTCATCTTGAATCTGGTCCCAAACTGTATTTAATCTCTTTATTTTATTTTAAAATGTCAAAAACAGCAATGCAAAATTATTCCTGACAAATCTCTGAATTACTTCAGAGTCTGCATTCATCCTGTGGTGTAAGAATTGGAGTCTCTTCTTACAAATGTTTGTTTTCTGACACAGTCATCCTATCTGTCATGTAATTCTTGTCCACTTTTATACTATTCTTTTCTTCTCTTAGTTCGCCTTATGTATTAATGAGAATAAATTGCTACAGTACTGGACATTTTTAAAGCTTTTTATCATATAATAACACTTATGAGGACTTTCTACACAAAAAAAAATCTATTTATTACATTTATTACTACATGAAAATGTATGTATTTTCTGAACAATAGCATAAAGTATGAAAGGACAGAGAAAGAGGTTAAAATTTTTCACTTTAGTTATTTCATCGTTAGGCAAATAACACACTACTAACAAGTAGTGTTAGCATTAAAATATTTTAACCTAATAATTGAAAAAGACAGATGACTGACATATTTTTCTGTATCAGGAAATCAAAATACACAGGTAAAAAGGAATCACTTTATTGTCTTTTTTCAGGATATTTAGTGTAAGGGAGCATATTCAGGTGTTAAATTCTGCCCTGAGTTATAATGATATAAAATATTAATTTAATATTTATTCTGCAATCTCACAGAAACATTGTTACAAATTCAATCCTATGTTGTATGAGCATATCACTGAAACCCCTATCAATTTTAAAAACGCTTTTTTCTAAAAATTTTTAAGAGATGCATTATATGACTCTTTTTAGAATTAAATATGCATGATGGCAAAAATGCTCTTTGGAAGACCACTCTAAAGCTGTGAATATAAATAGCTCTACACTCAAATTATTTTTGTATTGTTTTATACTTTGCATAATAGTGTTTGTATTTTCAGATTACTTACTTCTCCCACTCAAAGATCTCCATTCACAGAATGAGCCCAAGGCTTTTCCAGTATACAACCTAATATATTTGTCTAATAAGTGCTTGTATGTTAAGAGTGTAAAATAATTAGAAGATAGTGATTATATACCAAAAAACAGTATAAAGAACTGTATTTGTAACAGGCAGTCTGAGCAAGCAATTCACAGACCTTTCTAAAACCTTTCTTTCTCCTCAAGATTTTTTCAGAGGTCTTTTCTTAAAGGTAGCTTACAAATTTATTTAAAGATTATTCAAAATACTTATCACAGATTCAATTCTAAATATATAGCAGAAATTTTAGCAATTGTACCATGTAAAATAAGTAGTGATTTTATCAAAATAATTTCAAATGAGTGCTATCAACTGTAACAGGATGGTTTTTATTGTATTCTCTGCTCTTCCTTTTTCTGTTAATTTTGTATTTTTTACAAAACATTAAACCATTTATTTCTTGAACCCCTGTTTTTATTTTTAGTAGTTTACTAAAGAGGAAATAGTTCTATTAGACTGAGATAAAACGAGTGCATGAACACTTTTGTAAGAAAACTATTAATCAAACTTTATTTAACCTTAAGGAAGAGGGAAAGAGAGAACAGTTCATATGGACTACGTCTTCTACTATATGTTTGTCAATGTGTAAACACTTGGTAGTTATACTGTGAATGCTTATTTATATAAAATTGTATGTATGGCCATCATCAATCTGTGTTTCTACGATCAAATAAAACATATCTAGTCGATGGGGTACTGGAGCCAAATACAGTGTTTATAGATTGAAGCTTGACATCTTTTCTAATCACTTTTGAAAGATTGTTAGTTTTCCTAGGAAAGAAATGTCTCATCCTGCCTAATCCTGAATTATTATACCATTTTCTGTCTTTCCTCAGAACCATATCAGACTTCCTCTAGCTTTGAAATAGCTTCAGATTTTGTTTATGTCTTCCTGATGGGATTCTCATCTTTCTTTAGATGTCCAGTGCATGGACTTTGTCGAGTTAAGCTGATGACATAACCTCATGGGCCAGAAGTTCATCACTGACAAAAAGGAAATCTTTCCACCCAAAACACCCTCACCTGGATAGAGAAGGATCAAATCTCAGAAAATTCCGTCAAATTATTTATATGGAAAACAAATTATCAAAACAAAAATGTCTTTTGAAGGTGTTGCATACCTGTCCATTAAAGGAGACTTCTGACGCTATTCGCATACTGAATATCTTACAGCTCCAAACACACTTGCAGTTGTAAAAATGTATTTTAAGGCCATTTCTTAATTTTCTATCCTTGTGATAACTACTGTGAATTCACTAGCTTTATAATGATTTCACATTTTTAATTCAAAGTGTATCTGTTTAGAGTAATAGTATTTCAAATGGTAATGGCAGAAATCAAATACTTCTTTCTGCTTGTTAGACACCATGTCTTGCAGCTATAACTTTATATTAAATCAACTACCAGATATTATTTTGTCATTAAGATGTTTCTTTCCATTATTTTTATTCTGGTTTTATCATTTATGATTTTTAACATCTTTTTAAGTTGACCTAGGGACATGATACCACTATAGATTGGCATTGAATGATGATTTCTGTCACTGATTGTCAATAAAAGAAAAAAAATCTAGTGGATCCTTTATAGCTTTGCAGAGATTTTTTGTTTAATCACCAAATTTTATCATAGCTGTATTCCAGCTGAATCACAGATCTTGGCTAGGAGAAACCAGAGAATATTGATCAATGACTCAATGTCCAGGTGGAAAACAGTGACAAGTGTGTCCCTTGGGAGTTTGTACTGAGATTAGTTTTAATATCTTCATTAATGATATAGACAATGGCATTGAGTGCACCCTCAGCAACTTTGCTGATGAAATCAAGCTGGATGATGCAGTCATCATGCCAGAGGGATGGAATGTGATCCAGAAGGACAGGGGCAAGCTGGCGTAATGGGCCCAGGCAAATATCACAAGGTTCAGCAAGGCCAAGTTGAGTGCAACAAGGCAAGGTCCTGCACCCGGGCAGGGGCAACCATCAGTATCAATACAAACTGGGGAAAGACATGCTAGAGGGCAGCCCTGAGGAAAAAGACCTGGGGGTACTAGTGGATGAAAAGCTGGACATGAGCCACCAATGTGCAATTGCAGCCCAGTAGGCCAACCACATCTTGACCTGCATCTGAAGAAGTGTGGCAAACAGATTGAAAGAGGTGATTCTGTTCTCTACTCTGTCCTGGTGTAGACCTCACCTGGAGGCCCTAGCAAGAGGACAAGGACCTGTTGGAGCATGTACAAAGGAGGGCCACATAAATTATCAGAGGGCGGGGGCACCTCTCCTGTGAAGACAGGCTGAAGTTGGGACTCTTCAGCTGCAAGAGGAGAAGGCATCAGATGGACCCCTTCCAAAACATCTGAAAGGGGACTAGCAGAAGGCTGGGGAAAAACTGTTCACAAAGGCATGGTACGATAGGATGAGGGATCATGATTTGGAGTTGGGAAAGGATAGATTTAGGTTAGACATCAGGAAAAAGTTCTTTTATCTGAGGATGATGGGTCTCTGGAACAGGTTTCCTAGAGAGGTGGTTGAGACTCTATCCCAAGAGACATTTGTGGTTACTCTTGACAGTGGTCCTGGCAATCTGGTCCAGTAAGAGATGTCCTTGCTTATTGCAAGGGGGTTGTACTAGATGACACTAGATGACTGCCAACCCTATAATTCTATGAAACACTGAAATATGAGGGTTCGTACTTCAAAATATTTTGTCTATTTCTAGATATCATATCTGCATTTTTCAGCAAACACTTTCAGTTACTTACCCAAGCCACTTTAGATATTTTGATGTCTTGATAAAATTGAAGGGACAAGCTTTCTCACTTTCTCCTTGGTAGACAGGTAAATTTTTTCTGAACTTTACAAATGCAATCCTTTCCTAATGCTTTTTTTTTTCCAAAGGTCATTTAATTTATTTTTTTTTGTCATTTCTTTGTTTTGCATGCAAGGTGTTTTGTACCAGGAGGTTGCAGCGCACCATACCAAACTTCATCTATTGCAGAAACTCTCCCATTTTGGTTTTCCAAGTTATATTATTTCCTTACTGGAAAATAGCTGTGTTTATCATGTCTACAGTCATATTAAAATTGTGTTCACATGAAAACTTCTTGCAGCACTGTTAGATAAAGTCAAAGCCATTCAAGTGACATAACTGCTTACATGGAAAGGAAACTACTCATAGTCCTCCAGTACAATTTGCTGTCTAAAGTTATTTTCCTGCTAAGTGATTTGTGTAACACAGAACTGGTCTAATAGCTATGCAGGACCTCTGTTCAGGGTGACCATTACATGTATCACTAACCCCCTGATGGATGGTTGACTTGCTGTCAGGCTCATGACACAAGGTCAGTTATGATTCCAGGGGAGTAGAAGAAGACACTAGGTTCTATTCATATTGAGTGAAGCAATGACTATCTTAACCATTTGCCTCAATTAAATATGCAGAACATGAACAATAAATCTTGAAAAGATCCCAAAGAAACAGAGACTGGCATAGATAAAACCAATAAACATTTAATTGGCTATGGAAGAAGACAGAAATCCTGGTAAGGTATAAAAGAAGATATTTATAATTATGATCCTAAATAAAGTTATTACAGAAGAGTTTTCCAAAAGGTATTATAGGAGGAGGAAACAAAATACTATTTTTTTTTAGTTGGGATAAAACACAAGGACAGAGGATCAACTGGGATTTTAACTCAGATTTTAAAAAATGGTTGAGCCTGGTAAGTTGGAAGTTACAAGCAAAGAATGGAAACCCATGGGATCCTGGAAGAAGGTTTCAGTTGTTCTGCCTAAATATAAGAAATGACAGGACATCTGGTTATTTTAATTAATTTCTAGCATGAAGTGGTTTTGCTAGGGAAACTCACTCCAGGAAGTGAGTGTAGACTTGAAACATTTTTAGTTTGTGTGTAATATTTTATATCATATAATAAGCTTATTTTGATTCTATGTTTTATATGTTACAGAATTGCAGAATAACTTTGATAGGAAGCGACCTGTGAGACCACATTCAACCTTTGATCCAGCACTGCCATATAATCACATACTGTCAGAAATATCTGTGCTACTAAGCTAAGTTGCATCATAAGTTTATATTTTAAATGTCCATTTGAATGCCATGACTGAAAGCTTTAATGATTTAGAGCTGCAACCTTTAGAACCTTCTACCTGAAAAATCTTTAAGCAAAAGTGTCCAAGTAACAAGTTTTATAGTTAAACACAATGAAAAGTGGAGGAGCGAGAAAGCTGCAGTGTTAACAGCAATGCACTTACACCCCACTGGTTTGCTTTCCCTAGTTGTAGTGTCTAGTATGTGGACACATACTTAGAATGTGTCCACACTGTCAGCTTCTCAAAGAGTTCCTTGTCTTGGGGAGGAAACCACCTTTCTGTCCCAAGAGGGTTCTTCTCTCTTTGGAAAGACAATTCCTTTTCAAGGAGTGTCTGAAACTCATTTTTCTGGGATCTTGTTAGTTTACTGGGATGCAAGAAGAGCAGAGATAAAAGGAAAAGATATATCCTTAATGCTTAGTTCCTTCAAATTAGTATCTATCTCTGTATCCTGGGTTGCATCAGAAGAGGTGTGGCCAACAAGTTGAGAGGTGACTCAACCTCCTTTCAACCTCACTGCAACCTCAGAGAAAATGCTCAAAGAAAAATAATGTCAGGAGAATAACCTCATCTAAACCTATAGAATCTTCTTTTTTCGGTTGATCCTGAGCTTTGGAGACCTGTGAAGATCAAGACACTCTCTTAACATGTCCAAGGACACCAAGATTTCAGAATATGGATAACTGCCACTATTTTAAATGAAGATATTCTGGACATTTTATCTCACATCTGTGTAGGACCATTTTGACAAAACATGTGTATGTCAGTGTCTATGTCTTTTGTGGGATTTTTTTCTGATGCGTCTGTGTGAGAGAGAATGAATGAAAATGTCTTGTGACTTCTCTGCCCAAATTACATTGTTTCATTGCCTGCAGGTTCGTAAATGATTTTGTTAAACCCTCTCTATGTGTCTTGCACTTTAGCTAAAAGTTCTAGGTTAAAATATAGTTGGTATCTCTAACTTGTGACATTAATAATTCCTAGATGGGAAGGATGGGGTGCAAGGTGGACCCACAACATAATGGTGATCCAAGGTAGGATGCATGGGCATCTAGATAAGGATCCACAACATTGTCATACTGATTAGAAAAATTCTACTCGTAAAGGTGTGGTAGCTTGAGTCCATTGTTTTAGCCTGGAGTTACGGGCTTCCAGGGCATAAGATCCTCTCAAGATCCACTCTGATCAGTGTCTCTGAAAATAAGGGCCTCTGGGTGAGTCAAAAGCCCATCTGACAAGGTTTCTGTTTTCTATTGGTGGAACACTTTGTTTTGGGATCAAGCATGTGACACTGGAGTTGAGCAAGTGGTTAGCAGCCATTTTTACCCAGGAGCATGTTTATGGAGAAGGGAGGGAGGGAGATGATTGAGTCATCACCCTTGGAAGTGTTTAACTAATGTTTAGATGTGGTGCTTATAGATAGGGTTTAGTGGTGGAGTTGGCAGAGTAAGGTTACTTGTTGGAGAAAGTGTGTAGAGCCCTGAGACCAGCAGATGAGAAGAGCTTCTGCAAAAACATGTTTGAGTGCGGTGGAGGAAGTATCATCTTCAGCCTATGGAGGACAAAACTTTGGAGCAGGAGACTGACCTTAAACACATGGTGCAGGTAACTTATGCTTAAATCAAGAATGGGAATGCAGGACTTAACAGCCCAGAGAAAATTTATGTACACCGCATTTCCACAATGAAATGAGCTGCCATTCTGAGAAAAATAGTAAGAGAGCATGCATCTTTGGCTCCCCTGTGTTTCATTTCTTTCTTATGTCTCCTTCATAGTAGGAGCAAAGTGATAAAGCAAGTGTAACTACACCTGAACTCCTGGTGTTGTTCAATATATTTGAATGTCCTGTAGTAGCCATTACATTGCAGCTTATGCTGCACAAGGAAGATTTCTAAATTAAGAACAAGTGTGCATGACTGAAGTTTATAATCTTATTCTGTCACTATACTCAGACAGCAATACGAAGGAACTGTCAAAGGAAGCTGTTTGAGTCAAGTTTTTTGGGAATATTGCCATCATTAATACTGCCCCTACAGTGAATTTTTTTTATGATACTTGATAAATAATTGGAATAAAAATTAATATTTTCATGCATCTGTGACATATAATTAAAATACCTCACTGTTACAAATAATCTTCACCTTCTGTAACAATCTAAACATTTTTCTGTAATGTTCTTGAGATTATATCATAGATTTTAAAGTTTCTTAGGCTTCAACTAGTATCTTATTGAATACAAAAAAAGTTAAAAAATTATGTTTCATAGATACAAATTTAAGTCTTATACATGCAAACATGCCATGAAAAACTTAACAGCATTTACAAAAATTACTCTGCCTTACGTCTGTACCAATAATGAAGTTTCTCAAGAAAATTTTTGACATAGCTTTTTTCCATGCCAACATTTTACAAATATAAGAAAATGTAAAAATAGGTGGAAAATAGAACCAGATTTATGGAACTCCTGAGAAGGTTATATCCCATGCCTTCTCCTTTATAGATGCTCCTTACCAATTTACAAATTATCAGTACTGAAGTACTGATGTATATTCTCTCAATGTAAACAACAACTCAGGCTTTTAGTTAGTGAACTTAGCTTTGCCCATGTTTTATGTTAAATATTAATGGCACATTTATTTTTCTGGATACCTTTAACTCAATTTCTATACATCAGCAGTAACAATTATTTTTACCAGTATTTTAGTAGGAAATAAAAGATCAAATATAGTTTGCCTTTTCACTACGCACCTAGTCATGGTTCAAATCTGTAGATTTCTTGACCCAAGACACTGGGAAGTCACTATGGCAAATTGTGAAATACTGTGAAATTGCTCTGAGAACTGGTAGGACTGTTTTGAACCTTCCAGTTTGAGGTTTCAGTATTCTCATTCACTTTACTTTTCAACATTTGTTTTTAGAAGATAGGTGCTGCTGCTGCACTAGGCGTGACAGCCATCCTGCTCTGGGAATATTGTGAATGAGAGAGAGTGGTACCTCAAGATTTAGTGGAAGGAAAGTTTTGTCTGAATTCTGTGGTTTACTGAAATGGACAGAGCTTTTACCTCATTCAGAACTGTAGGAATTTGTGCTCTGGAAATGAAAGACTGGCTTGGAAGCTCAAGGAACAGGGAAACAGACTTCAAAATGACCACTGACACACTAAGGGACATATGCACAGACTGAATGAACTCCACATTTCCACAAGAAGCAAGAATGCTGGAAGTGTCTTTCCTTTCAGGGGACTGAGAGATCAGTTTGGCCCAGTTATGTAAGAATATGTGATTAATCTCTGTATGACTTTGTGTTGGGGCTTTCTATTTGAGGTGAATTAAACATGTTTATTGCCAAATTAAGTTAGGCTTTTTTTGCCTGCAATTTGTGTTTTTTTCAACCCTCCTTGCTTTGTTTTTGTTTAGGCCCATTAGCACATTAACTAAATTAATTGGTTAATGTCATCTCAGCATCAACTCTTTACAAACCTTCACCAGTTCTGTTGCCAATATTGTGAGTTTTCTTCAAGCTTTGCTTATTACATCAGACTAATCAGAGAAGAAAAACTGCTTGTGAGCACTTTCAAATCTGAAAGGAATAAATTGTTTTAAGAAACATGTAATTCCAGTTAGTCTTAGCAATTCATTATAAATCATATCATATTATCAATTTTCAATTCTTTCTTTAATTTCTGTGCTTAAGTACACCAGGTCTCATTTAAAAAGAGCCAAAGCAGTAAAAGAACCAGATTTAAAATTCTCATGTTTGTGAGTAAATCTTAAAAAATTTTAAATCCAAGCAGTGAAAAATACAAGTGTTTAAAAGAAAATTGAGAAGAAGTTTAAGACTAAACTTCATCATGTAACTCTGTGTAATTTGTTTGATATCTGTGTATCTCAGTATGCTGAAAATCAGTTTGCAACTCTAAAATTAACACAGAATCAAATTAATTAATGTATTTGACTGTAAGAATAGTCATCACACATGACTAACTTAAGTGGAAGGAATCTTGGAACGCACCATGTTGCAAAAACAGATTTCTTTGAGATTTTAAACTTCCATAGTCTAAGATGTCAGAAAATCATTATTATGCTCTATAGAAAAATAATCCCAATGTATTCAAGTTGTGAGGTGCATTACTGTGATTTTTAAAGGATATTTATCCATTACAACTTTGTCATCAAATATTGCCTGTGGCCTATAGTTATCGTCAGCACACATTTACATTTCAATTGGAAAAAAACCCCACTTTCTTTTTGTCTTCCTTGATTAACATTTTGAAGCTGTGTAATTTTCTTGCTGCTCAGAGAAACAAAGCACCTAGGCTCACAGAGAAAACCCATTCAGCAAGATATAAATATTTGCTATTCAGAAAATCTCAATGAGGGTTTAGTTATTTTAAACTAAAAAAAGAAAATTGCTAATAATGATTGGTTTCAGCTAATGAAATGCTTTTATGCAAATATGTGAACCCTAAATATGACCTGGAAACAAAAGACTGCTTAACAGTTACTATTAAGCAATACATTAGGAGATCAATTAAACAGAACTCTTTCTAATGAATAAGCTGTACATGAGTTGCTATGGAAACCTGGAAAGAGAAAGCCTCTGGAATACTAATTTGCAGTTTTAAGAACATAAAGTATTAGAGATCTGATAGTGGTTGGCTGTAGAGTCATGCACAAAAGTTAAAAAGTGTATCATAAACACTGTCAGAAAAAGAGAAGGGAAGAAAAGGAATGGAGCCATAATAATCATAAAGAAAAATGCCTTACAAAAAATTACAAATGGAAAATTGTATTTGAATGTGTACTTATGAGTAGATTATTCCAAAGTGAACCATCAGAGGGAGCCAGAAATTGCAGTTTCTCAATGGAAGATCATTAGTGATAGTTTAGGGAAGACTGAGGGAGTACGCAATTATTTATGAAAGATAGTATAGAGTTACAGTGGCTGATGAAGGATGATCAACACTCTTGGGTCCTTCAACATATTTATTGCATTTCTGTATTTTTAAAATATGTGTTACGGACAATTACAAGATTGTAGATACAAAGGATGGACAAAATAACTCATCCAGTTGAGATGCGAGAACATGAGGGCCAAAAAATTTAGTTCAGAAAATTGATTGTATTTATTTTCAAACAGAAACTGTTTATTTTAAAACAGTATAAAAAATGACAAACTTATGAAATAAAGGATTCTTTACAAAATAAACTCAGCTTTATTTCCATCAATACGTGTATTAAATATAAATTATGTATATCCTCTTCAATATGAAATAGCACTTCTTTAAGTCTGATCATGCAGGAAAATGTTTAAGTCTTCCCACTGACTTCAGTGTCAAGAAACCTTTCCACATGAGGCCTAGGCTTGGGAAAATAAATGTTTTTTGTTAGACAGCTGCAGTTCTAAATGCTTATTTGGAAGCTGATAGCCTATTCTTTCTACTCTTGAATGCCAAGCTGTGTGTACAATTAATTTTAAGAAGTAGAAGAAGTTTCTGATGGACAAATGTAGCATGTAAAACCACTGTTTTATGGAATTCTAGAAGACTTCTAGGTCTGAAACTCAGTTCTTAGGTGCCTCTGATGCTTAGCTTAAAGACCTAAATAATTGCTTTGTGAATGGGAAGGCCACACCATGTCACACTCCTGAATTCCCACCTAATCACGTCTTTACACAGTGATTGCAGTCATTCAGAATTGTCTTCTGCTAGGATTTTCAGATGGTAGTAATGCCAGAAGACAAATCAGAAGACAAACCACAGATATGCTGCAAACAGTGATGTGGAATTTGGTCCATCCAACAGAAGATATAATCTGATTGTATTATAACCCTTGTTTGTCACTGAAAAACATTGAAAATTATACACAAAGAGCTAATTACAAAAGTATTTAAGACTGAGAATGAACACATCTGATTCATGTTTCAGTACCAAAAGACATAAACAACTTACGATGTGGAGAATGTTACTGTAGTTTTTTAGTATCCCACTTTCAATAAAAGCTTTACGTAACTAATTCATAATCAATCTCAAAAGTCACATTGCTAATCCTAGTGGTCAATGGCTGTCTTTTTGCTGTTCAGTTACTTGTTACCTTTAGAAGAAGAAGATATACTAAATAGTGACTCTACCAGTTTAGGACTACTATCTATGCAATATGTAATATGTTAGAGGTTGTGACTACATTGTTGTTAAATACTTTCTTTATAAAGTAACCACATATGTTTTTATTTGGAATCCAGGAGCATACATAAAATATCAGTCTATTGAAAGACTAGCCTGGTTATTAAAAGTATTCAAAGAATTCAGATTCTTAGTTTATCCTCTTACATCCTACTTTTCTTTAGGGTAGTTCAAAGAAAATAACGTTAGGTTTCTATCTAAACAATGCTTGTCTATGCTACTTAATTTAAAAATATACATAATGGAAAAGAAAAATATTGTTATCAGAATTTCTAAAGATTGGAAGATTTATACAAAACTTCTTAGTAGAGCTATGTTATTCAATAGATTATAATGGCTGTATTTATTCCTGTCTTTTCACACATCTGAAGGAGATCACACAATGCATAATCTCACAGAAAGAAGTATTTACAATGACATACATTTTCTTCCTGAACTCCTTTCATACTGCACTGACAATTTCTCCTTTTAACAGAATAGATTTCTTCATGTCTCCAGCCATTACAATTACTCTCTGATATTACTATAAATGTTATATTTATTGTGTCTGAGTGTATACTAGCGCAGAAATCCCTTTGCAGCAGTAGAAAGAAAGTTTATAAGATCTTATATAGGAAAGATTTATAGACTGGCTTCTTTCAATGCAGTCTCCCAAAATTAAGAATGTTGATGTCTTAGATATGTGCATCTGTAAAATTTGGCTAAATGTCCTAGTAAATTGCAGAGCAAACTTTTGTCTTGTATGCTCCCTGTCTTCTTTCTGAAGAGAAATATGAGTTTCTTCCATTTGTAGCTATATGGAGACTTATCTACTGAGATTACTGTGTACAATTCAACCTATTTTTCACGAGGTGAATAACCCACATTGTTGAGTAGAAACAGGGACCATAAACAAGGAAGTACATTCAGTATATATATATATAAAAATAAGACAGATAGATAAATTAACTCTCAAACCTAACTCATGGTGGAGCTTAGTTACACCTGGCATAAACTCAGCAGTACTGTAAATAAGAACAATTCTGTAAGTGATGGCTCTTGGCTGCCTGTGAAATGTTATTGCTTAGCAGTATTATGTTACTTCAGAGACAATGCTAAGAACACTTGGAGCATGTGCCAAAATACATCACTAGACCTGGCTGCTAGGTAATAGATTAAAAAGTCCACATGTATTAAGTACTCCTAAAAGCTCTGCATAGTAGGAAAAGTGGAGTAAGAAAAAACAGCCAGCAGTCCGCACTTCAGCACATAACTGAGGAATGACTACCTGGTAGAGCAGCTTGCGCTCCTCTCAAAAGATCACAGAAGCTTTTCATAAGCAATTGAGTTTAGACGTTAGTGACAGTGTCATCATTACACCTGATGAGAAAATTTTTAGTAAAGCAGATTTTAAAAACTGCAGAAGTTCATTAAAACAGTAATTAATCTCTGAGATAAATGTTCTTTGACAGACTTCTGACATAAAAGTGAAAGGAAAAATCACAGTTGATCATGAATTCAATTTTGTGAGTAGTGTATGTTCTTATGATCTCAAAATGACTGCTTCCTTGGAAAGGTAACATACAATTTTAAGATGTTAGTCAGTGATCTCAAAATTACTTTTTCCTTGAAAAGATAACATATAATTTTAAGATATTAGTCTCCTTCAAATACTAACAAAAAATATTGACAATATTTTTTAAAAATTCAACCCTTTCTAAATGCTTTATTCACATAATCCTCATTCTCAAACATTATGATGATTGTACTATGGTAGAAAAGATCTTTCCAATGCAATTTTAGTGAACACTAATATCTCAGATGCTTCTTCTTAAGAGAAAAAAATATAAACCAGATTTGTGCAAATTATTGGACAACGCAAGTTCTCCATTGGAAAGTTCTTTATCTTTGCTCATGCAAGTGTTCTACTAGCAGAAAACTTTGCTTTAATTCTAGTCTTACAATATTATCAAAAGAAGACCACACCCACATTTAAGTTCAAAACCTACAAGGAACCCACCTTGACTGGGGATTCAGTCATCTAAGTGAAGTCACTTGTCTCTGAAAAATATGGCTCAGATCTACAACTATATTACTTTCACTGGTATGTACCTCAGGATTTCCTCTCATTTTAGGTATTAAAAATAATAATAACCACCCCAAAAGTACAAAGAATAAAATTCCTACAACAAGATTTTTAATTTAGCTACGAGCAGTAACTGTGGTAAACTCTTGTCTAAAATTTCTTTATCATGCTTTCCACCTACCCATTGACCCTACGCACTGAAAAGAAGTAGTATGAATAGATCTTTAAGAACAGACCATGCTTAATGCCTGCACTTTGCCTTATTAGTGACCCTCCTTTTACTTGAGCTAAACTATGAAAAAACAGTTGTTTAAGCACTATGTCTGTGGTGATCATAGGGTGGAAAGGTTAAAATCAAAAATACTTTCAAAAAAGCATATGCCAAGTAGCAGAGAAAAGATTAAAGATTCATGAAACAAAGAGAAAAAAAGGGGAAAAAATTGCAAATTTCTTTTTTCTGAATATTTTAAAGCACTAATGAAAGTTATGTACTTCGTGTTTACTGAAAATTATTCCTTTTGAGATTCAAGCTGTCAGTCAACCATGATTTCTGTTTAGTAGCAGCAGTAAGCTGCAGTAGGTGTATCATTATAGCTTGATATTTTTTTCCAAATGTGGAAATGTCATATTTAATGACACAACAAAGCCAGAAGTGCTGAATGAGCTGAAGTAAAAAAGAGGCATTCAGTTGATTAATTTAAGGGTAAGCTAAATGCGCCTATATAAAATCACACCTTTTTATGGTTAAGTCTTAGGTATTCTGTTACAGGCATGTATGTGTGTGCTTTTCCTGAGAAGATAAGAAAATCATGGAAAAACAATATTATTTACTGTCATATTAGACCCAAACTTTTATGTGATGGATTTCTCTTACTGGCTTAACTTTTCCTGGATTTAGAAGGTCTGGGTGGCAATTAAATAATCACTTATGTTTTGAAGCTATGTCCTGATGTCATTTAATTGAAGACAGGACTGTTTTTTCTTTCATTGTCTGTTTTTATCTCAATTTATTACTTAGCCAGAACACCCTCCCATGAGGATAAAGAAAATGAAATATGTTTGATACCTCTAGAAGGCAGAAATTATTTGTCAAGGAGACATTGTGTGCACTTGCTGGAATTTTTAGTGGCTTTGGAAAGAAAGAGTGTAACTTAATCGAGGGTAAACACAGTAATGATAACAGTTTTGCCATGGCTGCTGGCACTAAGGTATTGATTCTGTACTACTAGAATTGTTTGAAGTCACCTATGAGCATTCAGGAAGGAAAAAACTCACCCAACAATTATTGACATCTTGCACGAGGGGTACAATATGTGGTAGCAAAGACATGAAGAAGTGATCTTTCTCTGTTATTTGGGTGTCAGACAGTAACCTGACACAGGAGCCAGTACAGCTGCCTTCATTTAATGCCCTTCAAATTTCATGAAATGTGATAAATAATTGAGGATCTGAGTTAGCCTTAAAAATTTAACCCTTTCCATACATATTCCCTTCTTCTTCCAAAACCTTGGATAAAATTCAGCCATTGTGTTAACTGCACCATACCAGTAGAAGTTGTATAAATCCTTCTAATATCTTTTGAGAGAAGGTATTGTTCAAAAAAACTTTGACAAGGGTCTCTTCCAACATTAAATTATATGCAAGATAACTTTCTTCTCCAGAGTTAATAGAGAAACTTAGGAGTTCTGAAAGGGATTAGGATACTTGACTTGTTTATGTTAATAAAGTTCTTTTTACTGCTTCTGGTATAAATCTTTCTGTCAAGCATACACCTATAATTTTACATTTCTTAGCAAATGTTTTGTCAGGAGATCTTAAGATTTTATTTATGAACTACTTTCCACAGAGGAGTTAAATCTAACTGATATGCCCTTCCTCTCAGGATGCCATTAACTCTGTGACACTTCACAGCCTTTGTTAATCAAAATTGCTTTAGCTGACTTTTAGCAAAACTGAGGCAAACACAGCCTTCCTTGTCAGCTCAAGTTATGCTTACAAACTAGTTTTGCAGAACTTTAATAGTCAACATTACAGACATTAACTACACAGGATTATAAGCTTACAAAATACACTTCTAAGGGGACAATTTTTTAAATAAAAGTAAATAAACTCCTTGAGTTACATTGCTACTGGTCAATCTGAGTGAGGGCCAGACCAGTGCCTGAGGAAGGGAAAGAGGATCTCTCTACTTTTCTCCTTTGTTGGTAGCCAATTATAGGCTTTTAGATATCATTGAGGTTTCTTTTGTTATCTGCCATTTCACCTTAATCACTTATTATTTCCTTTCTGTCCAAACATACAGAAATTCCAGCATGCAAGCTCTCCTGCATCCTCAGGCTTTCTTTAATAGACAGTCAAAGCAATTGCAGGTCATACTGCTGCTTCTTCACAGAGGTCATACCTCACCAGTCTCCTGACTGTGATCTCAAGCCCCTCTTTAGATGGTATCCTGTTGAAAGCCCTGGTAAGAAAAAAGATTTTCATTGAATCTCAGAAATGCACAGTAATGGACAATGGAACTATTTTATTCCCCTGTGTAAATCAGGAAAATCTGCTTTTTGCTCTGAAGTGAAACAAGGAGTCACAGAAATAAAAAATTATATATTTTTAAGTAAGTAGGAAGAAATGTTATTTTTTCCAAAGTAAACAAACTGCTGCTAATCTGAAATCAAATGGCAGTTTAGCAGTTCTATCTTGTCTCCCCATGTCCCAAAATCTTATCTGGAGAGTTGCTCTCCTGTTGGGCAAAGCCCAGCCTGGACTGCTGCCCAGGGCTTTTCTTTCCTAGAGGAAGGGTTTGGCATGATTCTGTGCTGAATTGCACAATGTTCTGTGTCTCCACCCTGCGTCAGTTCTTTCCCCTATTTTGGTGTCACTTGCCAGCTTAAGAAGCAAGTATTCCCTCACTCTCCTTGAACACTGAGAAAAATGTCAAATACATGCATCACAATATAAACATTTAAACTATGTCTTACCACATTTTAGACAACATACAACCTAATTGCCACCATTCCCTGACACCAATAATCCCATCAGGTGTTTTATCTAGCTGTTTGGCTTTCCACTGATTATAGCAGATTATAGCAGTCTAACATCGTGGAATTATAGCTTTCTAATACTGTGAAAAGTAAGCATCAAAATGCTGGCTAAAATAGAATAGATTTTAACCTCTGCTCTTTCTTTGTCCCAAAATCCAGTCATTTATCCCATAAAGCAGTCATTTATAATCAGGGACAGTTTAGCATAACCGTATAAACTCAGAATGCTCCTTCTCATAAAAGCATTAACTGCATAGAGACTTCTCTGTGTATACTGCTTCCCAGCAAGCTGAAAAAGAAAAGCCTAAAATCTCAGCTGTTGTGTTCAACAGTACAGGACAGTAACCTGTACTGAAATGCAACTCGCACTTGTGTGTTGCAACTACTAGCAAAAATGCTAGTGCATCCAGATGTGAGGAAGAGCAGTGTGGAATCAAGGACTGTGTTTAGTGCCACCAAATACACTAAAAAATGTCAGTCAGAAAACTGAAATTATGGCAATCTCAGTTGATGAAAGGTAACTACAGCCAGAGCTAGCCCCCTTAACAAACTAATGAACTGAAAGCTGTCTATGCTGAACAGGCTGTACAAAGCTCTCCTGAGTATTCCCTGTCTCCTGCTACATGTCAGATTTGATATCCTCTAGCCCATCATCTGCTGTCTGTTACACAGGACTCCAGTTCCCCATACCACCACCCTGATACCAGCAGCTTATGTGCAGCTGTCAGTATAAAACTAGAAGTGCATTTTGGCCTTTCTTTCACAGTGACAGTCATGAATATGTGATGGCTGCTGCCACTTATGCCTGGAAGAATGATTATGACATATTTATTAAGAATGCACTGTTGACCATTCTGATTCCTTGTACCATGAACTTCATGTTCTGTGAATTTTCCTGTGACCATCATTTGCTGAGAACAGATGAAAATTCTTAATTTTCAAGTAAGAAACATTAAGTTCTTGGGACTTACAGTAGCAGAAAAACCCAGGAATTTGTGCACAAGGACTTGTAGAAATCTGGGATTTGCACAATGTACATTGTCATGGCTCCCAATCTGACCTTAACTTTTTGGTTCCAGTTGGATTTGAACACATACACTTGTGGGGGCAAAAGTTGAACCTAAGGTTCTACCTAGCCTCTGTAGCTAGTGAGAGAATAGAACCAGCCCAAAGTCATAGCATTGGTTGATAGGCTAGTACCAAAAGTCAGTGACAGCATAAGTGTCAAAGAAACAAACACAGGCTGAGAAGGATTTAAAAGATACTAGATAATTACAAAATTAACAAAAGATCTTTTTAGTCATTTTACACAGCATTCATGCATGATAATTTCATCCATGTAAAACGAGATTAGCAAAATCCCAATGGCTTAGGTCAGGTGGGAGAAGAAAATGAGATCAGAGAGAAACTGAATGATAAAGAAACTGGACTTTGACCTGTAAAGGAAGACATTTGTGTCATAGAAGTATCATCATAAATTACAGTCAATCCTTTCAAACAGTTGTATAAAGTAAGCTCCCAAACTGTCAGACTATAGAAGAATTTCTGATTAAAAAATAAACAACAGGAATCAAAGTTGGAGAATATTGATTTTCGCAGCAACAATACACTTACCAGCCATAAATCTAAGCTCACATTCTAAAGAGAGCTATCTGAAAGGAATAAGGAAGAAATATATTAACAGCTTATTCACATAATTTACCTGTGCTAAGGATTTCTTTCAAATATGTTTGGAGCAGCTACTGCTAAACAGACTTAAATATCTGATATTACCTTTTCAAAATAGAATCTGCAGTGGCAGTTCTTAATTGCTGTAGCCTTCTAGAATAGGCACTGAGTATGGACATGCCAAACAGTATTGGTATTTGTCAAACAGCATGGCAAACACTATCACAGAAGAAGACTGACAGAAAATGTATATATCTAGATACAAGCCAAAGTTGCTTCACTGCTGTATTATTACAGATGCGTTGTAATTTACTAACAAAAGCTGCCAAGGTGGAATCATTGAAGCACAAACATGGCTGTACAGCAAAAACAGGAGTGTATGTTAGCAATTAATACTAGGACAATGCACAGAGCACAAGGAGAGAACAGCAGCTCAGAAACAGCAAAACTGTTTAACATGACACTGAAACGGTCATGGTGGATGAGAAAGGGGTTGGAGAGACAGGATGTAAAATGAGACACAACAAGTAGGGAAGGATGTGGAAGTGCTGACTGCTGCACATCTGACTGTTGCGAGATGCCTCCAGAATCAAAGACATTCTTCATAGAAGTATCATCAGTGTTCCACTTTATTGCTCTAATACACTGTCTTACATACTGTTTTTTCAGTTATATGGGAGACAGCACACTTACATGATTGGTTAGGAGAGGCGCTGCACGCACCTAAGCCATCTAGACATTGGATAACTATCATTGTCCACACTCCCTGACCTGGACAAGGCACGCCTATCTTGCGGTCAGCAGTTACGGGAAAAGTTCCATAAAAGTTACTTATTTTTCTAAATATTTTGCTGAATACTATCCCTCTTTTCACAAAACAAGGACATTGTGGCCTTGCTCACAGCCATGTAGCCCACGTCCTGTTTCTTTACAGACTGGATTGTGCATGCAGGCCTGAACAATGTATCCCTCAGGAGTAGTCAAAATGTCCTCAACATCTGACAGTCATTTAATGCTTCAAAATAGATGTTCGCAAATCTGGAAATCAAGATAGTTTAAACAAAAGTGGATAAAAAAGTATTTAAACTGAAACTGTTTGAAGTTGCATATTGTGATCATTACTAAAAGGGATAATTAAATGCATATATTAAACCTAAACTGACCATGATGTAAAATTCAACAAAAATTCATATAGATTATAAAGTTCAACTGTACCCTAAAAACCAGAAATGGTACATAAATCTTATCTGATTTAACCAATCTGTTAATTCCCAGTAATGTTGCTATATTTTGGGCAGGTGTGAGATTTTTGGTTTTGGTTTTTGGTTTTTGCATTTACATACATTGAACTGAAGTGAATACACTTTTAATTCTGTAAGTACCTGTACTCTACCCTGGCATATTCCACATCAACACCAAAGTCAATTTGGTAACTTTAGGAAAAAATGAATTCATAATGATTTCACAGTTGCATTCAAGTAGAACAGATGAGAAAAGAAATTACAGATGTTAAGACTAATTACCAAGAAAAAAGTTGAAGTGCAATTTGATTCTGAATAATTGTCATATTCAGATTGGCTTTCGGCAGCACCTCTCAACTAAGTTTTCAAATCACTCTATTTTCTTTCTGAGGATAAGATACTATTGCCTAAAATGACAATTATTAAGCAATTTTCAACTCGACTTTGCTGTATGAACATTAAAGTATAAAATTGTATTTGTTTCCAGCTGGGATCTCTGACCTCTGATCACTTTGCTACAGTAACCAGGGATTTATATCCAATTGTTCTAGGACAGAATATTCTTTCATTTTTCTTCCAAGACAAATAAGATTGTCAGGAATCTTCCAACATTTCTTGGGAATCTGGCCTCTGCAAGTAGTATTATATCAATACATATTGATATATATTGGTGTTTATCAATACCAGTGATGAACTTTTCCCAGCCACACTTCATTTTTTAGAAGGTCCCCAACATCCAGTATTTGTGCATCAGAAGTCTGTTGAAGGCTTTGTGTTTATATTGAAATGAACAATTTACATATTTATTGCTTGTGATTTGTGTGTTAGCTGAACCATCAACAGTATTTGTAGAATGCTATGTGAACTGGAAGGGGAATGATTCGTGTGGCTATGAATGGGACCAAAGGGCAAAGAACAAGTACAACTATAAAGAGATTAGCAGATGAATTTTGTCCTGAAAAGGGAAGAAAGAGTATGTACATAGAAAAAATATGATGGAATCAGTGTATTGCAAAGTCTATCTAATTTCCAAGGTGCTTATCACAACATCACAAATGTCAGATCATTTATCTTCCTAGATTTCATCTCTTCATGATTCTACAACTTCTCTCCATCTGGAGCTCCTGAAGAATAATGAGAGAAATAATTTCATTGGTAAAGATATATATGGTAGCAATAATCCTCTTTCACTGGGATATGGTGTTTTAACTGTGTCAGTTATACAAAGGTACAGAGCCCCAAATAAACAGAAACAAGTATTCATTACATCATGTACTTGTCACTTACATACTCATATTTACATAAGTAACATATTGAATCACATTAAAGGAATTCACAAGCAGACAACTTCTGCATTTGTGGAATTCAATACATGAATAAAGTAGTAGATTCTCAGATTTATTTTTTTATAAAAAAAACCACACCATAGGATTGTTGCAACCTAAGTTAACTTGCAGCTATTCTTGATGTGTAACATACTGGAATAGGGGTTTGATGTAAGATTATTTGGTTTTGAGTAGAAGTTATAAGAGAATGGGATGAGTTATGGCTGTTGACATTTTGTAGCATGCTTTTTTTTTTTTTTTTAAATTGGTAGCCCATAGGCGTGGCTTGTGTTATCAATAAAATAATTCTTTAATTTTCTTCAAATTGTACTATACTGGACTAGCTGGACTTTAGATCTTACACAAGACATTATATTTTCCAATAAAAAGGAACACTATTTCACATCAAGTACAATTAAAAAGTGGTAACTACATCTGCTAGATAATGTAGATTGTATGTTTTGCAGGCTCTTCTTCTTAGATATACCAAATACAGATGTTGTTATTCTGAGTTCCTTATGTCATGATGAATTGGATGATTTTATACTGGTTTTAATTTGGGGTATTTTGTCCTTTGGTTTTCAGTGCAAATGACCTTGTGATACCAAAACTCACCGAGGTTTGTCATCTTTTTCAATGAAAAGGGACCCAAGACACCAGAGCTAGTTTCATGCATGCAGTGATCCAGACCTCACCCAATGGAAAAAGACAAGTGGAAATTTCATCACAATAACAATTTAAGTGGTCTCATATACTAGTAGAAGATAATAGTTGTCTCAGCATGAAGCTTTCAACTGCCCCAACTGCCAGTGTACACATTGACAATAAACTCTTCCATGTATGAAATTCCTTTGTCCTGCATATTACACAATACAACCAACACACCATAAATGTTATCACCTTTTGTGATAACCACTTTATCATGTACTGATTCTTATTCTTCCCTTACAGGTGGGATTTGTTTCAGATAACTCTCCTTTTTTGCCATGTATAGGACTGACAAAAAATGTACATAATATGCACCATCAATTCTTGTTGAAAGTTCATTCATTTTACCAGATTGATAATGATTGTACTTTATCACTTGACAGAAAATACTCATATTTAAAAAGTGTATTAGCTTTCTGGGCACTCATTTATAGAAATTGTATTGTTAGTAGTCCTGCTGATGACTTCACCATGGTTGACTCCTTTGAAGTGCAGACTTTCTTTCAGCATATTTGCACTTTTAAATGGCCATATCACTAGACTCTGCTTACATTTTGCTTCACATATCTCCCAGGGCCGGTAGTCACAGTGGTAAATATTGGCACTAAGAATCTGGAAGGCTGAAGATGTATGTGTGGAGGAATATGTTTGATTTTTAATTTTTTATTTTTTTTTTTATTATCTGCTTCTTTCTTTCTGCTACATTCTGCTACCTCTGCTGCCATGGAATGGTCTATAATAAAAGCAGCATGTTAAAATTGTTGAACATACAGAGATAATACTCATCTGGAATAAAGGTGGGGAAATTACAAGTTTGCCTCAGACATGTTAGTTTGCTCCAGAAATGTTTTCATCCTTGTTATAGAATATGAGGTGTTTCTCAGTTATATACATTACATCCTTTAATTTGTTACAGGATGTCATAAATGTGTCAGACTATGTTACCTACTTACTTGTTTCTCATTAAAATAATCTCAGCACATTTCAGACATTTCCATGAAGCATTATTAAAGGGCCTTCAGAAATGTGAGATTTAAGTATCAAGAAATTAATCTCTGCATTTTGAGATAATTTTAGTATGTCAAATCAGATTCAGGAGCCTTGCGGAACCTCATACAGTCAGCTTTGGCCCATCCAGCATGGTGTCATCTGCAAACTTACTAAAGATGAGCTCAGACACCTCCTCTATATTAAATATATATAATAAAGATATTATAGAGAATGCACCAAATACTGAGCCCTGAAGAAAACCAACTGTGACCTGACACCAATCAGATTTAACTCCATTCACCACCACACTTTGGGCCCAAACAGTTTTTTGTCCTTATTCAAGACTTGTATCTTAAATTCTGAAGGAAAAAGTTGTAGTAAACAGTGTTGAAGGCTTTGCTGGAGTCGAGGTGTCCATTGCTCTCTCATCTACTAGGTGAGTCACACAATCACAGAATAAACATGGTTAGAAAGGACCTACTAGATCACCAGGACTAGAGTCCAACCATACCCACACCAACAAAAAATCTAAATACCTGAGAGATAGAAAACCACAAAATAATCCCCACCATGCCTACCACTATAACATGTCACAAAGCACCATGTCTACACTTCTCTTTCCAGGGATGGTGAGTCAACCACCTCCATTGGAAGGCTGTTTCCAGTGCCTCACCACTCTTTTTGTAAAGAAATTCTTCCTACAATGCAATTGAAACCTCCCTTACCTCAACTGCAAACCATTGCCCCTGGTTCTGTCATTAGGAGGGAGAAGAGGCCAACACCCACCTCTCCACAACCTTCCTTCAGGTAGTTGTAGAGGGCAATGAGGTCCCCTCTCAGACTCTTCTCCAAACCAAATGTGCTCAGCTCTCTCAGCCTCTCCCCATGTGACTTGTTCTCTAAGCCCCTCTAAGCTCTCCTCTGGACATGCTCCAGNTCTCTTTCCAGGGATGGTGAGTCAACCACCTCCATTGGAAGGCTGTTTCCAGTGCCTCACCACTCTTTTTGTAAAGAAATTCTTCCTACAATGCAATTGAAACCTCCCTTACCTCAACTGCAAACCATTGCCCCTGGTTCTGTCATTAGGAGGGAGAAGAGGCCAACACCCACCTCTCCACAACCTTCCTTCAGGTAGTTGTAGAGGGCAATGAGGTCCCCTCTCAGACTCTTCTCCAAACCAAATGTGCTCAGCTCTCTCAGCCTCTCCCCATGTGACTTGTTCTCTAAGCCCCTCTAAGCTCTCCTCTGGACATGCTCCAGCATCTCAGTGTCTTTCCTTTAATGAGGGGACCAGAACTGAACGCAGTGCTTGACATGGTCACTCACAAAGGCTGCTTCCCAGGGTGCAATAACTTCCTTTCTCCTGCTGACCACACTATTCCTGATCCAGGGCAGGATCCTGTTGGCCTTCTTGTGCACACTTCTCATTCATATGAAGCTGGATGTCTAACAACACTCCAGGTTTTTTTCTGCTGGGCAGCTCTCCAGCCACTTATCTTCTGAGCCTGTAGCATTGCCTGGGGTTTTTGTGACCAAAATGTAGTACCTAGCACTTGGCCTTCTTGTACTTCAGACAATTGGCCTTGGCCCATCGATCCAACCTTTCCAAGCCACTCTGGAGACCCTCCCTGCCCTCCAGCAGATCAACACTCCCACACTATTTGATGGTGCCTGCAAACTGACTAAGGTTGCTCTCAATCCCCACATCCAGGTCATCAATAAAGATATGAAACAAGAGTGGCCCCAAAACTGAGCCCTGAGGGACACTGCCTGTGACCAGCCACCACCTAGATTTCACCCCATTAATCATAACTCTCTGGGAACCACCTTGTTGTAGCAGGTTATGCAGGCAGGATCTGCCTTTTATAAACCCATGCTAACTGGGCTTGATCAGCTGGTTCTCCTGTATGTGCCATATGATGGCACTAAAGATAGTAGAATTATATCAGTATTGAGTTGGAAGGTCCCTCTAAAGATCGTCTAGTCCAAAACCCCTACAACAAGCAGGGACAGGACTATCTACTCCACAACCTTCTTTGGTATCAATGACAGACTGACAAGCCTGTATTTTACAGGATCCTCCTTCTTGTCCTTCTTGTAGATGGGCATCATGTTTGTTAATCTTTAGTCTACTCCCCAGTTAGACCATTGGCAAATGAGGGAAAATGGCCTGGTAAGCACTTCTGCCAGCTCCCTCAGCACCCTTGCTTCGATCCTGTCTGGCCCCATACTCTTGCCCTTTTCTAAACTGCACAATATGTAATTGAAAATTTTGTTTTGGATTATGGGGGCTGATTCTGCTCCCCATCCATATCTTCAGATTCAGAAGGCTGGGCAAGCAAACTTCTTGTGAAATTGGAATTGTTGACAAAGACTGAGTCAAATCAGGAATTTAGTAGTTCAGACTTTTATGGCACATGGAGACAACTTGTCACTGTGACTTGAAGATTTCCCACTTTAAGGAATGTTCAGTCTTCCTGGACTCCTTTGTCTTTTAGTTCTGCTTCCCAAGGGGCTCTGTTAACCAAACTCCTAAACAAGTCAATGTCTGCCCTTTGTAAAATTGCTCTACTTACCCCTCTCTCTATTTCCTCTAGAATTGAAAACTCTCAGATCTCATGATCACTAAGTGCAATATGAACACCAAACTCCACATCTCCCACTAGACCTTCTCTGCTGACACAGGGAAGGCTTATCACAGAGCCTTGAGTGTGTTGGCTCACTCAGCAGCTATGTTTAGAGGTAAACCTTCCACATTCTCCAAGAACTACTGGAAGTTCTTCCTTTCTATGGTATTGTGTTTCAAACAGGCATCTGTGAATTTGAGGTCTTCCACATAAACGAGCTAACAATTCTGATATTTCACCCAGCTGCTTCAGTTCTGCCAGACACAAACAGATGTGCATCTCCTAATTACCTGTATGTTTCACTGTATTCATCCAAAAACTTCACAGTAAGTCACTTGGTGAAGGGCAAATAAGGAGTGGAACAGGAGCACAAATTCAAGTCTGTTAAATTATGTTGCCAAAATGCTAACTCCCAAAATCTTCCTTTGTAGACTTGACAAAATATTGAGGCAATATTTAAATTTTAGACATGCAATGCTAAGAATATTTTGATTGACCTAAACATTTCTGGGGTATCTTCTACTGGAGACTCATTTTATAGTCACACAGAATCATGCTTAGAGGATCCTACTCCAATAGATTCAAGAAGGCTAACTTCTTGATTAATTAGCTTGATATTATATTTCATACTTCATAAACACAATTTTCCCTCCAATTTTCCAATTCTCTAAATGTTCAATATTACTTGTGCAACATGTTTATAATTTTCAAAGTCAAAGGGATTGATGTTTTCAAGGAGAAAAAGTGTCACAGAACTTCAAAGAGAAAATGAATGCAAAATTTAATGTCAAATAAAAAAATCTGAGAGATTTTTGGGGAAACAAAGGATATAATTAATTATTTTGCAATACTTTAGTCAAAAATATTCTATGATTATAAATAAAATCATAATAAAATAGCAAGCATGGCAGTAAAAAAGCACTCTACAAAAACTATATGAGGTGTGGATGCTTCATCATTCTTTTTCTTCATTTTGCTTATTCATTGTATGCTATATGTCTAATATACCAGAAGCAGTTCACATATGCTCTGTAACATATATGCAATCTGTTTTGTTTTTGGCTGCTGTCTTTTTTATCTCTTGTCATTATAATCTTTTTTACACAGCAGTAACCAAAGGCATTTTCTACATTTTGTAGACCTAATTTGTAATTTTTAATTCATTACAGCTTATTTATTCCTCACTAAGCAACAAATTGTTTCAAGCTACATACATACATTGCACAAAAACACCACACAGAATTAGTAAGAATGCATATTTTATAGACAGATTTCCACTTTCCCTTGAGGTGAGTATTATTATGCCTATATTAAAATGAGGAAGATACAAACAGGAAGGAGCTACCTATTGTATAAGGAAGGAAGCTTCCTTTCTGTTACTGGAGAGCCACAATGAAGGAACAAATAACATTTTAGCAGTCTCCATTTGTGATACTTGTGACAGACTGGTAGAAACTCACCTACACATTGAACATTTTCAGGTAAAGTTGTAAGAATGGAAAGATGTTCTCCATTTGGAGATTTTCAAACACAGATTTAGAAAATGTTAGATCTTAAAACATATCGTCAAACTTCCTTGCCATTCATACTTACCTTCATTTATAATAGTGCCATAATAAGCCACAGAAGACAAAAGGCAGAGGTACCCGTCAATTGTCGCTCTACTTGCAAATACATATCTCTGCTCAAGTATAAAAAAAAATCCATAGCACTTGTTTGACAGTGACGAGTTGAGAACATGAGGAAATAGAAATTGAATTTTAAGGAAAGAGCAAGCAGGTGGAGAATGACAAGACTTCCATCTCAAAAAAGTACAGTTTCTGAAGTTGTCTGGCACAGGCCCCAGGCTGAAGCAACCATGCCAAGGGTTTAGTGTGGAAATAGCCAATAAAGCAGCAGCAGCTGCCTGCAAAAGCACACGGCAAGCTGTAAACAGAGCAGATGCCAAGTCTAGAAAGATGAATCCCAAAGCATTAAGGGAGAAAAATATCTGATGTTGTTCATAAATAATAAAGTAATGCCTTTGCATGGTAGCCTTATCTTTCAGGTTTCATGGATGTTGAAGTGGCTAGGGTATTTGAAGCAAATATGCCTGCAGACAAGAGCAAATCCATCACATACATTCTGATAAACCATTTACAAGAAGTTGAAGATAGTCTAGTCCTATGTTTTCATTACTTGATACACCTAACATCATCCATCAACTAAATAATTTGAGCATTAAAACTTAAATCAATAAATGAGTGATCTCAGCTTTTTTTGATTCACATTCTTCCATTACATCATCTATATAATCTTTTTTAGCACAGCTTGTAGTATGGATGTCTGAATCTGAACAAGTTGGAGAGAATATCTGTTGAAGTGATAAACAGCTATTGGTTCATATATCTACATTAAGTGATCTTGATAAGCAGGCTTTCCAAATGGCCTAGTACAATCATTTAAAACCAAGGAGTGAGTGCATTACCTCATCAAACCTTTTGGCTTGCAACAGTAGCATGTTAGCACACATACAAGAATGGTGTGCATTCCATGTCTGATTTTCCTCTCATGTTCTTGCCACTTTTGTTTCCTGAACAGGAATACATAGGCACTTAAAAATAAAAGTCAAGGTCGGTATAATTTCACTGGTTTGCATTATAAAAAAGAAATCATTTATTATATGATTTTACATTCTGCTTCATCCAAAAGAAGAAGTAGTCGTGGCTGAAAATGAAGAAAAATAAAGCTGGATTAATGTAGTACTGCAACAGGAAATTGCATATGTATTATTTTTCCACATTTTTTAACTATGCCTTTCAGCATTGTCTTCGTTCTCTAGCACAATATAAACATAAAGCCACAGAAACAGATATCTTATCTAGGTATATTTGATATACATAATTAGACTACCATGAAGCTTAAAAGTTGTCTGCCTAGAAGATGTCTATGTGTTTGCAAGGAGTTTAGTTACAAGGATTAATTATAACATAATTGAGTCCAAGCTTTACAAATAATGAAGTCCAAACAATGATAAAATATTCTACTCAAATTTTTCATTAAATGTTTTCAAGAAGCTGTTATATGCGAGACTGAAAATTATTGTGAGTATACAAAGCAGCACATAGCTCCAGAGAAGCACACAGCACCTCTGAGCTGAAGTGTTCTAACCTGTAAGCAAGCAGATCCTGTCTGGCCAAAAGGTAGAGAATGGTAAATTGCATTACAAATAAGAGGTCTTATACTCAGTCCCTCATTGCAAGGAGCTTCCAAGCTACCATTGCAAATTATCCAAATTATTTAGTGAGCATGCCACAGTCCATTTTTTTATTGAGACAAGGCTAAATAAGAGGAACGGGGAGTTTAAGAAAACAACTAGCATTCAAATTTCTTGTCCTGTCTCAACATGTTTGTTGATTCAAGCTTTTTTCAACTCAGAATAACCACTTATGTGAGCTGCATTAGATATTAGATACTCTTAAGGTTTATATCAGAATTTCCACTGGTTCCACCAATTGTCAGCCAATACTTCCAGGTCCTTGTCTGCCAGTCCACTCTCCAGCCATTCATCTCCCAGTCTGTAGTGCTGCAGGGGGTTATTGTGTTAAACCTCATCTCATTGGCCTCTGCCCATTGACCCAGCCTATCTAGATCTCTCTGCAGCATCTTCCTCTCTTCCAGCAAATCAACAGTCCCTCCCAACATGGTGTCATCTGTGAATTTACTAAGGATAGATTAGATCCCCAGATCCAGGTATTGTATCTTCAGCAGTTACAATAGTTCCAAGCCATTGTAATAAATTCAGTACCCTGACTCATGTAGAAAGTACGTGTAAAGTTGTATGATAAGGAATAGATTTATTTGGCTAGGAACACAGTAGCAAAGTCACTGAACATCCTGTTTGTGGTATTTTTACATATTGTCAGCATGTACTGTTTGTCTGGACTTGAAGGCACACACTAACACACAGTTTTTATAGTGATTACTCTCACGCAATGCAAATAATATGTTCTGCTATGCTTTTCTATAGTCTGCGATCTCATTGTTATTTCACCCATGGGGGAAAAAAAGTTCGCAAAAGATAAAGGGCTTTTGAAGAAGGTGTGATTACATTATTTAAAAACTATACATTTTATAAGATAAGTTTTAAACACATGTCAGGACAAGTCAACATTGCATTATGAATAGTAGTGATTACATTATCTGTAAACGTTGAAGGTTTACGTACTGATGTGAACAATTGACTCCGTTGTGTTGTCATTGCCATCAGCATTCCCCTTTCAAAGCTGCTGAAATGTCTGCTGTTTGCATAACAGAGGAAAGGAAAGTTTGTTTTCCCACTAATATTTCATTGACTGTTTAGACTGATTTGATAGTGACTTTTCACCTTCCTGCCTCCTAGATCTTTCAACCTGGATAGTATATCTGACTGAATAGCTAACATCTTCGCCTGAATCATTAAAAAGTTACTTGAGAAAATTTTACCTAAAGCATCGGTATCAGCTCTTAAAACAGCACAAATTGCTAAGGTTATAGATATTTTTGCTAATTTTGTAATATTTTTTTTTAATTCTGATAGATTGCAGCACATGGTAAATGTTTGGTCATCAGATGAATGGTTATAGCCAAAATGAAAGAAGAAATACCAATTCTTTTAATGGACATTATGGAATTTGTCTTTTATTGTCTATTCTACTGCTTCATTATTTTAACAGTTGCTCAAAATAAAAACTGTGCTGTGTGTGTCTGACTAAGAATATTAGAAAGCACATAAAAGCCATTTTTCCTTCTGACTTTACCAGTCCTTCTCCAAACCCATCCTTCATCATTGCTCTCTAAATGGAAAGAAAAATTAGTCTTCCACTACTCAGTGCATTTCAAACAGAAGTGTAAAATAAGAGAAAAAGAAGAAATTCTTTGACCAAAATGGAGCTGAGCCAATATGAAGTATTTGATAGGAATTAGAAGGGAAATGTTTTGTCATCTGTTCCTTCCAAAGAACTTAAGCCTTATGTTTACTCTGTGCACTCTGGTTATCAAAGCAAATTTGTTGACTTCTTTTGTTCATGTTTTTGGTATTCTTTTCTTAAGTTTTAAATCACCAATGTAGTCTGTAAATACTTTTTTCTAGAAGTGTCTAAATATATCTCTAACAACATTTTATACTCTGGGTTCTGTTCTCAACAGGTAACTTGAATTTAATTATCAATAGTAAAGAATATTGGGAAAATATTCTGTCTACTATAGGCATTGCAAGAAAATACAATTTCTTTGCCTTTCCATAAAGAGAACCTTGGGAATTCATGTCAATTAAGGCTCTGAAATAAAATCTGCTACCCTAATATTCTGTTGTCCACAGGATCTGATAACACAATGCATTGTTCTCTGAAGTACTATGAGACTTTTTTTTTTCTGGTGAAAATTATGATACAATAGGAAAAGAAAGCAGGAGCTTTCTACCTGACGCAGAACTAGATCAGTGTTTTTCCTTTCAAAAGCGTTAAATACATATGGTACAGGAAAACATAAATTCAAATTCATGAAATATATAAACGTCAATTTAGTAGTTTCTATATTTTTAAGTAAATTAACTTCTGAATGGATTAGAATGGCAACAAAATCCTGACATTCCTTGTATAATCTACTGCTATCAATCTGATTTGCAGTCAATTTCTAGGGAACAGATTATTTCTTCTTCTAGGAAAACAAAAATAATTAAATCTCTCCCTCTAGAATGCTGAGAATATTATAAGTCTATTGGAAAAGCATGTTTTACAGAAGAAAACATTTCCATGGTCATGAATCTTTCAAGTATTTTTCTAAATCCATTAAAAATATGGCATGTACTTTATTCATAAAAAGTTACATATCTTTTACTTAAAAGCACAAGTTAAAAAGGTTATAAACAGGTCATTACAGGTCATGACCATAAAGCTTATAATATATTTACAAGTGTAAGCCATGCCAGTCAGTTCAGAATTACCAGCAAGTTTTTTTTAAGTGTTTCTGCAGGAACAGTGCATTGCTGTTTATAATTTATTTTATTTTGTCCTGGTTTTCTTTGATAGGGATTTTGCTACTACAGGTACCAGAAGAAAACAACATATATTGGCAGATTTAATACTACATGTAACTCACATGCCAAAATGTGGAACTTACCAGGCAAAGCCCTGAACGTAGAAAGCTAGACCTACCAACAAATTCTGACTTCTAGTACTTCCGCACTGAGCATTAGAAATGTGCTGTTTTGAGCTGAGGGAAAAAAAGTTTTTATAACAGGGTTGGCAGTCTTGGCACACTGTGGAGTCAAGCTGAAATAAAGCAATTCTGCTATTTATTGTAGTGGTAGCTTTCCTCAGAATTAAATGTTGATGTGATTGAATGAAAATAATGATTAAGAAAGAGCAAAAGGCAGCAGTCTGTGCTGGTCTGGATTTATCTGTCCCAGCTGTAGAACAGTACACCAGAGATCAGAATTTCTTTCTTCCCTTCACCCTCACATCCACCAGCTTTGAGAAAACCCATATTCATAAATACATGAGAACCATCTGTTATGATAACTGCCACTCTGCCCTCCTTAACACTATACTACATCAGCTTGGAATATTTGTGTGAGAAGAAGTTACATAAAGTAATTCAAGTGTAGATACAGTATATAAAAATTCTTTCTTCTAAATAGAGATACAATATATATTCGGGGATTTTTCGAGACTATGTAGTAGTCGGAAACCATATGTCTATTGTTTTGTGAGAAGATGAGAGCTTTTTATGGACCCAAAATGAGTATTCTTTTCTCCTCAAAGCAGTTGCAAACTCATAATTCTTCTAGTAATCTTTCTCTTCCTTTAATGACCTCAAAATTTCCCACACATCACTAGAACAAAAGCTTTAGCAAAATCCAAATGAAAATGATACTATTTCCAGTGTTTAGAATAATTTCTTTTATCAAGTAATTATAACTAGCCATTCTGGAACAACCAACCCTCAGTAAGTCTGTTTCTATTTACTAATATGTATTTAAATATCACAGAAACACAGAATCATTAAAGTTAGAGAATACATATGAGATCATCCAGACGAACCATCACTGCCACCACACCCACTAAACCATGTTTTCACTCACCAGATTTTGATTTTTTTTCTCATCCCAGAGTGATGAGAGAGCTGGCAGATTAGCTTGCTAAACCCCTCTCCATAATTTACCAGAACTCGTGGATCACAGGTGAGGTCCCGGATGACTGGAAATTGGCGAATGTGATCCCCATTTACAAGAAGTTTAGGAAGGAAGATCCAGGAAACTACAGACCTGTTAGCCTCACCTCAGTTCTGGGCAAAGTTATGGAAAAGTTAGTACTGAGTGCTACCATGCAACAACTGCCTGATGGTCAAGAGATTAAGCCCAGTCAACATGGGTTTAGGCAGGGTAGGTCTTGCCTGAATAACCTGATCTCCTTTTATGATCAATTAACTTGACTGGTTGATGAGAGGAAGGCTGTGGATGTAGTGTACCTGGACTTCAGTAAAGCATTTGACACAGTCTGTCCTGGCGAAGATGGCAGCAAGAGGCTTTGACAGGAATATTCTATGCTGGGTCGAGAACTGGTTGGATGGACAAGCTCAGAGTGTGGTGGTTAATGGTGTCACATCTAGCTGGCGACCTGTTACTAGTGGTGTCCCCCAAGGGTCATGTTAGGTCCTGTCCTGTTGAACATCTTCATTGATGATACTGATGATGGGTTGGAATCTATCCTGAGCAAATTTGCAGATGACACCAAGCTTGGGCTCGTATCAATTCGTTGGAGGGTAGAAGGGCCCTGCAGAGGGACTTGGACAGACTGGAGAGATGGGCAGACTCCAATAGGATGAGTTTTAACAAGTCTAAGTGTTGGGATCTGCATTTTGGTTATAACAACCCCAGTCAGAACTATAGGCTGGGATATATGTTATAATATGTTATAATATTTAAAAAGTTTAAAGTAATTTTATTTTTTTTAAAATACAGTATTTAAATGCATATTATATCATCTAAACACCCACCATTTTTAATATATAATATGAAATTCTGAAAATTAATAGTTCTTTAATAAAGGTGAATAGGATTGTCTGTGTATACCTAGAAGCAAAACAGTGCTCAGAATAAGTGAAGTAAATAAACACTGAGAATTTCCACAGAAAATTCTTGAGCAGGCATTCTGACAGATCATTACATGTTAGTCAACTTGGTCCTGAGGCTGCCTAATAAGAATGCATAACCTTCACTGTAGGGACACTCTGAGATAACTCTTGTCTTAACGTTACCAAATTGCTTACTTAGAAAAGTTGTGTACTGTAAAAAAAAACCCACTAAAAACCCCCAAACCAACAACAGCCAACTAAAAACATGCTTACAGTCTCTATTTGTACCTTTATAATCACTTTAAATAAATCTTCATACCTCATGGTATCCTGTTCTTCTTGTTTCCTGTAAACCTCAGAAACTTCTGCCTCAAAGATTGTTTCATTTGAAAAATCTATTATCTATTAAATCCACATGATAATTAAATACAATTCAGTAACAAAATATAAAAAACTAACACACCAATTATTTGTAAGTAATACTATGAATCATACCTTTCTTTGAAAGATAAATAGCAGCATTTTTCTAATATGAGAATGTCAGTTATTTACAGAATAAAAGTTATGTATCAAGTCCTAGAAATATGTCATGTTTATCAATGATTCATGAGTGGGGCAATGTAAAAATAGAACTGAATAAACTAATATTTAAATTCTATATACAGTTTTACAACAATTTTAAATGAATGGAACAGTTATTTTCTGAACTGACAACTAGAAGTAATAGTAGAGACCAGCTTGTAGCACTTTCTAATGCCTCAGTGCTCATTTTGTGTTTGTCTAAAAAACTTCTTTTTAGAGAATCAAATGTTATTTTCTCCATAAAGTGCCTGTATGTAGATTCCAGCTCTTATCAATCTGAAAAAATTCCCATCAGTACCATACAATAAGAGCAGTGTTTGCTCTGTGTATTGGTGTCCCACTCCAGATGTCCTACATTTCCTCTAGACATGCAACCTTGAAAATTACCTTTCTTTGAGGGGCTTCTGTGTGTGAAGAACTACTAGGAAACTTAAAACTACTTTTTCTCAATTTTTACTTTTTTTACTTCCCTACTTTTCAAACTATGATGAACTGATTACTTTAACTTTTGTACCATGTTTCCTGCATATGAATAAGGTCAGATTAATAAATGCATCTGGTGCTTCTACCTCCACAGGACTTCCACTGTGTATAACCTTTCCCCTTGACTAGCCTCCAGAAAATTATCTTACTGCTTATTCTAAGGGCTTAATCATAAATAAATTCTTAAATATTAAGATTGTAAGAATTTTTTTTAAGATTATTTCTGTTTCCCACAGACTTTAGTTTATTATACACATGAGCATATTGTGCTTAGTTAACCTGTTTGTAAAAGCAATTTATTTGACAATAACAAAATGATTGTGAATTGGTACCAATTCCTGTTTCAATGCCACACCACAAATGGTTTTGGTGGGATAATTGTTTCATAGATAGCTTTTGCCAGTATCTGTTTTTTGCTACCTTCTATTTATCAGATACTAATGAATAATATCAGTTACAAAGGGGGGAAAGTTGCTAAGAAATAGAAACTTGAGAATGTTTTGGCACGTCTGACAGTTGCTCCTGAAAAGTGTAAATGCAAATGGACTTCAGACACTAAAATGCAGCCGACAAAACTATTATTTCATCCCCTGTGGGCTACTACCTCTGTTCACTCTTATTTTTATGTCATCATGTTGGTTTGACACCTATAATAGGTTTAATAGGTTTTTCTCTGATGTTATTATTGGCTAATGATTCTACTCTTCTCTGGGGATGATAAAAATGAGAAGTCATACTGTTCTCCTGTTTTATGTAGCTCTACAGGGACACCCTTAACCACAGTACTCTATGTGAGTATGTCATCTTAAATCAATAGATAGCAAGTTAGCCTTTAACATTTGGATTGCTTGCTTCAGTTTTATAAATCAGGCTAACAATTATAAGACTATCCCTGATGATCCAGTAGTTCAATATTTACCTTAATTCATTTATTTTATGCTCATGTTTAAAGGAAACCAAAAAGTAAGTGATTTACAAAACATTAATAATGCCCTTTAAGCAAGAATATATGCTTTCTAGCAAAATAAAAGAGTTGTTGCATGATGATGGCAGTATATTCTGTGAGACAGTGTTTCATTGAATAACTGCTTCCAACCACCTAGGTTAAAAAAAGACCTTTTAAAATCATTTGAATCCAACCATTAACCTACCAAGCCCATGTCCTTGAGCACTACTTATACATGAATTTTAAATATTTCCAGAGGTGGCAATACAACCAGCTCTTTTGGCAGCCTGGTCCAATACCTAGTAACCCTTCCAATAAAGAATCATAGAATCATTAGGGATTGGAAGTGACCTTTAAAGATCATGTAGTTCAATCCCCCTGCTACAGCAGGATCACCTAGACCAAGTCACACAGGAACAGATCCAGGAGCGTCTTGAACATCTCCAGAGAAGGAGACTCCACAATCCTCCTGGGCAGCCTCTTTTTTAACAGTTATGGCAAATGTATTAATTTTCACATAAGAACCTGGATGACATTCTGGTAATATTTAAGATTTCTTGACTTGCTGTTACCCAAGATGCAATGCACATTAGCGAGCACAGTGATCAGACCCTATGTGCTTGAGATCAGAGAATCACAGAATTACTGAGGCTGGAAAAGGCATCTAAGATCATCAAGTCCAGCCTAGGACCTAACATCATCACAATCAGCTAGACCATGGCACTGAGCGCCACTTCCAAACTTTTCTTAAACAATTCCATTCCAATTTAAATTAACTATTGCAAAGCATTGAAATGCTCTTATATGTCATAGAATCATAGAATCATTAGGTATTGGAAGGGACCTCAAATGATCATCTAGTCCAATCTCCCTGCCACAGCAGGATCACCTAGACCATGTTGCACAGGAACACAACCAGGTGGGTCTTCAACGTCTCCAGAGAAGGAGAATCACAACCTCCTTGAGCAGCCTGGTCCAATGTTCTGTTACCCTCACTGGGAAGAAGGTCCTTCTGATATTTATATGGAACCTCTTCTGTTCAAGCTTGCACCCATTCCCCTTATCCTGGCACCAAATGACCTTGAGAAGGTTTCCTAATGTCTAATCTAAACTTCCCCTGTGGCAACTTGTGGCCATACCACTCATCCTATTGCTTGCTACTTGTGAAAAGAGACAAACATCCCCCTCTCTATAACTTCCCTTCAAGTAGTTTTAGACCACAATAATGTCACCCTGAGCCTCCTTTTCTTCAGACTAATGTGTCCCATCTCCCTCAACAGCTGTTCACAAGTTTTTTTCTCCAGACCCTTTATCAAGGTTTGGCCCTCTTTGGACCTGCTCCAGTACCTTAATGTAATGTACTCAAAACTGAACACAGTACTTGCAGTGTAGCTTCACCAGTGCTAAATATGAGGAAATAATCACTTCCCTACTCCTGTTTCCTACCTTATTTGACTATATTTGACTCATTATTTCTACTTTAACACTCCTCAGTTCTAGCACAGTTTGACCAGATAGTGAGTTCCAGAACAAATTAATTAATTAACGTAACATTAGTTAATGTGTTAATGAGCCAAAAACAACAGGGAGTGCTTAGCTCACCACTTAAAATCACAGGCAAAAAAGGACAGGCTTGATTTAGGGGAAAAAAACAAAGCAAATCTAATTCAAAAACCAGAAAGACTCCATCATAAAAAATAACAGAGTAATCACAGTTTTTCCATGCCTGGGGCAAGCTCTCCTTTCCTTCAGGGGAATTTCACTGTGGCAATGTGGCACCCTCCCTGCCATAGGACATAAGACCTCCATGAGATTTCCCTGGTTAGGATGGTGGCTTTCTGTAGACTGTAGATCATTCCAGCCTCTGATCACTCCAATACAGGTTTTGTTACTCAAGATCAAGTTACTTCAAGGATAAGTTGCCTGCTCCACTTTCTCAAGGCCAGTCCACTGCTATGGTATGCCATCCTTCACAGAGTACACATGGGACTATTTTAGAGTCATAGAACCACAGAAACAATAAGGATCGGAAGGGACCTTGAAGGATCATCAGGTCCAATCCCCCTGCCACAGTAGGATCACCCAGACCAAGTCCAGGCAAGTTTCAAATGTCTCCAGAGAAGAAGACTCCACAAACCTGTCCACCCCAGGCAGCCCTCTTCAGTGCCCAGTCAGCCCCCTTCAGTGCCCAGTCAGCCTTCCTGGGAAGAAGCTGTAGAATGACAGAATCAGTCAGGGTTGGAAGGGACTCAGAAGCATCCAGTTCCAACCCCCTGCCATGGGCAAGGACATCCCACCCTAGAACAGGCTGGCCAGAGCCTAAACCAGCTCAGCCTTGAACACCTGAAGAGGGACTTGGGCAGACTGGAGAGATGGGCAGACTTCAATAGGATGAGATTTAACAAGTCTAAGTGTCAGGTTCTCCATTTCAGTTTTAACAATCTCAGGCAGAACTATAGGCTGGGAATGGAGATTTTTCAGAGTACTCAGGTAGAAAGAGACTTGGGGGTACTGGTGGACAGTAAACTTAGCATGAGTCAGCAATGTGCCCAGGTGGCCAAGAGGGCTAGTGGCATCCTGGCCTGTATCAGGAATGGTGTGGCCAGCAGGCAGAGGGAGGTTATCCTTCCCCTTGTATTCGGCACTAGTTAGACGGCAATTTGACTACTGCGTTCAGTTCTGGGCCCCTCAGTTTAAGAAAGATGTCAAGATGCTGGTTCGAGTACAGAGAAAAGCAACTAGATTGTTAAAGTGCCTGGAAGATAAGCCCTACGAGGAGAGGTTGATGGAGCTGGGTCTGTTTAGCCTGGAAAAGAGGAGGCTCAGGGGTGACCTTATCACTGTCTATAACTATCTAAAAGGAGGTTGTAATCAGGCAGGGGTTTCTCTTTTCTCCATGGACGCTGGAGACAGTACAAGGGTCATAGTCTTAAGCTCCATTGGGGGAGGTTTAGACTTGACATTAGGAAAAAGTTTTTCACTGAAAGACTGATCTGTTTTTGGAACGGGCTGCCCATGGAGGTGGTTGGGTCACTGTCTCCGGAGGTGTTCAAGGTTAGTCTGGATGAAGTGCTGAGTGGCATGATCTAGATGTTAGATGTTATTTTTGGTTGGATTTAGGTTGGACTGGATGATCTTTAAGGTCTATTCCAAACTTATCATTACTATAATACTGTGATACCTCCAGGGGAGGGGCTCAACCACCTCCCTGGGCAGCCCATTCCAGACAATCACCACTCTCACGGTGGAAAACTTCCTCCACACATCAAGTCTAAACCTACCCATCTCCAGCTTTGCTCCATTCTCCCTTGTCCTGTTGCTGCCTGAAATCCTAAAAAACCCCTCCCCAGCTTTTTTGTAGCCCACTTCAGATACTGGAAGGCCACAATAAGGTTGCCTCTGAGCCTCCTCTTCTCCAGACTGAACAGTCCCAACTCTCTCAGTCTGGCCTCCCAGGAGAAGTGCTCTAGCTCTCTGATCATCCTCACGGCCCACTTCTGGACTCGCTGCAGCACGTCCACATCCTTCTTGTAATAAGGGCTCCAGAACCAGCTGCAGTACTCCAGGTGAAGTGCCACCAGAGTGGAGTAAAGGGGGAGAATCACCTGCTGGCCCTGCTGGCCACACTTCTCCTGATGCAGCCCAGGATCTGGTTTGTCTTCTGGGCCACAAGTACACACTGCTGGCTCATGTTGAGCTTTTCGTCCACAAGCACCCTCAAGTCTCTCTCGTCAAAGCTACTCTCCAGCCAGTCACTTCCCATACTGTATTTGTGCTTAGTATTGCCTCAAACCACTGCACTCCATAATTTCTTTTCAGAAGCTCCTCTCTACTTATCTCTGGGTATCCATTATCTCCTCTGTGAACATGCTCCATAGTAAAAATTACTCCTCCAAAAAGGATCAATACCAACAAGAAATAAGAAACTTCTGCTACAAGCTCTCCCCCTCCACAAACTACGCTTATTTGCAGAGGTGCTGACTCGTTCAAATTCCCAGAAGTGGGAGAATAACTGTAGCTGAAGGGAGTTTCTATCTTCCATGTTACTTACCAGTTTTACCATAGTCATCTCCCTCCCCCAGGATAGAACCAAACTCTGCCCAGGCTACATTACAAAATCATAGTGAGGAACAATAGACTGACAGCAAATTTTATATTTCAGAATCAGTCTTAGGGAAAAGACAAAAGCATTACTACAAGATGAGTGATTGCCACACTGGCTACTGTCAATAGTAATGTGAATGTTTTAATGAACTCTTTAGCAACCTTATCTTTTTATTACATTTTCTATTAAAGATCAAAGGATAACAAATATAGTTAATTTCACATACTTTAAGCAAAAGAAAAGCTGCTTTAGACTTTTTATGCATCTTTACTTACTGTGTTGGTGTGCCTATGTGTCATTAAACACAGGGACAAAGATAAAAAGCTAACCCCAAATTATTATTGAAATCTTAGGAAATTTACTTCGGAAGAACACATGTGGATTTATCTTGAAGAACTGAACTGGAATACTATGGTTACTTAATTCTATTGGTTTTTCTTCTTCCGAAAAGAGTACTTGCTGCTCTTATTTTATTTCTAGAATAGAAGTGCAATGTTTGCTATCACTCCACGTTCCACATGATTGTAATGGTTGGTGCCTGTAATTCAAGTTTGGGTTGGTGTCTGTCATTCAAGCACAACAACCTGCTCTCACCAAGAGTTCAACAGGCAATGAAGCAACTTTGCTAAAAAGACAACAGTTTATTGAAACCATCAGCAAGAAGAAATGGAAAAAAATCCCAAATAAGTAAAAGAGAGTCAAAAAAGTAAAACAAAAAAACTATATCGCAATACTTTTACACATACACTGAGAGAAATGGGAGACAGCTAACACATTAGTTTTTTGCCTTAGATGAGAGCTCTGGTACAAGAGAGTGTACACCAACACTCATAACCACAAAGCCACCACACATACACATGCTTGCACCCCAGTTTCCAGAACAGAAAAGGACAGAACGCAGACATCAGCACTCCATGACTTCTGCAGCATACTCCTAACTCCAGTCACCTCAGGGGCTCTTTTTTGAGACAACAGCAGCAGCAAATGTTGAGGATACAACAGAATTTCAAACAGTCTTGGTTTGCCAAAGGCTGAGGAGATCAGAACTTGTGATCTCTCTTTTTCTCTCTCTTAGTAGAGGCTTCTCTCAGCCTCCCAGTAGCAGAGTACACAGGATCTTTGTCAGCCTGATGGAGACAAAGCCAACATGGCATTGGTCACATGGGGCAAAGCCTGTTGTGGCAAACAGGCTTTTTGAGGTCTTGTCCAAGGGCTTTCTACAGGCCTTACGCAGAGCTTTTCTTTCTTCTTCCTTGTGGTTAAGCACCAAGGAAGTTAGAGGGTTAAGAGCTCACCTCTGTCTGGCATCTTCAAAAACAATCAAACTGTAGAAGCAACTGTGTGGAGGAGTTACTCTCGATTTCAGCCTACTGCAAAGAGCTGGAACAAGCTGGTGCTGGCTTTCTGTGTCTGAGCCGTCAGCAACAGAGGGGAAGGATCACTCCCACCAAGGGGGGCCTGCAGGTACAGAAAACAGCTTGTCTCTCCAACCTCCCTATCTGGAGATAGGGTGAGCTGGCGCTGGCCACAGTCCAGAAGGCTGTGGCTACCCCTGCAGAAGAGCTGCATCCAGGCTTAGATTCTTTTGTGCTCCACCCTGCAGAGGCACAGGGTTTATAGCCTCAGGAAAAACCTGAAAAATAAGTGGGTAGAAAAGAATTTACTCAGAGCCTGTTTGGCCTTTCTGATTCACCTGTTATAAAGATTGTTGAGATATAATTATGTCCAAATCAAAGACGAAATCAAGACAAAGATTGTAGAAATTATGGTCAAAAAAGACCACGATAGCAAAAGCTGAGAAAGTGCCAGTGATAAAAGTGATTGTCCTCATAAGGGATTTCTGCTACCCTGGTATCTCTTGTAAAGTCAGTACAGCAGAGCATAAAAAATCCAGGAGATTCCTGGACCACATCAGTGATAACTTGCTCCTCCAAGTGCTAGAGCAGGTGAGGTGCTGTGGCTTGACCTTGTGTTTATCAACAAAGAGATCTTCACCAATAGACTAAGAGGTGGGGAATGTAAAACTCAAGAGAAGCCTAAGCTGCAGTGATCATGAGATGGTGGAATTTGTGGCAATGAGGAGGGTGAATAGCAACTTTGATGCCTGGATTTCAGGGGTCCCTTCAGGGACTTCTTCAGTACAATGCAGTGAGATGGAGTCCTGGAGGGACTGGGTGCCCAAGAAGGCTGGTTCAAAGACCATCTCCTCCAAGATCAGGAGCTCTGCATTCCTACACGTAATAATTAAAAAAAACCCCAACAAATAAATACACACAGTTAAGAAAAAGATGCCAGGGGGCCTGTTAATGGTGAAGGAACTCCTGGAAAAACCTAGGCATAAGAGGAAAGATGCCAGAGGGTGGAAGTGTGGACAGGTGATGGGGGAGGAATATAGAGGAATTATTTGTGCAGCCAGAGATCAGGTTAGGGAAGGCAAATCCCAGATAGAGTAAAATCTGGCCAAGACATTTAGGTAAACAATAAGTGTTTTATAGGTATATCCATGAAAAAAAAGAGAGAAAATGTGAGTCCTTTCTGGAAGGAAACAGATGACCTGATAAACTGGGATATGGAGAAGGATGAGGTACTCAACAATATTTTATTTTTTTCTTAGTCTTCACTGGAGATCACTGAAACCACACCACTCAAGTCTTGGAGGTTAAAGGCTGGGAGTAGCAGAAGGAATTACCACCCATAGTAGGGACTCATCAGGTTAGTGGTCTTATAAATACAGTGAAGGTCCATAGGGGCTGATAGCATAAAAACACAAGTTCTGAGACAAGTAGCGGATGTAGTCACTAGAATATCATCCATCATATTTGAGAACTTTAGTTGAAGCTCCCACTGATTGGAAAAGGGGAAACATAACCCCCATTTTTAAAATGGGAAAAAAATTATCTGGAAACTACAGGCCATTCAGTCTCACCCTTGCAACTGGCAAGATCATGGAGCAGTTCCTCTTGGAAACCATGTTGAGGCACATGGAAAACAAGGAGGTGATTTGTGACAGCCAGTACAATTTCACTAAGGGCAGATCATGCCTGACAAAGCTGGTGGCCTTCTATGATAAAGGTACAGCATTGATCAATAGGAAAAGAGCAGAAAAAGAAAGAGATTTTTTTAATAATTACTGTGCATTGCATTAGTTTCATCATAATAACTACAATTAATTTGGGTAAATGAATGTGCAATATTGTTGTTATTTTTCATCAAAATCATAGTAAGAGATGTCAGATATCCACCTATTAAGGGGAAAAGGCAAAACTGCTGCACTGAATAATGTGTTCTCCCCCTGGCTATGTTGCTGGTACAGCCATGCATCACTGAAAATTACTCAGTCATGAATTTGAATCAAATGGATGAAGTGGCTCTTTGCTCTGCCTGTTGCCTCCACTGAAGCCATAAGGCTTCTCAATAGAATTCTGCTCTCTTCCTTCTAAATTGTCATGATGTGCTGCTTTCTTTTAGCATGCCTGTAATAGGCTAAAAATAGACAGAGAGAAAAAGCTTCAGCCATTCTGAAGATCAGAAGTGATATGCAGGCTGACCTCTTGACTGTGTATGTTACAGCTATAGGAAACTCAAATGGTGCCAGGTGGGGATTACACATGGCAGAGCAACATCTGTTTCAGTATCACAAGTGTAAATGATAGTTTCTCATGTTATGCCATAAACAGCCTGAGGTAAGAAACACTGGTAGAGTTCCTGTCACAAATTAAACCCTTGCCAGCAGGTAGGATTCTGGCCCATCTGTCCATGAGAGTAGCTCAAACAGAGTAAAAGCTTTATAAAATATTATCCAGAGAGATAAAAGACAAATAATGCAATTTATTTTTGGGCTGGAGCCAGAAATGAAAGCAAAGCTAAATAGAAAGAGAAGATACTTTTTCACTATGATGAATGAAAAGTGTTGTTATATAAGCTGTTTCCAGAGCCAGAGGGCAGATTTCATAAAATGTGCTTTTTCTTTTCTTTTTCTTATTCTTTTTTTTTTTTTTCCTGGCAACTTGCTATACACACAGACAGAGCCAAAATGACATCATGTACCTCAAAAGAGGACTCCAAAGGTTTATTTGTTCATCCCTTTTTATTTTTTCTTTTGTCCTACTTTCAGATATTAAGACAGTCAGTTATTGTAATTATTCAGATCAAAGATGACTTTGTGAAGGAAGCTATGTGGAATGCTTAATGCTGAGGGCCGATTTGATGCCTCAAACACGTAGCTAAGATGTGAAGGCAAGTCCCAAGGGGCATTTAGATTAGCCACCATGACTGTGTAAGCTGCATCCTGTGGGTTAAATAGTCAACTACTTGTTAGAAGTATGTTTTGCTTGTACAAAGATGAGTTTCTTGAATTGCTTTCACTTATTTGGATGTAATAAATATGTTTGAAATTCTTTAATGAAAAGGTAAGTTATATGAGAACCAAAGACATTGATGTATCAGAACTGAGTTACCCAGTTCAAATCTTTTTCACTTTTGAGATGCTGAATACCCTCAGTTCCAACAGCATTGCTATTCCTACTGACAACCAGCTGTGATGGAAAGGGAAATCATACAGTTGTACAATCAAGAGCAAATGTATATCGATTATCATTGTATTCCTTTTATGTTCTCCTGTAAACTGTACATAAAGAAAGCAAAACTCTGGTAAACCACGTGTTTTGCCATAAAAACCTTGCCTGCTTACCAGCTTTGAGGAACTTAAATGTTCTGCAAATGCAATGTAATCTCTATTGAGCAAAACATAAAGTGTTCTATCATCATTTTTCTTAGGCTTTCAGTTTCTTAAGCTTTCAGTTTCTTAAGCTTCACAGAAAATACTTCCAGGAATGAATTCTGGAAGTAAATCTTTAAGTTTTCTGGATTCTTAAGGGTGTTAATCAGTCCAAAAGGAGATTCATTATCATCATTATATGCTATCCCAACTGTTAAGTCTAAATAGTTTTAAAAAATCCTACCTTTGCTTAATTATTTTTTAGAATTAGGCATTAAGTATATGAATCAGTTAGATAATTTTGGAAAATGTTTTCCTTTATTTGTCACACTAATAAAGCATAATAAAACAATAATTTTGTAACTCTCTGTTTCTAAATACATTTATAAATATACTGCTTAATTAATGTATTTATACATTATTATAATAAATTCACTTTCAGAGATATTTTCAAATACTGCTTTTGAAAAATTCAGTGTTTCACCATGTATTCCTAAATGGCTTTCTGAAACAACAAGCTGCATTTGTTCTTAAGCTCATTTTGTGCTTCACTTACAACATTGTTTATAATATTCTTCTGTGCTTTTAAGCTACCTATGAATTAAGAGACAACATCTCTTCCTTCCTGAATGAGAAGAAGCAGTAAATTTTCTAATTCATCAAAGAACAACTTGGAACTTGCATTCTGTCACACAATATACAAATAATAATAATTTTGGCTTACATTGCTGAGATTGAAATGTATAAAATTGTTGTAGAATTTGTCCATGTATGCCTTTATTGTAAGTAAACAGGAGCTTTTAGCAGAAAAGTGATATAGAAGTCGTTTCACACAAGTGACGGTGGAGTCCAATGCAAAAGTAGGAGCAAGAATTTAATGAAAAGACATGGAATGTAGGGTTTGATTTTCTTTAATAGGAAGGCAAAAAGTCAGAAACTATTAAAGCAGAATGAAACATAATATTGAGTCTGTTGTATTTTGGTGGACAATCCCAAAATTCAAAGTAATAAGAAGGTCAAGAAGAAAAATTAAGAAAAAGAACATGTTTGTAAAAGAAGTAAAACATGACACTCACTACACTTTCACTTTTCACTGGACATAGGAATAAGTTTCTCTTGAAGTCATTCATTACAATGCTATTAGTGTGAATACCCAATGAATACAATTTTTCACTACAATCCACTGCTGCCATAGCAGCCTAACATTGATTCACCACTACCTTTACCGTTCTATGGTAATGTTTATTGTACTATATCTGCTTACACCTAGGATGATGGATGTCAGTTTCAAAGAACCCATTTGCAGATATTGCTCATTCATTGCTCCCAGAGCATAGGAGGAAGAGGATGAGAACTTAGAGAGTCAAATTTTTGGAATAAAACCATCAGATCAAAGAAAATTAATTAAATGAAATCAAAACAACTTTTGAATGGATTGTCTAAAAAACAACCTAATCCTCTTCAGTAGTGTGGTATGTGGAAATTGTAAGATATTCACTGCTTTCAGAAATAGTACAAATTTATACTTGCATATTTGAAAAATAATTGCACCTTATTCAAGTGTCAAAACAGAGAAAGTACAGATTCTTAATGATAATGACTCACCCAAAGACATTTAGGGGAACATACTAAAAATTACTATAGCAGATTTTCAAATAGAAAGAGTATCACAGTATCACAGTATCTCAGTAATGATAAGGCTAGGAAAGACATTAAAGATCATCCAGTACAACCTAAAACCAACCAAGTAAACCTAAACATCTGACATCTAGATCATGCCACTCAGCACTTCATCCAGCCTAACCTTAAACACCTCTAGAGACGGTGACCCAACCACCTCTGTGGGCAGCCAGTTCCAAAAACGGATCACTCTTTCAGTAAAAAACCTCTTCCTAATGTCAAGTCTAAACCTCCTCCAATGGAGGTTAAGACTGTGACCCCTTGTCCTGTCTCCAGTGTCCAGGGAGAAAAGACCGACCCCTGCCTGACCATAACAAACTTTTATGTAGTTATAGACAGCAATAAGGTCACCCCTGAGCCTCCTCTTTTCCAGGCTAAACAGACCCAGCTCCATCAACCTCTCCTCGTACTTACCTTCCAGGCCCTTTACCAATCTAGTTGCTCTTCTCTGGACTCGTTCCAGCACCTCAACATCCTTCCTAAACTGAGGGTCCCAGAACTGAACACAGTACTCCAGATACGGTCTAACCAGTGCTGAATACAGTAGATACCAGACACTGAATACTGGAAAGATAGAAAAGCATTAGACAAATGATTTCAGGGACAGAGGACAAAACAGGCCAGCCAGCTCTCACTTCTGTATCAGTCAAGGGATATTTTGGTGTCCAAACTTCTGTTGTCTGTGTGACGCTTTGGAGAACTCAAAGTCTTCCTCAATCCAATATTAGGAGTCATATTTCTTTCACAAAACAGGAGAGATACTGTTGTTATCGATAATAAAAATTAAGCTAACAATAACCCACTCATTTTAAGAGTTGCTAGAATAAAAATGTATTCACTTGAGCTGTGATTTGGGAAAAAATGTCTGTAGAGCAACCTACAAGTAGCTGGTCAATATAACAGCTTTAAATGCTAATTTTTTTTTTATACAGCTAGTGACTTACATTTAGCTGAGCATATGCTTGGCTGAACTGATTATTTTGAAATTATCTCAGTATTTCTTCATAATAATAATTCACAAGCAATGTTACCAACTTGACCAAATATTAGCATCGTAAATTAGCAACCTACTGCATTTGTTATTTAAACATTTTTGGGCAGAAATGTCAATGGACTTCCATATGGATGGCAGTTTCAACCATAATTTGTTTACTGGGTAGTTATGTATAGTTTAAAATATTACTTATCACACATCACTTGTCTAGAATATGAAACTAAATGTATTTCTTTTATCACCTCAAATATAGACATGTGATTCTAGCAATACCACCACTGTTCCAAACAAAATCCTCTATATTCATTAATTGTTATGGATTAGATGCCAGTTTGACCACTTTCCAGGTATCAGATCTTTATAAGCTTTTTTAAAAAAAGATATTTTGCTTCACTGTCTAATAATCACCATCTGGGCTCACCTTAGGGCTTCAAGAGACAAAAATCTTCAAAAATCTGATACATGTTTTATGCCTAAACTTAACATGGATGGTTTTATTAGTCCAATGTGCAAATTACGCATGGCAACAGTATAATTTTTTTTGTTTTTAAATTTAAGCAGCATTTATTTAGGTAGTTATAAATTAACAATAAGATTTACACTTTGTTGTAGTTTGAAAATTGCCAATTTTTCAGGTGTTGATTTCTTGTGCTTTTATGTTGAAAGAGCATTTTATTTTGAAGATGGGTAGCTCTCTCCCAACAGACTTCTGGGTCAGTGTCCTGACACTACAGGTGGACAGAATTTATTAAAGGGAGTAAACTTCTGGTTTTATCTTCTTCTGGTCCTGTTTCTTAGCAGAGAGAGATGAGAGCTAGGCTTGGCTGAGAGCCTCTCTCTGCTACCTTCCCATCTCAGTGGGGTGTTGCAGTGAACATTACATGATCTGTTCGTTTTCCTCTGGGGGACCTTGAGCTTGACCATTCACTGAGGTGCACGTCAATGTGATGACAGCAAAATGACGTTTATTATAACGTGGCATACACTTACATCCCCCTGCCCTTCGTGTACGCCCCCTTTTTCCCACAGACGTAGCAGAATAGAGAACCTATCGCATCACATCCCGCAAGCCCGCATGTGCACAATACAACAGTGGGGGAGTGGGGGTGGCAGGCAGCAAGCAAGACCTAGTTGCCCTGCCGGAGTGATGACATTGCAACCCCCTTGGTAGGGTTAAGGCCTGGCTGTAATGTCAGTTGCTGCAGTTCATCCAGGGGGACCAAAGCTCTCCCTTCTCTGAAGAGTGTAGCACAGAAGGAGCTTGGACTGCTGCCACAGCTCATCCATGGAGGTCAACCCCAGCATGGAACTCCCTGCCTGCCTGACTGCCTGCTTGCTTGTCTGCCTGCCACAGCCCACTCCTGTTTGAAGATGTCAAGAAATGGTGGTGAGCATTTAAGCTTTTCCCTCTCTTGAAGAAAAAGAGGAATAAGAGGAGCGGGTCCCTGAAGCAGGCCTATTTGCCACAACAGGCATTGCCCCATGTGACCAGCACCATGTTGCCTCTGTCACTGCCTGGGCTGACAGCAGATGCTGTATACTCTGCCACTGAGAGTCTGGGAGAAGCCTCTGATAAGAGAGGGAGGTACATAAGAGTAACAATCTCCTAAACCTTTGGCAAACAAAAAGAGACTTGGAATCTGTTGTATTTCTATCTGAAATGCTGTTACAGCTTGAAGATCATCGAGTATCTGCTAGCCCTAGTCCCACTGTGAAATACTCCTGAGATACAGAGGGGAGTTAGAAGCAAGCCTGCTACATCAGAGCGGGATGACATCTGCAAGAGGACCAGAAAAGGGACTTTCCCACCAGTATCACGACATAAAGAGGGCCTCAAGAGCCATGCTGAGTTCTATGGATGGAGTAGATGGCTGAATACCCCCTTGGTTAGAGTGTTAGTGTACAGTCTCTTTTTCTAGGGCTCTCATTTGAAGCCAGAACCCAATGTGTTAGCTGTCTCCCTTTTCTATCAAAGTGTGTGTAAAGGCATTGTGATACACTTTCTAACTTTTTTATTAATCTGTTATTTATGTGGGGACTTACTTATTTGGGGACTTTTCTTATTGGTGATGGGTGCAATAATTTTTTTTCTGTATACCAAAGTTACTGTTGAATATACAAAGTTGCCTGTTGAATTCTCCACGAAAGCTGGTTGCTGTGCTTAAATTGCAGGCACCAACCCAAACTGATTTAGACCTTCACTCTAACCTGTGACACATGTATGTTATATTATTTGCAGATACTAACAGTTCTCTGTAACCATAGATAGGCAGCTGCCAGCAGGAACCTGTCCTACCGCTTTCCATACATGCACGACTCCAGGCAGCCCCCAGGCAGCTCGTCTAGGCTGGGTCCCCTGTGCCCTGAAGTCTTCTCCCTCAGCATTCCAGGACTCAGCCTTCACATTCACTGTTTGTTTGAACAGCAAACCTTGTTGTAATGATGGCCTATCCTGTGAGAAGAGTCTATTCTCAGAGGATAGTCTAGACATAAGCTATTGTGCACAGTTCATCTCTTTTGTATACAAAAAAGAAGGAGTTAAATGAATCTTTTTTTTCTTAATACCAGTGTAGCATCCTGACAGGAACCAAATGAGGGAAGGATAGCTACATACATTTTATATAGGAAATAGGAGCATGAAATGATTTATCTCCAGTATCCTGCTGGCTTTTGTACCATTCATCGCATTTACTCACTTACTTCCAACCGCTCAGGTTGCAACTTGCTTGGAAACAGAAATAATTTCTGTGTGTGTGTATATATATATATGCACTATTCAATGATTTTTTGTTAACTACGCTGTTTATTAGAAAATATTTTTGTTTCTTCTTCCAAAAGGATTAGTAAGCAACATACTTAGTGTATGCAGAAAATTCAAACTATAAGCCTGAATTCTTATGCTTTTAAAACATAAGTCAACTTTTCAAGAAAACTATTAGTTCTCCAACACCTTTTGAGTGTAGTACATCACATTTAGTCTGCCTAGCCTTCTCATATATGCTTATGTTGGTAGCTGGCTGACACAAACTGCTGCAGAGCTGTTGCAGAGTTGTTGTGAGTTATGAATCAATTGGTGTGTTTTGTGAAGCGATGCTCACATTTCCAGGAACCAGAATAGCTGTTTGAGGTAAGTTTTTACAGTGGCTAAGGAAAGACTTTTTATAAGTACACCATTGAGGCTAGAAATATAATATCAACAGCCACCCATACAGTAAATATAAAAGACAGCCATATATTATCAGTATAATAACTAAAACATGAGAAAATTAAATATCATAGTTACTAAGAATATGGAGTAAAACATAATACATTTTAACAAAAACTTAACAAATGTCTGCATATACATGCAGACCATAAATACTGGAGATATATGACTAAATATAAACAGGTGCTTAGATTTACTTTAAGTTGCCTACATCAGATTGCAATGTTAACATGTAGGAAAAACAGTTAATTCACTCTTCATAGCCAATCTAATCTGAACAGATTAAAAAATCAGGGCAGGACATGAGAAGTTTGAAACTTTAAGGCTACATTTGGGACCTTAGTCCTTCAGCTGCCATCTCAATTTGCCAACATAGAAATTGTCAAAACTCATATAACTTTGCCACTGAAATCTTTCAATTACTTCTAGGATGGTGTCAACCATTTGAGTTGTCATGCTATCAGGCAACTTGATAAATTCTAAGAGGATTCTTGAAGTAGGCACCCACACATCTATTTACTGTGTCCTCAAACTCAGTTCAGAAGTTGATAAAGAAAAAGAGTTTTGGAACATTCATCACAAAAAGCAGAAAGATTGAGATAATTTCTGGGTTTGTCCAGAGGTTAAAGACCAGCTTGTTTTCTATTCCACTGACTGGTTTGCTTCTGGATTTTGGAGTTATTGTCCTTGCATCCTCACAACTGAGCTATAAAATAGCCTAAGCCTGTTCATGAAGGCCTGCCCAATCCAATCCAATCCAATCCACATTCTGAAACAGGTCTCAGTCTCTCCCAGGTTAGATAATTGACTTCACAGCAAATCTTCAACAATTTAGCACATTTTCTGGATTCCCCCACATATGTGACCAGGCGCAAAGACCAGTAGTTCTCCCAGTTCTTCTGCATTGTTGAATTGCTTTATGCAGATTGACTCATGGCATTTTCATGAAATATGTTCAATAAACAAAGGCAAGACATAAGCACCTGACTTAGAAATTTTGTTTTTCTGATGTTTAGGTGAAAAAAGAAATCCAAGAAAAAATAGAAATTAACTAGGCTTAGGCATCTCACTTCAGATT
>VZRI01009698.1:0-28987 GCA_013397515.1 Upupa epops
ACCTGTCACCCCAAACCGAGACACCCTGTTAAAATTCATTGCATTGGCCTCCACTCATTGACCCATCTTTCTGCAGCAACCTCCTCCTCTCCAGCAGTTTGACTCTCCCCCCAAAGTTGGTGTCATCTGCAAATTTACTAAGGGGAGATTCAGTCTAATCCAGGTCATCAATAAAGATGTTTAAAAAAGCTGGGCTCAGCACTGATCCCTGGGGGACGACGCTGCTCATTGGACACCAACTGGATGGGGCACCATCCACAATCACTCTCTGTGACCAGCCATTCAGTCATATTTTAACCCAGTGGAGGGTTCACCAGTCCATGTTATGGGCTACCAGCTTTTCCAGGAGGATACTGTGGAAGACCATGTCGAAGGCTTGGCTGAAGTCTAGTCATATAGGAATGCTGTCAGAGAATGCAGGGATGCAATGAGAATAGTCAAGGCCAGTCTGGAATTAAATCTGGCAAGGGTTATTAAAGACAATAAGAAGATTTTTCCTCTACATCAATAAGGAAAAAGGAGGACTAGGAGAAACATGGACCTGCTGATGAACGAGATGGGTGCCTTAGTAGTGGACGACAGAGAGAAGGTGGAGATATTCAATTCCTTCCTTGCTTCAGTCTTCAATGCTGAAGCCAATCCTCATGAAATCCAAGCCCTGGAAATAAGAGACAAGGCCTGGAGAGAAGACTACTCTCCCCCAGTAAAGGAGGACCAGGTTAGAAGTCTCTTAGTTAAGCTGGACATACATAAATGCTGACAGGATGCACAAGTGCCTAGATTGCTGACAGATTCTATTGTCAGATCATTTTCTATGAACCTTGAAAGGTCATGAGGAACAGGAGAGCTCAGCCTCCAGCAGTATAGATAGAGGCAAAAAATGCATTCAGTATCTCTGCCTTCTCTGTATCTTCTGTCACCAAGGCATCTGCCTTATGCAACTGTGGGCTGACATTTCCTCTAGTGTTAATTTTACCTGAAATGTATTTGAAGAAGCCCTTTCTGCTGTTCTTGACCTCTCTTGCAAGGTTTAATCCAAGGAGGCCTTGGCTTTCTAAGTTGTGTCCCTATATCTTCTGACTAGAGTCTTATAATTATCACAAGTGGTCATCCCCTCCTTCCATAAACTATAGACTTTCTTCTTCCTCTTCAGTTTGGAGAGTAGGTCCCCATTTAACCACACAGGTCTTCTAGCTCCCTTTCTTAACTTTCTACCTGTTGGGATGCTATGATCTTAAGCTTGGAGAAGCGGTCCTTGAATGTTAACCAATTGTCTTGGGCCCCTTTACCTGCCAGTACCCTGTCCCATGGGATTTCCCCTAACAATTGCTTGAAAAGGGCAAAGCCGGCCCTCCTGAAGTCCAGGGTTGTGATTCTGCTAGGTGTTCTGTTTCTATCACACGAGATCCTGAACTCCACCATCTCATGGTCACAGCAACCAAGGCTGCCTTCAACCTTCACTGCTTCAACCAGACCCTCCTTGTTGGTGAGTACAAGATCCAGCAGCATTCCTCTACTAGTGGGCTCTTCCACCTTTTGCATCAGGAAATTGTCACCAATGCATTGGAGGAACCTCCTTTCCTAGACTGTGGATGGCTGGCTGAGTCGGTCTTCCAGCAAATGTCAGGGTAGTTCAAATCTCCCATGAGAACCAGGGTCTGTAGCTGTGAGGCTGCTGTCAGCTGCCTGTAGAAGACCTCATGATCTGGTGGCCTGTAATAGACACCCAGGACAGCGTCACTCATGCCAGCCTGTCCCTTGATCTGCATCCACAAACTCTCAACTCTGTCTTCATCTGCCCCTGGACAGAACTCAAGGCATTCCAGTTGCTCTCTCATGTAAAGAGCAACTCCACCACCTCGCCTTGGTGATCAGTCTCTCCTGAAAAGGACATGGCTGTCCATGACCACATTCCAGTCATGTGAGCTGTCCCATCTGTAATTGCCATGAGATCATAATGTCCTGACCAAACAGAGATATCTCTTTCCTCCTGTTTATTCCCCTTGCTGTGTGCATAGGTGTACAGGCATTTCAGGAAGGGAGCTGAGTGCTCTGATTTGACCTTAGGAGGCCTCTTGGCCTTCATCAATACCAGAACGCTGCCCCACTGGTGCACAGCCAACTACAACCCCATCCCACTTGGAGTAGTTTAAAGCTCTCTAAATGAGCCCTGATATTTCCTGTCTCAGGTTAGAGAATGTCTTAGTGATATCCCTGATCTGGGTGCAGGTAGACTCAGTTCCCTTGAGAATTGAGTCTCCAATAACTAGTACCCTTCTTTTCTTTGTGGAGGAGGTTGTCACGTTGCTGAAGGCCTACCCAATTGTGATAAGACCTCCAGAATAGGTTACTTATCATCTAAGTCTCTATTAGATTGACTGTCTTCCAAAAGGGCCTCAGAGGCACTTGGGCAGGTGAGGTGGGCAGAGAGGGTATGCCCTGCCACAGGGCCCTACCACAGCCATGAACTATCTGACAGGGATAGGATATAGGGGCTCCTTGACCCTGGGTGTTATTTGGCTGTTGCACAGAGCACAGAGCCTGGCTCCACCAGTCTATCTCCATTTCAGCCCCCATAATACTTCTGAGCCTTTCTACTTCGGCTTGTAGCCTTAAAATCTTGTCTTGCAACTGTGCTGCTTGGTTGAGCAGATCATCTACCTGCTTACACCACACATAGCTGTCCTCAGAGCTGCCCCCTGAGATCAGGGAGAGGCTGTAGCATTCTTTGCAGTGTGTCACCTGCACGGCCACATCTTTCTGTGGGAGCTCTGTCTGGGTTGCCAAATCCCTTTTGATTGGTGACAGAAGTACTGTCTTCTTCTGATGGGTGGAGACCATTTTAGAGGAGACCACCTGTCAGCAAGCCCTCCACGGTCTGTCCTTCTTCTCCCCCACCACGCAGCAATGTGTGAGTCAGCTAGCTGTCTCATTGTTCACAATCTCAGTGCCACTTCTGGTTTTGTGCATTTCAATCTCCCACCGCTTCCCTGTCAATGCCCCCAGCCACGTTACCCTCTTGGCTTCACCCATGAGAGATGCTGGAAGCTGTCAGGTCTCTCCTCTCATGCTTCCCTGGGTCAGAGAAACAGAAAACTGTCTGTCCACCTCAAAAAATAAAAAATATAATAAAAAAAATAGTAAAAGTAAGTAGTGCTCTGGACACAGTCACAGAGTTTACTAGTTTACTAGTTCTGGTGCTGCTGTCTCACTCTTTGTGGCCAACTATAGATTTATCAGCTTTTTTATCTTCCTGTTTTCAACTTCTATCTGTGCTCCTGCTTTTTGCCAGCTGTGTTCTTCAGGCACATTCTTGACACTCAGGTAGAGAGATATCTCTGTAACCCTGATGCAAGAAACATTCCTTTATTATGCAGAGGTCAATGTGCAAATACAGTCCAACCCAAATGATCATGGCTTGACCAAGTGCATGATTGTCAGTGAAAGGTGTGCCACCCTAGCTCAGAAGACCATACCACCTTTGGGCGGAAATCCCTCCTGCCTATGGAGAAAGACATACATCTCTATTTCCAGGCTGACATCCTTGTCTGTAAGGCAGCATCAGTTCCCAGAAAACTGCACGTGGCTGAGACTGAAATACCAAGAGTGTTATTCTGTCTCGGGGATTTGCTGCCTTCATGCTGTGCTCCAGCTGTGCTTTCATGGCAGATTACATCAGCAGCACTCCTCAAACAGAGCATATAGTATTCTCAAAGCAGTACAGAAGCTAATTAATTCCAAGTGTACCCCTAACTTCCTGACACAGCTTGTATCTGACTTCACTTTTGCACATGCAGGAACCAAGCCTTCTTACTTCTCCCCATTCTAAGTGGTCTTGAAGTAAGCAACATTAAATAAACATGCAAGGTTGCATATATTCCCTACAGACTCCATGGCGTTTTTGCAATGTGGATCTCATTAAGATCAAATGAGCAAAGGGAACAGCAAATCTGGCATTGAGTAATAAAATAATTGTTATAGTCGTTATGTAAATCAAAGCTTTCAGAGGAATTTACCACCAAATTCAGTGTTCCAAAAACTGTCTTTTTAATTTTGCATGTGCAATTAAAGTAATCCATATGTTTCAAAGACTTATGCTGAATAAAAACTAACAGGAGCACAAAAAATCAGGAGACATCAGTCTCATGCTGGTCCTGCAAACAGCTGATCAAAGGTCAGCAGAGTTAGTAACATGTCTTTTCAAAAAATTCAGTAGTAACTAGATCACATCCTAAAAAAACCAAACCAAACCAACCAACAAAAAATACATCCTTTTTAGTTCTTATTTTAGGACCAAGTCCATTTGAACTACTGTTAAGAGTAGTTAAATATATGACAAAATTTTTATAGCTATTTAAACACAATAAGAAACACATCTGGTTAAACTGGTGTAATTTTACCAGAAGTACATTGTGGCACTAGGAATCTGAGCTGACAGCCCATTATCACAAGTTTACTGCCTTTTTTTGGAGCACAACATTCAGCTGTGATCCCTTCTGCCCTTCTGAGACCTGATGTTACTGCTGCCTTTGAGCCTTCATAATGATGTGCAGCAGTGGAAAAAAATGGTTCCTCCAAGAGTCAGAATGAAAGTGGGAAAAGTTTGACAGTAATGTCAGGTTATTATTTTCCCCGTATTTTTAACATGAAAAAATACATTGCTCATCCTGAATCCCTTTCGGTTGTTTTCTTCAAGCTACCCTGAATGAATGTATACAAAATTCCAGGAAATTAATTTTTTCACAACTTCTAAAGCTAAGAGTGTGGAAAAAAGCCCAAAACTGTGGGTAGAGTGATAACTATAGGGAAGCCTCTCTATAGTACCAAAAGTTGTTCAATGTGTTTTCTCCTAAGCTGAATCCAGCCATCCTGAAGTTCTCAGGGTGTTTTGGAGCAATGACTACTGCAGGAGATCAGATGGAGTGTGTCCTGCTTTGTGTTACAACAGAACCAATTCTCTTTGGTGATTTTACTTTTCAGTTCAGTCTTTTCTAACTGCCCTTTCTGAAGTTAACAGTGTATTTGTGGAGTCTCCTTCTCTGGAGACATTCAAGACCCGTCTGGATATGTTCAGGTGTGACTTGGTCTAGGCGAACCTGCTGTGGCAGGGAGATTGGACTAGATGATCTTTTGAGGTCCCTTCTGATCGCTGATGATTCTAAGATTCTATGATTTGTGCAGACAGCATTCACTTCTACAAGTGATAAAACTTGATGTTCACAGTTACTGACACAAGCAGGGATGCATAAAGTCTCTTGCTTATACTTGCCACTTAGAAGAAACAAAGTCACTGCTATATCTTGTCTATAATGTTTCTGTGCAGTCAGTCAGAGGTTGCATCTGTGGAAAGGAGTAGACAGTATGGGAGGCTCTACATGACCAACAAGGTGTTCCATTCCATAGATATCAAATTTGTTATAAAGCTGAGGGACCAGAAGAGCCAAGTCTCTCTTCTTCAATGTTTGGCATGCAAAAAAGGATCTCCCTGTTCTGCCTTCAATCTCAATCCATGCATTCCTGAATTCAGTTCTAGAATCAAGCTCCTGAATCTGGTTCCCATCTGCTGCTGAATCCAGTCTGGGACTTTCTCAGCACCTGCCCACAGTATCAATGGTAATAGTGTCATCAGGGGCTTGGGTTTGATACCAGTTTTGTATATATTTTATTTTATTATTTTATTATCAGATTTTCCAGCCCATAATCTCTCTCTTTTATTTCCATCCTCTTTCCTTTTAGGAAGGGAGAGGCTTTAATGAAGACCATCTGTCCTTTGTCTAATGGCCAGCTCATCCCCAATACCCCAATCCATGACAGGATGACACTTGAAAAACCTCGAGAGGCCAAAGAAACACATTAACCGGTATCTGCTTTACCTGCCTTCTAGTGTCCCTGTCTGTAATGCCCCTGCCCTTAACTCCAGTTAAGAAGGTCCTTTCCATGAGATGACAGCACATTTCTATACAGTTCACTCTGCACAATGTGCATTTTGTACGGTCAGTCTGCAAGTGTACTTTAATCCAGCTTGAAGCCTGTATTTATTCCTGCAATTTCAGAGGGTTCTGGTATCATGTCCTGGAGTCACTCTGCTCATAATGTATTGACACAGCTTTCTACATAAATCATGCCATTAAAGATTCATTTACAGCTTTTAGTTCAAACACAGATCTTCCAACCCCCACAATCACAATGCCTCCAGGATGGCTGTGAATTAGGTTAATTACCTCAAGCTATCAGCTGTAGCTCATCTCCTTCCAAGTAATTAATAGAGAGGAGGGAAAATATATTTTCCAGACTCCTGGTGTGAGGTAAGAGTTGGCTGTATTTGTTTTCAGTGCAGAAATGGCCAGAGATGTACCCACCCACATGAGGCTCAATTAAATGATGTAAAGTACAGGCTTGTGGCCAAGAGAGCAGTCTGTTGCACAGTTTACACCATGCTGCTTAAGCACTAGGAAAACTAAAATAGAGGGGCAAGTGACACTGTGTTTAGTGCTGGTAGCAGAAAAGGTGACTTGCTAACAGGCAGTGTCTTTTGGTAAGTGATTGAAAACACCATCTTCCAGCACTGAGATCCAGTCATGAGGCACCAGCTTCTAGGAAACTGTTCCAACTCTTAATTGCAATAATTTTTTTAGATAAAAATTTGGTGACTTTCAGGGAAGGGCTGAGAATTACCATGATCATTCTGCCCATGTGCTGGAGCACACCTGCAACATCAACAAGTACCCTAGGGAATCTCTCACAGTGGGATACAACATAATGGTGAGACCAGGCTAAAGAAATATGATCTAATTAACATGTATGTTCAGCATTAAAATGCATCTGACATAAACATTTTAGGTCAACAGATACACAGATCATTAGGGGTTGAAAGAGACCTCCAGAGGCCACCAAGTCCAACCTCCCTGCTCAAGCAGGATCATAGTTTCCATGTTTTCTACAAAAGAAGAAGGACACATTGCAAGGTGTCACTAGAAAATGTAGTCATATAGCCTGTGTCTGTCAGCCTGGCAGATACTTTTAATGATTTCATTGGACATTACTCTTGTCCAGTATCCTGTTTCTTGGCAATTTCATTACTTCAGTGGGAAGACTGAAACACCATGTCAACACCGCCTGATGCAGGTCTTTGGCTGCTGTTTCAAATAAACAACTTCTTTTTTTTTTTTTTTTTTTGCAGACTCCTATACTGTAGTTTAATAGCATTGTCTATGGGTTCCTGATCTGTTGCAGAGAAACTATGGACAGAGCCCAGTGATGTTGAAGGGCTATTTGGGCCATCTATCAATGACAGTAACAGATTTTATTCACTCCTTGCTTAGATTTCAGATATTACTTTCAGGCTTCCACCCTCTGTACCTAAAAAATCTTTTGCATTTTTTAATAAGTATGAAATTATTATATCCAAGGCATGCAGTTTTAATCAATTTATATTGTGGGCAACTACAAGCATTTTAAGATGGTAATAAGAGCTTTGAAGTGTCAGAGGCAAACAAAGACTCAAAGTCCAACTCTGGCACGGTTTACAGGTTCCTAGCCTAGTTGTTACCAGCATGGACCAAACCTGGCACTCAAGAGCTGCTTGGGGCTCCCTGTGCTCTCTTCTGTAAAGGCCACTTGTTCCTCCTACATCACTAGCTGCAGATCAGTTTGCCTCCCTCAAGGACATTTCTCCCTACTCCAGCCCTACAGGGCCTCTCCCCACCTTTTCAAACAGTGAGATTTTAGCTCAATCAGCTGCACCTTCACTGGTCTTACAACTCATGGCCTTTCATATTTCCCTCTGCAAGCCCCAAGATGTCACTACAGTAAAATACTACAGTGATATTGTGTTTCCTTTCCTATGAGCACTGAAATCAGTTTCCTTCCTACTCACTGCAAAAGTCCCTCCACCAGCTTTGCTATTTCCCTGTTCTGCCTCCTGGGACAGGCTTTATCACTTGAGTCTTTAGATGAACATGAAAATTATTTCCTTACTCCTTACCACATGTACAAAACAATGGATCACCACACTATTTGTAACCTGTTTGAAGATTTATGTGCCATTGTATCCTCTCTTCTGTAAGCTAAACACCCCTAGTTGACTGTAGGGGAAGCCAGGTAACATTTTCTAATTATATTGTAGCTGCTACTTGGCTCCATCTTTCACAAAGTGAAAGGAACAATGCACATTCGTGCCAAGACCTCCTGAGCTCCAAGCAGGAATTTTGAGAGCAGTGTTCCTCAACAGAATCTGCTTAGTTTGAAATGCCTTCATTCAATATTAACTCCACCTTGAAGCCCTGCCAAAAATGTTGGTATAAATCCAGGCCCTGAACAGTGCCATTCAACTGGGCTTTCCTGGAGAGAAAAAAAGCCATTGCTATTTGTCAAAAGGAGCTTAAAGAGCACTCCCTCTTCACAGAAATAGGACCTCTAGACCCTATAGCTGTCTGGGAATAAAAGCTACAATAATAGTTTTAATGAAAAGTAAAAGACAAACATTATCACCTCTAAAGGGATGTCTTCTCTGACTGCAAAAGTCTAACTTTCAGAACCTCTTCCCTCTGTCCTTCTTTGTAGGCAAGCAGCCGGTTCTGATCAGCTTTCAGGAATGCCATCCCTGGGCTGGTGCAGAAGTTAATATATCATATGAAACCTGCAGCTTGCATGAAGAAGAGGCATCCTGCAAAGAAATCACTGAATAAAGGTGACTGGTGATTGGCTATCTAGAGACATTATGTGATCAACTTGTGTTTTTTGCAGCTTTCCTTTTAAAACAAATGGGTTCTAGAGTACAGAAGCCACTGGACTGACTGAAGGAGAATGCATTAAATTATTTTTCTTTTTAAAGCTGTATTAAATGTATGAACAAAACGCCATCTTACTCATTCCACTGGTGAGAGGCAAAAGCTAATTTATTCTTCTTCTGTACTGCCTCTCAGGTATGGAAGGTCCTGTAAGGTTGTTAACTTCACCTCGTACCACAGACGCAAAAAATACTTAATTATGAAAACAAGACAATTACATTAATTCCCACATGCTCTTAGCTTCCGGTCTGTTACTGTGCCAGACACAGAGACGCTTGTGTTCACGTCACCTGATCTGGGTTTTGGTCAGTATGGGTTGATTTATCTATGAAAAGGTAACAACCCTCCCAGTAAAACTCAGCAAAGTCATGCTGAGGTTACACATATTTAACACATACTTAACAGCAGTAGATCCCAAAACACATGATTTTGTGAAAGATAGGCAGGCAGCTGGACAGGCACTGCATATGTTCAACATATAGGGAAATGTACTGAACAGTCAAAAGAAAGCATGTGAATTTCCTTTTCTCTCACAAATGAAAAGAAAGATAGTTCAGACACAAGACACAGATTTATGGACAGTTAGCCTGAATTTGGCATCAAGAGGAAAGGCAAGCAGAGATAGAAGAATCTTTTTTCAAAGATGAACTGGTTAAAAATTTCCTGAAATACTGTTCTAAAAATGGAAAAATAAAATTGCTGCTTTATGCTATGAGTTCATGTTTTCTGCATTGTTTGTAATTTTTTAAAACAGGCAGCTTTCAGAACTTAGGTATACCTATGGATTTTAATTGTTCAAAGGCATATAAGCTTCCAAGTCTAAGCATGAAAAATCTGATAAATTATGGAAAGTGGTTTAGTAAGCTCATCCGCCAGCTCTCTCATCACTCTGGGGTGAATCCCATCAGGTCCCATGGACCTGTGGGGATCCAAACGGATCAGCAGGTCTCTAACTGGTACCTCTTGGATAACAGGGGAAGTACACTGTACCCTATCCCCATCTACCCATTTAGATAAGTAGTCATCCTGAAGATGACTTCTGTTGTTGAAGACAGAGGCAAAGGAGGCATTAACTACTTCTGCCTTATCCTCATCTCTAGTTACTAATTTTCCCTCCATGTCCAGTAAGGCGTGGAGGTTATTACTACCCCTCTTTCTCCCATTGATATATTTGTAAAAGCTCTTCCTGTTATCCCTAACACTAGTGGCCAGCCTGAGTTCAAGTTGGGCTTTAGCCTCCCTAATTTTCCTCCTAGACAGCCTGACAATTCCTTGATACATGACTCGAGTGACCTCACCCTTTTTCCAGAGTTGCTACATCCTCTTTTTCTCTCTTAGTTTTTTTCAAAATTTCCTTACTCATCCAGGTTGGTCTTTTTCCTCTACAGCTCATCTTGCAACACACAGGGACGGCCTGGTTTTGTGCCATTCCTGAAGTATACCCAGCTCTCCTGGACCCCCTTGGCCTCCCAAGGAACTTTCCCAATCAATTCCTTAAATAAACTGAAATATGCCCTGAGAAAATCCAGTTTAGATGTTTAGAAAAAAGGATATTTTCTTCCCTTGCAGATGGTAAATAAGCTAAAGAACAGCTGAGAAATAACAACACTTTCTCCTGTTTTCACTTTAATATTTTACTCCTGGAAGCTCCAGATGCCTTGGTAGCCTCCTTACAGCCTTCCCAAAGCATGAATCAGTCAGGCTCAAGTGTCTGAGCTCTCTGAACACACCCACATCTAGATCTCCCTTGTAAGAGGCTTGAGCAGAAGTTCAGAGATCACATACGAGTTTTATAATGGACTGGCATATTTTATGCATCACCAGTATTCTGCCATCTCAGGAAACCTGGCTTGGAAAGTCATGTGGAATCTCCCCAAAGACACTTTCTGGTTTTGTAAGTAAACCATCCTAAAAGAGTATAATCTAGACATGCGCAGGGGTCCTGAATGCAAACTGGCCCTAGGAGAAGTACACAGTTCAACAAATTGGTTCCAGTGGGTTTCTCAGGGGTTATTATTGACTACCCTTGAAAGAAGTTATGGGGAGTAGATCATCTCATCAGACCATTTGATTTCTATTTTGAGCCATGGCATTTTGTCAGCTGCCCAAGAATTTATGCAATGTCAGACAAATGCCATCAGATCTAAACAACTGATGATCAACCTTTTTCCGGACTGGTTTTGGAAGAAGACTAAAGCTCTTAACTGTTCTCAGAATCATCTTGTGGGCACCAAAAGACAAACTTCAGACAAACTATTTTCTCATAATTTCTCACAAAAAGGCTGCATTTTGTGTGGAGTGGATGTGTGTAACCAGTGTTTGAACAACAGAAGCATGACTGCAGTTTAAAGTGTCTGTTGCCTGCATGATGTTCAGATTCATGGCAATAACAAAGAGCTATTTTCTTTCAGAGCCCATATTTTGTAAATAGTCAAATATTAAGATATCACTATTTCTTCCTGCTTCTGTTGCTATTAACAGGATTGTTACTGCTTGTCTTTACAGAAAAATATGCCTGTACATATATGTATTTCAGATACATTGGGACATATATGTCCCTAAGTTGAAGTGATAAGAGACTTCTATAGTGCCAGAGCAAAATAGCTCAGCTATTATGTTGAGAAAGAACCAAAATGAGATGGGAAATAAAAAAGTCCATTTTATATTTTCTATTGGTAAAGCATTTCCTCTTCCTGATTGCAGTTTTGATCACCTTCCCAAGGACAGCAATAATGTGTTTGCTATCATGTACAAATAAATAGCCTTACATGTGTGTGTGTTTATATGTATGTCCATATGTCATCAGATTTCTAAGAAATATACAAGTGTTTTGTCGAGGCTATTCTTCGGTACCACTAGTGCAGTGGTATTGCCTAGATGCTTGTTCCTCCTTGCGAAATTGCTCAGGGAGAGATAGAAAGGGGTGGGGAGGGGTTAGTTCTGCCAAATGCTTTTTTCCTCAGACTTCTGCCTAGTGAAGGAAAGAAATGAAATAATTATCAGTGAGAAAGTTGAATGTCTATTATTCCTGCAGCCCCAGCTGTCCAAAATATGTGGTAATATTAAGTGATGTTAATTAAAAACGGTGACTCAAGTTAATTCCTGGTGTCACTTCTCCACAACCAGATATGGCAGAACATCCGTAACTGAAACTAACTTGGTACATCCAAAATCCAAAGCAAATAATGTGAACAGATTGTTGTACTACATGTCTCACAGTTAGAACTAATGTCCTTACCTTATAAATGAATAATAAATCTGATAGATAGATAGGCTGAAGGCCAAAAACATTAATATTAGTTAAAATGACACTCAAAGTAGGCTGAAATGCCTGCTCAAACAGCAGTTTTGCATTGCTGAAAGAGATGCTGGTCAACACTTTTCCAGCAGGAGAGAAACTAAACTGATAGTACTCTGTTGTCTGCTTACCAGAAGATGCCAAAGAAATTTTTCATACACACTTCAGATCCAATATAAACCTTCAGTTTCCTGCAGCTGATTCTATCATTGAAATTATTCAAACACCCTCTCAAATGTCAGATGAATTCTACCTGTGGTCATGATCTAGCTCAGATTCATGTGAAAGCCAGTTCCATATTTCCAGAGCACCCTCATGACAGACATCTTGTCACCACGTTCCTTGAATTGTCCCAGGAGTAGGGTGGAGTGCCACAGAAATAAAGAATAAATCAGTTACAGCCTTGCCTGTTTCTAGCTGGTAATCATGTTCTTGTTACGCTGCAAAACGAATGACAGCCAGGCAGAAACAGAGAGGCTACACAACAGGTACATAACTGGCACACCAAAGGCTCTGGATCACTGCTTTCAAAAGTAATTTTGATATGTTATTACAGCCAGCACAGAGGTTGTATTTCACAGTTCAGAGCAAAGCAGGTGGTGAGTTTTCCTACCTGCCCTCTCCCTAGCGTAGGTGTGTTGGTTCTGCTGCTCAATGCTCCCACCATATCTTGGTGCAGGATAACAGCAAGCCAAACTGGTAAGTAAAAACTTTTCTACTTGTTTATATCTTCTATTTCATCACAACATCTGCTGAAAGCTAGATCCATACACAGGAATTACAAGACTGCCCCTGCCTTGCAGTTGTTCCTCCACCACAAAGCAAAACCTGTCCCAGGACAATCTGCTCCACTTTTTTCTGCCTGTCTTTTGTGAGGCACTTCCCTCTTCTCCCCACAGCACTCACAGACAAATTGCCCAGCTTTGACCTGTTATCAAGGGATTGTCACAATGTAAACATTCATTTTTTAAAATAAAAATATTAAATCAACATCCATTTTGTAAGCTTGCATTCTCTGGCTTACCTTTGAGATCAGCCTACCTCAGAAAACACTTCACCCCACACTCTTTCTCACCCAACTGAGCCTGAAATACTTTTTCATGAAAGTCAGCCAGAGTTCTGAGTCCAGGAAGGATGCATAGTTCATGGAAAGGTTAAGGTGATGCATGTCCTGAGACTGAAGTCCTGGGTAAACACCAGCTGGATAGTTTGGCATTTTATTGATTCAATGCTTATCTGCTCTCTAATCCCAGAGTTCAGTTCATCTTCAACCCAGATGATGAAAGATAAAATGGGCTTGCCTTTTCATATGCAGCTTAGCTGGAAGAAAAGGGAGATAAGCATGGTAGCAACCATCTGCTTCCATTGGAAATTCAATGTTATGTTGAAGGACACTACTTTCATAGACATGTCATAGGAAACTAATACCATCTTTATTACTGTGTACCACAGGCTCTGAGATGGAGAAGATGGATTAGGTTGGGGTTTTGGTGGTGGGGGTCTTTTTTATTTTTGTGATAGCCTAGCTTATGACCTAACATTACCACAATCACCTAGACCATGGCACTAAATGCTGTGTCCAATCTTTTCTTAAAAATCTCCAGAGATGGGGATTCCTCCACCATCCTGGGCAGTCCACTCCGATGACTTTTCCATGAGGAAGTGCTTCCTTACATCTAATCTAAAACTACCCTGGCACAGCTTCAGGCCCTGCCCTCTCATCCTGTGGCTAGTTGCCTGGGAGAAGAGCACAAGCCCCACCTGTCTACAACCACCCTTCAGGTAGTTATAGAGAGTGATAAGGTCCCCCCTGAGTCTTCTCTTCTCCAGGCTAAACAACCACAGCTCCCTCAGCTTCTCTTCATAAAACTTTTCCTCTAGTTTCTTCACCAGCCTTGTGCTCTCCTTTGCACCGGCTCTAGCACCTCAATATCTTCCTTGAAGCAAGGGACCCAGAACTGCACACAATGCTAGAGACGATGCCTCACCAGTGCTGAGTACTGGGGGAGAATTACATCCCTAGTCCTGCTGGTCACACTATTTCTGATACAAGCCAGAATGCCACTGGCCTTTTGTGCCACCTAGGCACACTGCTGGCTCATGTTCAGCTTGTTGTTGACCAGTCCTCCCAGGTCTCTCTCAGCCAGGCTCCTCTCCAGCCACTCTTCTCACAGTCTGTGGCTATGCATGGGGTTATTGTGGTCATAAGGTAGGACCCTGAACTTGGCCCTGTTAAAACTCATTGCATTGGCCTCCACTCATTGACCCAGCCTGTCCTGATCTTTCTGCAGCAACCTACTCCCCTCCAGCAGATCGACACTTCTCAAAAGTCTGTAGCACTGCATGAGGTTATTGTAATCAGACCCACAGACTTGTGGCACAGCAGGTCACCAAAACATTTTGGATTATGTTGTGGTTTGAATTTGATAGGTTTCTTGGCCTGATTGATTGGGTAGTTACTGTGGCAGCTTGTGATGAGCAGCTTCAATTACAAGGTGAAGTTGAGACTCTGCAAAACTGATATGACTAGTTTGGAACTTCCTATTTACTGTGTCCTCCATCTTGTGAAGAGTCTCTTGCCTGGTCTTTATCTGGACAGGAGCACGTGTCACTGGGCTGGAAAAGGCAAGCATCTTGTCCTTGGAATATAATGAGTGGAGAGAGAATGGGACTTGGAACCTTAGAGATCAGCAGAGAAAAGGGTTCACCTGCATTCCATTGTTTGCTAAAATGGAGAGAGCTTTCCTCATTCATGGTCCATAGTAATGGGCACCCTAGAAATTAAACAGTTGCTTGGAGGGAAAAGGAATTGGCCCTTAAAAAGCTAGTTGGCACTGAGAGAGATGCAAAGAATGAAAGGATATCACATTTCTTTAAGGAAAAGAATAGCTGGAGGGTCTTTTTTCCTGGAGGGGAGGTAGGAGCCTGGCCCTGTTATGTAAGAAAATGTAATCAATCTCTTTATGTCTTTACATTTGGGGTTTTATGTTGTGTGAATTAAAAACACCTTGTTGTTTTTTTCCAAATCTAGCTAGGCTTATCTTTTTCTGAGACTTTTATAAGTGGTTTTGAACACTCCCTGTTTGTTTTTGTTTTGGGCCATTAGCATATTAACTAAATTAAATGGTTAATCTCATCTCAGACCTGATCAACTGGATCAATCACTGTCACCATACAAGCACATTCTGCTGGTCGTGTGATCCAGTCTGTCATTTCAATGACAATATAGCTTGGTCTATGCTCTCTTAAGAAGCAGACAACCATACACTAAAGAACAGATGTAGTCAATATAGAAATGCAGTGTTACAAGAGAAGAAGGAATAAAAATACGCAAACCAAGTTAATATATTTGTAGTAGTTGTCCATTACCACAATCTTTGTTGAGTGCCACACAGAAGATGTAAGTAAAGAAAGATATTTCAAAATATTTTTAGACCGAGTCTCAGAAATTAGTGCCAGATAACATTAGTTTTTTCTGTCACCAAACTAGTCTTTGTCACCAAGACTAGTTTTCTGCTATGAGGATGAAACACTGGGTAACTCATCAATGGGCATGTACACCCATTTCTTTTGCTGCAAAACTTAGCTATGTCTGGAAGCTGCTGTCAGCCATCCTGGCATTCTGCAGGACCTGCACAATTCCTGCAATGTCTCAGATGCCTCCAGGATGTGCAGGCTTTCTCTAGTGACCAGAAATTGGCTCTGAGCCCTATACTATCCCTTTGTGTTCTCATGGTTGCTTTTCCAGAGGAAATGCTAACATTTACTAAAGCCTTAACTCACATTTATTAAAGCCTTAACTCACATGGCTTGAAAATAGGTATTTCTACTCTATTGTTTTCTAATATAGACTTGTTGCTCCTAGGTTGCCCAACAACTTTGTGACTATTGTAACAGAAATGGTCTGTAATTTATGATGACCACAAGTGGGTGTTTGCAAAAGAGGAGTATGTATTACTTGTTATACTTTTTGTGTCTAGACAACATGAGAATGTGAAATAAATAAACAGAGCCTTACATTAGGGTTCTGGTCTTCAGAAATGATACTGCAAAGAAACACTAATAGTATCCTGGGAGCTGTTTCCAACTAGAATGTTGGAAATATTCTAACCTTTCTGGTTTCTTCATGTTAGGAGATTGTAATGGTTTAGCAAGAGGGTTTAAAGCAGTTTGGGTTGGTTCCTGTAATTCAAGCACAACAACCAGCTCTCACCGAGTGTTCAACAGGCAATGAAGCAACTTTACTAGAAAGACAACAGTTTATTGAACCATTGCCAAAAAGAAACAGAAAAGATCATCAAGTAAGTAAAAGAATCAAAAAGGTAAAACAGAAACTATATCACAATGCCTTTACACACAGTCTGAGAGAAATAGGAGACAGCTAACATATTAGGTTTTGGCCTTAGATGAGAGCATTGGGATAAAAAGTGTACACTAACACTCATAACCAACAGCTATCACACACACATTTTCACCCTATTTTCCAGAAGGGGTGTGTGAGGGGGAGGCGGGGGGTGGCAGGAATACAGCACACAATATACATCTGGTAATTATGGAAAAGTTCCTTTTTCCGATCCTCATGCAGACATCAGCACTCTGTGACATCTCTGGCATAATTCTAGCTCCTGTTGGCTAGGGGCTCTTCTTTGAGGCTATAGCAGCGTCAAATGTGGAGGTTGCAACAGAATTCTAGACTCTCTCTCTGTTTGCCAGAGGCTTAGAAGAAAACTATTTGTGATCTCTCTTTCTCTCTTAGTAGAGGCTTCTGTCAGTCTCTTTCAGTGGCAGAGTATACGGGATTTTTGCCAGCCTGGTGGAGACAAGCCAACATGGCACTGGTTACGTGGAGTCACCCCTGTTATGGGAATAGGCTTTTTGGGATCTCATCCAACGGCTTTCCACAGGCTTTATGTAGAGCCTTTCTTTCTTCTCCCCTGTGGTCAGGCACCAAGAGAGGAGGTGCACCTCTGTCTGGCATCTTAAAAGCATTTGCTGTAGACGCGGCTGTGTGGAGGAACTGCCCTTACTCCAGTCAACTGTCAAGGACAGGAACGAGCTGGTGCTGGCTGTTCTGTATCTGACCCTTCAGTGAAAAAAGGAAGGGCTGTAGGTTCACCTGCACAGAAGGTGGTTTGCAGGTACAGAGAACAGCTTGTCTCATTGGCCTCTCTGTTTGAGCTCCTGTATAAAAGAGGGCCATGGCTACCCCACAGCAGAGCTACAGAGCTGGGCTTCCATCCTTTGGTGGCAGGGGGTTGAGAGCAATTTCTCACCTCCTCCACCTTTGGAGGGGTGGGGGGATCTCTTTCTCCCCCAGAGGAAGAGTCCCAGAAGACGTGTCGCAGCTGAAGACGAGGAAGATGGTGACGAGAAGAGAAGGAAGGAAGAAGAAGGAGGAAGTACCTTCCCTTTATGAACTCTGTCCACCAATGACCTCTACAGTCCAGATGCAGGAGGTCTGCTAGGAAAGCTACCTCTGGCTTCAAAGTAAGAATCTTTTTTGGCATAAAAGCACAACTATCATGTGAAAATTGGGTAATTTTCAAACCAGAACAGAGACCCAGACAGGGACTAATGTTTCCATAAAGCTTGAAGATGTTAAGAAGCAAATTTGTGAGTGATCAGCACTTTGGTCTCAATATTAGTGTTAAATTAGTCATTAATTTGGCAAAGCTTGGATCCCTAATAGCAATCAGTTTCAAGTAGGTTTCTGAGAAGGACAAATTTGCCACCAGGCACAGTGGGGTGCTTTTCCTAGCATTGTTTTAAATCCTTTTTACATACTGTATTCTCTGTTTAATTAAATTAACTATTGTGTTCAAAATGTTGTTCCACTTACTAAAAGGTTCTGGCAATGAAAAGGTGGCAAGTAGTCTCATTAGAGAATTTGAATCCAAATGGCTGTTTGTTGTATTTTTAGGCTTGAAATTNCATCAGTGTCATACCTAAAGTATATTTAAGTTAAATTAAAAGGTCCTTCAGCATTTGTCTTGGGGTCCTTTTTATATATCTTTAAATTAAGGTTGGGCTAACTGATTTACAGCTAGGGTCTAACCTGAATTAAATGGTAAGCTGGAGATAGAAGCAGAGAATATATCACTAGGCTGAATTAATTAATAGTGTGAGAGTTAGTCCTTCTACTCCATTCAGTCCATACATACTTTTGGATCAAGAGGCTTATTTAGCATTTGCAACACTTTTAAGGCCATATGGTTATGGGAAAGAGTTGAGAGAACTACAAACTACATGCACTGCAGACTGCCTATATGACACCTTAGAGCAAGACCATCTCTCTGGCTTCCCCAGGGTCTCCAGGCATAATAGGGCAGAGGTAAACTGATGATTAGAAGGAGGCTGGGGTCAGGGCCAAGAGAGACCCACAGGATGTTTACAAGCATCTTCTGCATGGATGCCATCTTATCTTGTGGTTAACTTCTAATGCATGTTTACTTACTACGTTTAGTCCACGTGACTGTAGGGATAACTTGGTTATGTTTAAGACCTAGGGCTGTTTGTAGGGTCCAGACTTGAAATGTGCACAAGTAAAGAGTACATTCAGGGCAGCCAGCCAGACTAAAAGCACAGCTGATCCCAGTATTTGCCAGCAGGTTGCTTGCAGCAGGTGTTACTGAAACTGGAGTTAGAAACATGGTTGGGATTTGGACAGGAATGAACTAGAGCTCTGTAGAAACCATAGAAGGAGCCAAAGCTACCAGCACTTCAGGACAGCAGAGACTTACCTCAAGCCATGCTTTAAACTGCAGTTGACAGTGATCCCAGATTCATCCCTGCTCTTAGGAGGGTATTTGACTCCACTACTCCCCTTCCCCAGTTCCCTTAAGTTCACTCCTCAGCAGAGCCAAGGGCTGTTCCTCCTTGGGACCCTAGCATCAGGAAGGAATTGGGAAGTGCTATGGAGCTGCTGTGAGAGTGGTGAGTACTCTGGATTCGGCTTCAGAGTAGGAGAATGCAGCAAGAAAAGCTCTCAGTCCAGTTACAAGCACTGACCACAAGTGGCTTGACCTTGTCTCTTCATGTTTTCTGATTTTGGCTTTTGTCACTCCACACTCTGCCCTTTTGCTTTTCATAACAGAGTACCACCAGTAATCCAGGACACCGCCTCACCCACCCACAAACCTAAGATCTAAAAATATGTGGCAAGCCACACAAAGTCCTAACTTAAGCTACTAGGCTTTTCTTAGCTTTTTTATTTTCCCCATTTTTTTTCTCACAGCTGAACTTCCTTAATCACAGACTTTGTTTTAAATCCGATCTGGTGAACTCTCTGAAATCCAAACCTTAACATCATTCTGTGTTGAGGATTTTTAGAAACTGAAATTCTGTTTCAGTGTCATTAAAGCAGAACTTAACAGTTCCTACTTGTTTTGTTCCTTCATAAATCATGATGCTGCTAATTGTAGCACTAGCAATACTTTAAGTCAGAGCCCTAGACCCTGTGAACCTCAGGTCAAAATACCGTGGGAGTAATGGTGATATTAACTTTCAACATACCTGGTGACTTATTTTGAGTTTCTTCCTCTATCCAATTTTTTACCAGTATCAATACATAATGTGGTTCTCAATCTAAGAAATCATGCAACACACAAGAAACCCAGATTTAGAAGGACTTATAGGACCGAGTGTTACTTATTCTAGTCCTAAATCAAGATTATCTGGTCATTTTAAACCCTTTTTTGCTTAAATTTTTTAGTGTCCCTTTCTTGACTTTAATATAAGTAAGTATAAAAAAGTAACTGGGGCACTACTCTTAACACCTCTGTCACCTCAGTTCTTCAGTTTCTTGAAGCTTGTACCCTGGAATATGGAATCCTAAATATGGAAGACCTAAAAGCATCCCAGAAACTGATTTCCTCTCAGCTCCAATTGAGAACGTGCCCTGAAGGCCCTCATCAGAGGTGACCACTCATTTCTAACTGCCTAAATCCTGTTCAGATACTTGATTTTTGTCCAGTAGCTCTAGTGGTTTTTTGAACAATAAAATGAGTTCCCATACTGATGCCAGCTCTTGGCACAGTATGGTTGATGCTTCCTGAATTCCTCAATTTTCCATACCTCTAATTTTATGCTACCTCCCTAACTCCTAAAAATAGGTATGATGACTTGTGATAATACAAAACTCAAATTGTTCATGTACTCCTAGGACACACTGCAGGGGCAACAGCCCCCAAAGCGTTCTGCTTTCAGGTCATTCCTTCCCCAATATCCCATCCATATTTCTCAGACAAGTCCCTCACCAGAGCTATAACACCTGTCCAAGTTTTATTATTTGTCCTAGGTTCCTCATGGCTTAATGTAGAAATCAATTGTTATTCCACAGCTGTACCTTCAATTCTAGTTCAGCACTTTACTTTTCATGCAGCTGAGGCTCTATATTTTATGATATATTTATGTTAATTTTGTAATTAAAATATATAATCTATATTTATGTGAAGCATATAAATACTATATGTAAATTATTATACTCTTTGTTGCACACACTTATAATAGAGGAGCCTGCACAAAGTGCAAAGGCAAAGATGCAAGGCTAAGGCATCCTACTTACACAGCTAGAATAAAATGAGAGTCCTGCTGCACTTCAGTAAGGCTTTGTGATAAAAAATGTAGAAAAATGTATTATCCTTAGGTGGATAGAACCACAGAAAGAGGTTCAGAGAGATCTTGCACTTATTTCCAGCTTGCTGGCTGTAACCAACTGCAACCTGGGAACCTGTGAGTCTGAGAACAAAGGATTTGACATATGGACTTTGACTAATTAAAGAGGCCACAACTCAAAAAGATTGGAAGTACTCAGATAGTTACTTCTGTAATGCATTTAACATAAACTGGGGTGTTAAACATGTTTTTAAATTTATCATAGGGTAGAAAAGGCAATCTCTTATCAAATTTCCAAACAAATGTCTGAAGAAGGATATATTATCCACCTGTACTGAGTGATCTTTACAGCCTTGAGCAAGAGAAAGAAGGAAAAGAGTTTAAAACTTAGTAAGATCAGAAGGACTGATTTTGAAACAATTTTCCCAGCAACCCATTTCAGTGTGCTTAAATATTTTGACTGATCCTATCCAATTCCATTCAGTACTCACCTAAAGCTTTTGTGTATCTGACACAGGTTACTTCCTGGGGAAAAAAACAAATAAGCGTTTGTGATGGATATGAAGAAAACGTGGTCTTCCTGATTTTCAGCTCAGACACCAGAGAGATGATGTAGTCCAGCCACAGGAAATCTCTTTCAAATGTTTCTTCCCACAGGATAGAAGAAAAATTGCTTCCTTTTCCTATGCCCTTGTCACACAGAGGTCAGAGAGAAAGTCTAATGAAAGAAAATGAATGAATCTATGAATGAAAAAGCACCCCTAGTTTACTTGCATTTACTACACTTAGCAAACTAGTGTTTGGATTTCTGCTATGCAATACATCTTTTGTAAGGTCACTTCTCTATACTGTCTATACATTAACATAATCTTTTGCTTAGACAGATGCTTCATTATGAAGAGTACCTTGAAAATATTTATTCTGTTTCACTTGCCTAATCACTGAGGTAGAATTTACCAACTATATTTAAATACAGTGAAAAGGTTCTGGCATTGCCCACAGCTGCTAAAAAATGTGATTTTTTTTTTTTTAACAACAACATTGCTGAAAGGACAATTATAAAGTATGACTCAGATTTCTTCTTTGTTTTCTGCTTGGAGACTCTCTTATAAATCAAAATCAAGCAGAAAGGCCTGCTTGAACTTCACATTTTGCAAATATATCCTGAAGCTGAAAAGCAGACTTTACCAAATGTGTAGTGTTTCAAGAATTGATAGAAAATTTAATTCTGGATCAGAACTAAGAATTTCTTATGGTAAGTCTCTACACAGGCTTTTCTGATAAGGAGAAATAAAATTTTGTTAAATTTACTAATGTAGTAAATAGCACATCTTGCCTTTTCTCTGGGGATTAAAACAACTTACTTTAACAGAAGAGCCCTCTACTATTGGCATTGAAAGTGGGAAAATTTGCCTCCATTCCAGGTAAGACTGTAAACTAAAGACCACTGCTATTCCATATTCTTCTGTGAAATGGAGATTTAGGATTCTAAGCAGCCCTCTCCCCTTTAGTTCAGCAATGGATCTGCTCCATTTAAGTTCACATTCATCCCAGATCCTAGGAGTTTCAGTTGGAGACAGAGGCAGAAGCAGAAGCACCTTCACGGTTTAGGAACTCATTCTTTACTTTAGTTTATATGAATCTAAGATTTTCCTTTACATGGTTTGTTTTTTGTTTTTTTTTTTTTTTTTTCCCCACTTTTGGTCCCAGTCATAACAACGGGATGATGTCACTGTATAAACACAGCCATTTCAGGCAGATGAAGGCAGAAGATAAGATTGCTGTGGGGCACAATGCTTCCCTAGTACACCTCAGTTTCTTTATAACATCAGTCCCAGTTTGACTGGGACTGTTGATCTGATACCCAAAATCAATTTGTAAAAGTTAAATCTGGATAAAAACTGGGTTTTGAATAATTCTGCTGCTTGGGTGAATTGTAATACAAAATATTTGTTCAAGCCGTATTTCTCTTTTTCTATGTTGTGTTTATACGCATGTGCTCCAAGAAGTTTCAGATGCCCAGTAACACAAAGGGCTTATTTCATAAGGCACTGGATTTTCCTTTCTCCTTCCTTGTTAACATAGTGTTTGTTTTATGCTGTCTGATGCAGCCAATAGATGTGCCAGTACTACAAAAAGATGCTGTTCTTCCAGATTTGAAAGGAAATTCATTTCCAGCCTGGAGATATGAGCACATTTGCTAAAATCCACCAAACTCATATATCTTTGTCATTTCAGTTAAGTACTTTATGAGTCAGACATCTGGTCTTCACTGGATGCCTCTGCAAAAGCTCTTTGTTCAGTGGGCTGAAACAGTCCCACCAAGGCTGTTCATAAGGACTGTGAAGAGCAAGCCTTGCCTTCTCCATCTGGGATAAGGAAAGGATGCACAAGCTGAAGTTCTTTTCTCAAATGTCGTACAACATATCCCATAGCATGTTTCCCTGAGATGATCCATACGTACTTTTCTCATTTAGATCACTATCCATCCTAAGTAACACAATGAAATAAAAGGGGGAAAAAAAGGAGAAAAACCTGCCAGTAAGGGATTCGTTCAAGAATGGAAGTTTTGTTTTTTTTCTAAAGATCCCCAGAGTGGATTCAATGTCATTGACTTTTCAGTACTTTTTTGAGACAGCAACTAACAAAGAATAAGGACGACAGGCACAGCCCTCCAACTTCACTGAAAGAACTATTTTGATTCAAAACATTAAGGCTGCATTTATAAACCACTTACTGAGGCCTAATTTCCGTTGCTTTGATGTCAATGTGTTTAGCTTGAAACTCAATGTAAATCAAGTTTCCTTTCAAACCCAAGAAACATGGGGAAGGTGCCAACAGTGGGAAGTTCCTTGTGAGTTCACTGGGAAAAGCAGCTGCTACACTACCATGGATAGAAACCTGTCCTTTGCAGCTCTGAGTAGATGAAAATGATATTGATAAGACAGTCTCAGTGTGATGAATTATTTTCAGTATTAGAGCCGAGGACTAAAGGAGAAAAGCTAAGTATCTTATCTTGGCTAAGACTGATACATCTTGGGAATTTTACCTTGCTTGTCTTAACAAAGAAGGCAGATCCTAACTCAAGTCCCAGCACAGCCAGTCCTATGAACCCGCCTCATCATCTCATTCAGACTAATGTGTTAATGCCTGCCAAAAGTTATCTTCTTACTGACCTCTAGTGAGGTGGCCCTCCCTAGGATAACAGCAGTGCTGATGTTGATTGCCGCTTCCTATCCTGTCAGATAAAATATTTGCCCTCATCCACATTTCAGCTGTAGCCACCATTACGTTAAATGACATTTAACTGCCAATTACTGTGATGACTGGACTGAGTACCAGGATGCTGTTTCTCAAGATGAAAGCATTTCAGTGAAGAATTGTGTATAGACCAGGAACGTGTCTACCTTGAACAATTAGAAGAAGCATATATTTGGAATGCCAACCTACTGCAAACTGGCCAGGATCCCACTTTCCATGGGATGTGAAATGTGAATGAAAAGGAAGAGAGGCTGGGTGCATGTTATTTAGGAAAGTAAGTGCATAAGCACACATCTCCAAATACCTGGTACAAAGGAGATGAAGACAAACTTGCTGAAAGGTGGGGCAGAGATCTTAGCTCCATGTTTGTCAGAACTCATTCCTTCACAACTATTTCATGCCATCCTGCTTTCACAAGTCTACAGGTTAGAGAGGCATTTAAGCCACAATGGAGGGGAAATCAGAATATTCCCTCTGATAAGGCTGGGACCTAAATTTAGGTAGGAAACTTGGGATCCTTTTGGGAGATCAGTTTCATACCAGAACAGAAAGTCCTCTAGTCTTAGTGAAGCAAAACAGAGTGTGGCATTTGGAGCCCTCTAGAAATTCTGTCTCAGGCCAACATGCCAACAAAAAAGCATTGGTGGGAAGACAGCATTTACCCAAAACATCTGACATGCAGTTAAGCAGAGGAGACAACTGTTTGTTTCTCCCAGGCTTTATTCCACATATCGCATGGGAGACACAGCACTGTTTCCCATGAGGTGTGCAGGTTTAGGCTGGGATATGTTAGGACATTAAAATCCAAGAGTTCATCACCAGACAGACCTTCTGATAGCTTGTTTACAAGCATACAGAAGAAAAACAAAGCAGTGATTACAATGCTCGTTTCTGTTTGCTTAGACGCACTAGTGTTTATTAGGCCCTCAGCAGGGCCTAAACCTCTTTTCTCCCTGTTGTGACTTCACATGCACAGAGGCAGAAACAAAGCTAACAGTGTCACATTTTTACTATTTGTCTCTGTAGAAGGCATGTAAGTATTTATAATTTTACATCTGAAGGACCCTGCTCAGACCCCAGCCCCTGGCCATAATCTTTGCCAAGTTTACTCCTTCTGCAGCAGCCCATGATTACCTATAATGTTGCAGCAACCTCCACTCCACTAAAAAACATACTTGAAAGCCCACAGAAGTGACCACAGCAGTGATCTCCTGCTCTTAAATATGAATTAGTGGCTTTGATGGCCTGTGGCTCATCAGAGATTTTCAGGACAAACCCAATAGCAGTCAATTGTGTTTCAGCAAGTTGAGAGGTTGTGAAAATTAGACACAAAAGCCAAAAATGGGTTCCTTGGGGAATCACATCAGTTTTCTATTCACCTGTGCTCTCATAAACTTGTGTGCTTGAGTGTACAAAGCATAGTGCCATTTTAGACCATCATGTGCCTTGTGACTGTGCTTGGTCCAGACATTAAGGAAATGAAAGATTTTACAAGCATTATATAAATTGTTTTATTATTTGCAGATGTTCTTGTGGCATTGGCAAATACTGTAAACATGGCAGTTACTTATTAGTCTATATTAACTATAGACTAACATGTTAGCTACACTAAGTATAGACTGCAATCTGTAAAACACAGACTATTAGCTTCAGACTATTAACTATATTAAGAATTATCTGTTATATATGCTTTTCCAGTCTATGTATAGACTTATGTAGAATCACCAATTTATTTTCAGTCTTATATATCCAGTGTAATCTCATACGTTTAACAGATGACCACTCAACAAGCTGTTGTCTTCAAAATTTCAAAACAAGTTTTCAAAAAATTCTCAAAAGTGTCAGCTTTTAATGTTGTCCCCTCTGCACTATCACTAGCAAAACTATAAAATAGGTGACAGAATACCTCTAAGCACAATAAACCTGAACTTCTAATCTTCCATAAATTAAAAATCCCACATCTTTTTTTGCATTGATGCATGAAAATACTCTATAACATTCCTGCACAAACTGTACCCCCCAAAATATAAGTCAGTTCAAAACTTTTATCTGATTCAGGTGCAATGTCTTTAAACTAGGTGTGGGTTCTAATTAAACACAGTTAGCACACTGACAGTTCTTGGCAGTTCACACCTCTGACAACTAGTTTGGGTGACCTTACTTTAAAAGCTCAGCATGTTCATTACCACATGGAAATCACCAGCAACACCTGAGGGTGTTGTGAGAAGAGGGTGTCTCAGGCAAAGGAGGTTGACCTTTTGAGGAAATGATTTTGAGAAAGGAGTTAAACTTGGAGGACTGAGACAGAGTTAGGTTACTGGTGCCAAAAGCACCCTGACTGATGCAATCTTGCAGTTTCACAGTCTTTCTCTCTTTGTGTCCATTTGTGGCTTCTTTACCTTCTACGTCCATTTTATACTCTTTACCTTCATTCTTACTATGGGCTTCACAAAGCATTGCTCACAGTGATAATCTAGCCCATGAAAGAGAGACTCAGGGCACTAGCTGACCTAAACCCTGACAGCCATAGAAGACTGTTGAGTGAAAATGGTGACATGGTCTGAAAAACGAGTGTCAGGCCAGAGGATCCCTTTGCTCTTACTGCAACACAGACATCTGCAATGACTGCAGAAGAGATGGAGGATGATCAGACCTCTAGCCTCACTGACCTCCAGATGCTGTTCCCACCACAAATACTAAGATCAAGGAGGGTATCTATGAGTTACCTCTGAGAGAAAAAAAAAAAAAACCAACCCAAAAACCAAACCCAAGCAAATGGATGCAAATGACACAATGATCAGATTTTCCACCTACAGGCATATTTTAATACTCTGGTGACTATTCTTAAATTTAAAAGTAGCCTTTTCACCCCTTTTTCTGGCTATGCTGTATACCAAACTTGTATTCCTGAACAGGTAGTTAAGTCTACTTCAACTGGACAATGAGTCCCAAGAAACACATATTCAGCTTAACTTCCTGACACACTCTGAATTGCTTGAAGTTTTGTATTTTTGTACAAACACACCTAGTGGCTAAATTAGAGAATAAGAATTACAGCAAATTACAGAGCATGTTTAGACTCACAGGCTAACTACACATAGGTTTGCTTTGAAACAATTACAAGTTTTCCCTCCTTAGTCTGCATTTTCTTTTTTAAACACCCCATTTGCCTGTCTATTTATGCCTCACTGTTCCCTTTCAGCACCTCAGAAGTCTCTCCTGCATTGAAGAAAGGAGCATAGAAGAAATGTCCACCATTTGAAAAAGTTAAATAAAAAGGCATCCATTGCCTTCCTACTCTGCCTTCTCCATCTATTTCCCACCCTTTCCACCCCTTTCCCCACAGCCTGGAATTCAGTCCTATTCTCCCAAGATCTGTCTCTGCTGATGCATGAAGTGAATCCAGATGAGGGCCATGATGAGAGCACTGTGATATTTCTCCTGTGAAGATAGACTTAAGAGAGTTGGGGTTATCCAGCCTGGAGAAAGTTCTAAGAAGACCTTATCTCAGCCTTTCAGTATTTAAAGGTAGAGCATATAAGAGAGATGGGGAGGAACTTCTTAGCAAACCTTGTAGCAACAGGACAAGGGGTAATGGTTTTAAAATAAAAGAAGGTAGATTTAAACTGAATATAAGTAAGCATTTTTTTTCAAATTACATTGGTGAAACACTGGCACAGGTTGCCCTCAAAAGATGTGGAGGTGCCACCCCTGGAGACAATCAAGGTGAGGTTGTATGCTGCAAATAATTTTAATTAAAGATGCCCTCACTGCAGGAGGGTTTAATTAGATGATCTTTAATGGTCCCTTCCAATGTGAAGCATTCTATGATTCTCTGATTCTTGTAAAGTGCTAGCTTTTCTGAACACCCTGTAAAAAACTGCAAAACACAAGCATAGAAGTATGAATTTGAGAAACTATTGGACATTATATGGAAGGCTGCGGTAAAAGTCTCTGATTTAAATGACTGTAAGTAAGATTGACTTCAACAGAAATGTAATATCCATTAAAAAAAAAGTAACACAGTCTTTATATCTCATTCTTTTAAAATATTTTCCCTTGACTAAATGTAGAATAAAAACATACAAATATCTTTATGCATATGTAATGGTTTAGAGATAGGGTCTAAATCAGTTTGGGTTGATGCCTGTAACTCTAGCACAACAACCAGTTCTCACCAAGAGTTCAACAGGCAATGAAGCAACTTTGCCAGAAAGACAACAGCTTATTGAACCCATCATCAAGAAGAAAAGGGAAAAAAACCACAACCCAAATAATGAAAAGAATCAAAAACGTAAAACAGAAACTGTATCACAATGCCTTTACACACACACTCTGAGATAAATAGGAGAGAGCTAACACATTGGGTTTTGTCCTTAGATGAGAGCTCTGGCATAAGAGAGTGTACACCAACACTCATAATCACAACAGCCACCACATACACAGAGACTCATACCCCATTTTCCAGAAGAGAAAGGGGGGGTGGTGGGGGTGGCAGGAATACAGCACTAAATATACATCTGGTGCTTATGGAAAAGTTCCTTTTCCTGATCCTCATGCAGACATCAGCACTCTGATGTCTCCGTCATTCTTCTAGCTTCCATCAGCTTGGGGAGCTCTTCTTTGAGGCTGTAGCAGCAACAAATGTGGAGGATACAACAGAATTCCAGCCTCTCACTCTGTTTGCCAAAGACTTATGAGATCAGTACTTGTGATCTCTCTTTTTAGTTCTTAGTAGAGGCTTCTCTCAGTCTCTCTCAGCGGCAGAGAAAACAGGATCTTTGCCAGCCCCGTGGGGGAAAAGCCAACATGGTGATGGTTACGTGGAGCCACCCCTGTTATAGCAAATAGGCTTTTCGATATCTCATCCAAGGGCTTTCCACAGGCCTTATGCAGAGCCTTTCTTTCTTCTCCCCTGTGGTCAGGGAGGTAGAGGGTTAAGACCTGATGTCTGTCTGGCATTTTCAAAGGTGTTTAGACTGTAGTGCGGCTTTGGAGGAGTTGCCCTTACTCTGGCCCACTTCCA
>VZRI01009698.1:29688-66939 GCA_013397515.1 Upupa epops
AGGAGCTCCCTGTCTCAAGACGGAACAATGGAGCAGAAACAAGAGACGATGAAGATGGCTGAAGGAGAGAAGAAGCAGGAAGTATCTTCTCTTTATGGATTCTGTCCTCCAATCACCTGTGGAGTCCACAGATTGACACAGGAGGTCTGCTAGGAAAGCTACCTACCAAAACAAAATCCTTTTTCAGCATAAAAGCGCCACAACTAATATTTGAAAATTTGCTAATTTTCAAACCAGAACAGCATATTGTATCTGTGGGAATTTCTCTAGAAAGAGGAGCCAAAAATATTGTAATTTTCAGTAGCCTTAGAGTCAGAGGTCAGTTTTAAGATATGGGTTTTTTCAGGTCCTCAGCTATTTGAAAGCACTAAATTCAGTTAGAGGTGTTAAAAAAAATTATCAGTATAGTATCTTCCTAATACTGTGGGTACGCCAGGTCTGAACCATGCATGTTTGCATGCATTAGTATCAGAGACAGCCAGAAAACCATTAATTTTTTGTGAAGTCCACTTCTATGATATTCTTTTCTGAACAGAAGCAGCTTTTCACTCTGCCTTGTAATTAGTTGCAAAGAAAGAAGAGTTGATCAGAGAGGTCAAGTCCAAACTCACCTTCAGAAAAATGTTGCTGAACAGTCTGTGTAAGTTCAAAGAGAAACAGTCTTGTTTTTATTTTAAGCTACTGCTGCAAGGAGAACTGTGTGAGTCCAGTAACTGTGTGGAAAACCAGATGACAGAAACCTTGGAGGAAATTGAGGTATAAATTAGGCAAGTGTCATCCATGGGTGTTAGTGGGGGAATGTATTTTGTCAAAACTGAAAGTAAAGGCATTCTCTAAATAAATTATTTAAATCTATCAGCACTCAGCTGTGCAGTGGCACTACCAAACAGAGGCAAAACATGAAAAAATGCAAATGCCACCATGATGATTTCAAATTATCAAAGTGTGAAATTAGCAAAGGGCTCAAAGCATGGTTTGTAATGCAACAGATGTGCACTCATGCTTGTTCTTAATGGTATTTCCATGAGATGAATGCCAAATGGCCACACTTCATATCTAGCTGCCACCTCTGCACCCACACATTCTCCTGCTACATATCTAAGCACTTGGGAAGCCCTTCCTTATGAAAAGAGTGGTCAGACACAGGAATGGACTACCCAGGGAAGTGCTGGAGCTCCATCCCTGTGAGGTGGTGTTTCAGGAAAAGCAGGATGTGGCACTTCATGCCATGATCTAGATAATGTTAGGTCACAGGCTGGACTTGATGATCTCAGAGGTCTTTTCTAACCTCAATAATTCTGTGATTCTGTAAGTGCAACTATCCACTGAGCTTCAAACTCACATGGACCAGTGGGCTGATATGTAAGTGGTACCATCTGCATCCACTGAGGAGTTTCAGGAGCTGAAAGACAGAAATTAATTATACAAGTTAGGAAAAAAGAAAGTTATTAACTCTATATCTGAAATCACATCTCTTCTTCACAAGTATAGCCTCTTGGATCCAGAGATAGAAGGACACTTGCGGATATTGGAAAGTTTGCAAGCACCTGGGGTGGTGAATAAAAAAAAAAGGATATCCAGAAAATTCAAGAAGCTGACTGATGATTAATACATGTGTGCGTTTCATACACCAAAATATAGGAGAACACCTCCCCCAAACTGGTGGATATAGCATCCTCACAGACAATCTCTTTTTGAGGCTCAGATTTTATGTCACCAATGCCTTTGCCAATTGTACCTGATGATCATCTTACCTTTTTTTTCCTTCAGTTTCCTTAGTGTTCTCAGAAATAGCTACCAAATGAAATTATTTTGTAATTGCATATTAGGCCCATTATGTGCTCGGAATGACAGTCTGATGTCAATTGCTTTCATGGCTTTGCCGTGTCACTGTGCCACAAACAAGTACTTCACCCATGGTTGTGTTTAGTTCATTGTTGTATAAAAAATGAAATTTCATTGCCACAAGCTTGGGGACTTGTATTAAATAAGACTCCCTGGTTACCTTGAACTTTAACATGCCAGGAAATTATGTTGGCATGTTACATAGAATATTATACTTTGTTTTGGACTACTAATTGCCAGGCATGAGAGACAAACAGACCTGAAAGTCCTGCTCAGGCTCATAAAATCCAAACCCATACATCCTTTGTTTTAGGAGGGGACTACACTGTATATGTGCCTGATGGGGTTATGTAAGACTTGATGGACTTAGCCCTACCTCGACCTGGATGAAGAAGAGTGCGAATAGGGCAGTAAGCAAGCCCTGGCAGAGGACCAGACTGAGGAAGTAACATGGGAGGTACGTGGGCTGCTGGCATTTCAGGGGTTGTTTCTGCTCCAAGATGGGTGCAAGGGTCTAGCAGGGGGGCTTCACAGCTGCATTACTTGCTTCAGGACATCTGGCATCTGGGAGGTATGGTGGGCTCACATTTTGTATCAAACTCAAATTAAAAACATGTATGAGGCTGTGTCACTTTTCCCATGAGAAGTTGCATGTCTGAAGAAAATGGAGGGTGGAGGAAAGTGAAAAAATGGAGAGAAAGAGGTTTGGTCTGTTGTCTCTCATCCTTGTCCTTCTTGGTTTTCAACGCTGTATTGTCAGTTTCTGATGAAGTTGTGTTGAAAGAGGAAAATAGCAAATAAAAAGCTGAAAATCAGATATTTTACTTTCTCTCCCCCCCCCCCTTTTTTTAAAAATTTATCAGAAATGAAAAGTTGCATTGACTTCTTCTGAAATGGGTAAAAGGAATGCTTCCCTGAATTTGAAGTATTTTCATAAAACAAAGGATTTTGGCTAAGCTTCATTGCTAAAAGATGCATTTGGACAAAAACTATTCATGAACTGTAATAGTAATACAGACTTTCAACATCTACAGCTAACAGTCTTTCATATGAGAGCTGTCAAGGGGGCAAAAAGCAGGGGGATTATGAATGAGCTGGACTTGGAGGTGGAGCCCTTGCCAAACTTGCTCCCTGTTTCATAAGATGCACAATATGCTTGAATCAGAGAGAACACTGTGGGAGAGGAATGCTGATCTGTGGGCTGGGTAAAATGTCTTTTTCTTTGCTGTGTAGCCATATGCATCACCTCACAACCTGCCAGCAACAACACCTCCCTGAAACTAGAAATGCACTGCACCTCTTTTGCTGTGAAGGCAGGGTCATTCAGTAATTACTGTCTGCAGCACAGGAACAGAAATAGGGCCGGATTGTTTCTTTTCCACTAGTTGCGGATAAAGCCTGCACTCTAGTGGATTGTCTGTAGAGACAATCCATTTATTGATTTGTGTGATACAAAGACTGTATTTCCAGAAATGCTGGGCTCTGGTCTAGCTCCATGTCTTGAGGACAGCAAATTCAGGCTGAAAAGTGTTTTATAATAAAGTCTTACCCTTACCCCAAACCCAGGTTCTTCAGTGCACCTCAGAGATTTTATTTGTTCTAGTGTCCTGAGCTGTGGATTTGGAACATATTAGGTGTAAATAACTGTCTGTATTTATACACAGAAAGATAGTTTTCCACTGATTACTCAGCCATGGAGGCTCAGGAGTATAAATTTAGCAGAAATATTACACATAATAGACTAATTCTTTAGCTATTTTCAGTTTTAATATTTTCTTTCAAATTCATGGAGTCTATCTGATAAAAAACAGATGAGGATTTAGTTCACCATACTTGTTGAAATGTACCTCTTATTAGACCCAGGCAAACCACATATGCACAAATATTTTTTTGACACTTGTAAATTGCATGTTACACAGTTTGAAAGCTCCTTCTGGTAAATTTGCACACCAAAGCAGCAAGGCTTGCTCTTTAAGGAATGATTTGAAACCAAGGATGTCAAAGTAACTCTTTTCTGTTGGCTCCACAAGGCTTTAAAGCAAGCCATAAACTCCTTGATTGTGGAAGGTTTGTTTCTATGAGTCTGGTAAACTTGCTAGATTTAGAAAGCACTGAGAATATTAGGAAGTAAACATGCTCTTTGCTTTAGGCTGGTCCCTAAATCCTTTGTCAAATATGGCTTTCAAATATTTACTGATACAATGGGGAGCTGGAGACAGTCAAATGAGTTTGTTTTAAAATATGAGTGCTTGAGGCACCTTTGTTATACTTACTCCTCAGCTCTTACTGCTCCCTAAAACCACAATTTCAAGCATAAATAATGGGGGCCGAGAGTTATGTGCTATTAAGTATCACATGAAATGGTTTATGTGTACATCTAATTTCCATTAAAGTATGGGCTGGAATAATACTCTTTCCATAGTGTACTAAGACAGAGGTAACTCGAATTACATTTTCAAACATTTCAGCGTCAGCACAAATAAAAGGCATTCTTAACAGCCAATACACTGTTTGTTTTTTTAAGGGCATGCACCCACATCCCTTCCATCTGTGCATGTTGAAAAGAGTTAGGTGACTTTTTCTCTGAGTAATTGTGAAGCCTCTAGTTCATCATCCGCTGACTTAAATAGTGTCATTTCTTTCTTGGAGGGTTGATGACAAAACACCTTCACTCATACCATCTTTAAGGGAAAAGGTGGAACTCAGTTTGCCTCCTTCCTCCTATTCCTTGGGCAGATGGTCCTTGGAACACAATAGTGAAGAGTTCTGATCATGACATGGCCAGAAAGGACTAAGCAGAGGTCATGTATTTTTAATCAATGGATTTTTGTCACCTGGAGCCTCAAGTATCCAACAAAGCTTATGCTTAGATTTAGGCTTTCCAGTAGACAAGTTGTGTAAAATGCCTGTCTTCCACACAGAAGTTAATATTTCATACAGCATGAGCCGCACAGTAGTTCTGATAGAATTTAGGTAAAACTTCAAAATATGTAAAACAGAAACAACCTGAAAGGGACATGGTTCATATTGTCTCAGAATGTAGATTCTGCACCTGGCAACAGCAGAAGTTTAAGGTAAGTTAGATATGACTGGAAGTACAAGTATTAAATATGAGGTCAACAAGAGTGGCTGGATATCATGCCACATCAAAAGTGCTACTTCATCAAATCCATTTTCCTGTACAGCATTAAAGGTTTTGAAACTGTTCTTTGGAAGTTCTCTGATGATATAATAGGAAGTTTCTAATTCTTCCAAGTGTCAATTAAAATGTGTATTAGAGATGTTCTCATCCTACTTTATGATATATAACCACCTGGATTGTTGTAATAGATTTCTGCCAACCTGTAGCACCACCAAACAATAGTACTTACTGCTGAAAAACAGAATTCATAGCACAAGTGTAAATAAAGGCAGTGCTTAACAAATGAGATGCTGCACTGATCATTGTGTTGTCTTCAGACTAAGTACAGTAGCCTATCTTTCTTAATGATCTGACTTCTACCTAACTGAATTTAAATGATTGTTTGTTGTTGTAAACTGACCTCTCCAGGAGTAGTATTTTCCCGGCTCTTTGGAGACAGGGAGAACCTCAGAAATGTGCTGCTGACAAGCATTACCATGGTCGCTGTGGGAAGCCAGAAATTCAAGGAGCAAAGTTGATGCAATCTGCTTGTATCAGGCTCTGTGCAATTTCTAGTTGCTTTAGGCAAAATCAGTCATTGCAACCCATCAACTACAAAAGCAAGAACCAGAGACACAGGCAGGTCAGTGTCCCAGACAAGATGGACTGTGTTTAAAATAGGAAAGATCGAGCCCATTATCAGTCATGCTCCAGGTTTTCCCTCAACTGGTAAAAGAACCAGCTACCACTAAACATTTCCTCACACTTTAAATGCCAGTACTCATCAGACAAATGGAAATGTTCAAGTCATTCTCTAAGACTATTAATGTTTCCTATCCTTGATCGTTTGGCTTAAAACAATTTTTCCAAAGTTGGAAATATTTTTTCCCTTTTCTTTCCATTCCTTGATGCCAAATAGCTCTAGCTGATGTTACAGTGTTTGCAAATGGTGTATTTGGGCTTTTAAAAATACATTGCCAAGCTACAGGTAGGCTTCAGGTTTGTGTGTCAACTCACCTTTTATCTTCATTCCCTGTCGTTGTGACACAGTTTAATGCCATAAACTTTGGGATCTTCCTCTGGGTAATGTCTGCCCATGGGAAAACAGGATGTTTTCCTTCCAAAAAAGGATTCATTATTCAACTTAATGGTATCTTCAAAGAAAATACTTCTTGTAGCCCTCTTGGAGGTTGGATGCCTGACAGCTTTTGAGATCAGCTGCTATTATTGTGAGCAGAAGCAGCACCAGGGTGCTGGCCCCTGACAACATAACGCTGGCACGTCTCATGCAGTATTCGACAGCAGATGGGGACATGCTGCAGCAGGCCCTTTGTGAGGCTGTCTGGAAGCTCTGCTCCGCAGCACACAGCAAGGCAGGACTGAGTGCTGTGTGCTAGACTGCAAACACAGGGCAAGCAGCAGAGAAGGGGGGTGTGCTCTTGTATCACTCCTTATTGCACCATGTCTTCCCTACAGACAGCCATAAGTACCTCTGGAGAACACACTTGGGGATAGACGATTGTAAAAATTATTAGAGAGAAGTTCGAGCATAATTCTGAACAGAACCAAACCTTTTCAAAATCTTACATTTGTAAAAATTATGTGTGACTTCCTCCTCTGCTTTTGTAAACAAGAGAAGAATAAAATGCCCAACAAGCTTTGTTTTCAGTGTAAGCCTGTACAATATTTGATTTGGGTGTTTCAGTTTTATGACTAAACTTTGGCCAATTTTTTTTTTAGAAACAAAACCAGAAAGAATTATGTTTCATTCAACAGCTGTTTTCTCTCAAGGAGAATTATCAGAAGTTTCCAGTCAGCTTGTGATGCTGGTGGATGATACTGTTCAGAAAAATTATGATGTGGATTAGGAATCCTTGCTGATGTTGTTCCTTATAATTCTGCCCAAAATAGCACGTGAAGCCATTGCTGCCAGCATATTGTAAGAGGAGTCTGCTGACAGCACCTGATGAGATGGGAATGAGTATGAGGGATGCTTCCTGGACCCAGATCTTGCAACATGGGGACCACCTACTAGTTTCCCTGCATACAATCTCATGGTCCCAGGATAGCAGGAAGGGAGGATGGACTACAGTGTTTTGGTGTTCATGACCTTTAATCTGGTTTCTGTCACTTTTGTAATTTATATACAGGGCACATACCACCACTCATTTCAGCTCTTCAAAATGCTCATTTTAAGCAATGGTTTCCCATAAAACCTGCTTCCTTGGAAAATGTTGCCTCATCCTGAAAGTTGATGTTTTCCCTTCCTGGAGAGAAGAAATGTCTTTCTAAAGAGCTAGAATAAAACCTTTGCTTGAGTACCATGCCCTTTTCTGTCTTGAAATGCAGCTTTTTGATATTCAAGACTTGGGTGTGTTGGAGTTCTTCTTGCAAAGCAGTAACTTCTGCAAACATGCAGTGAACAGGCTGTCTGGCTAACTGTCACAGGTACACATGAAAAAATAAAGTGAAACTATAGAAATATTAAAGGCATTTTGAAGACGTGGTGAAAGTAGTGTGCCCTAATGCTATGGTTAAGCTAAATGCCTGTTCTTTGAGTGAGAAGAGAGTGTGTGCTCAAGATCAAGGCTGAACCAATGCCAATGGTGTTCAGTCAGGGACTCTCTGACTAAGGGATGAGAAGAGATGATTAAAGAGATGCCAATGTCACTAGCATCATACTATTTTCTCCCAGTACTGATGGTCTACTGTGGAGGAAGAAAAACCCAGTAAAATTCCATACAAGTTATATATTTAGAAGAATTGGTTCTCGGTTAGAGCCGAGACCAACTGGAGAAAATCATCTGCTCTCTAAAACAGCCCTTACTTCCTCTGAATGCTCTCTCCAAGTTGCTCAAAAGCCACAGATTGCAATGGCGGGGGAAGGAGGAAGAGATAATCAGAAGCATATGTATGCATTAACTACAGATTTACTGAACCTTTTTGTAAGTGGCAGTTTGGGGAGACTGCCTGGCTAGATGAGAAAGATGAGAAAAGTAAGGACTTCCCTTTTTCCCACTCAGAGAAAAAGTGTGATGCAATTTGCTACCAGGATGGTGGCATAAGGTGGCAGCAGCCATGGTTTGTGGCCTGGCATGGGGCACTGCTGAAGAAATGTCATACCATTTGGTTTTGGTGAACAAGCCAGCTCTGCTGTTTACTTTGCAAGAGTTCCCTACCCAGCCTAATACAATATTTAGACAGGATTTACATTTTCCTTTGTCTCACCTCCTGTGTGATAGTAGGGGAGTACACTGGTTAATCTGTAAGAGATCAAGAGAGCTAGTCAAAGCGGGACAAAGACCTTTGCCTTTCTCTGCTTTTACTTCTCATTTAGAAGTAAAATATCTGAACAGGGATTGCCTACTACCTTGTGCTGGCACAAAGCTTAACACAACATTGCTTGGCTTTCCACTGGTGAAATGCCGTTTATATCCACGATATAAACAATCATTGAAAAATAATCCTCATTTTACTTACAGAGTCAAGCAATAGCAAGGCAAGTCTTTCCTTTCCCAACCCTGCTTATGAGAAAACACTTTGAGAGCTACTGGTGACCGCCAAGGCAAATGCTAAACACATCTCAACCTGTTTCAGGAGATTTATTTGGTGACTTTGTTCACAGTAGGTATTTGGATACCAGTCTTCCAAGTGTTTTGATACTGATTCATCTGCTAAAGGGATATTTCTCCCAAATCCCTCAGTTTTTAATGTAGAACATCTGTGTCTTCCTTCCTGAAATAGTTTGTCTTTTCTTTCCTTGAAGTAAATTGATGAATAAAATGCCATCTTTGTTCTTGAGGTAGCTTTGCTGCTGCCCAAAAGATTTGCAGACATCTTAATATACGTACAGCAAATAATCCTAATTTCTCACTCAAACAAACATACATACACACAAAATGATTACCGTTCATTTCATCTGAACAGAGCATCTCACCTTGGACTTCAGTTTCAACAAAATGACCTGATGAACTGTAGATTACCTGAGTCAGACAACTTGTCTGACTGACTGCAAGTAATTTTCCTGTTACTGAGAATGCCCTTGGGCCTCTGTGTCTCCTTATAGAATAAAACTGTTTCCATCTGTTTAAAATGCTGATTTTTTTTACATATTTTTCTTCTGGACATCATTTAAAGAACACCAGTCAATATATGGAGCATCATGCATCCCTAATGTAGTAGTAGTATACTTTCAAAGAGTCAAGTCTAAAAGGCTTGATAAAAACCTTTAATTAGAAAAAAACTAATCTTACAGTTTCCTCTGATAAGCTGAGGTCTGAGGCCAATAGCATAACTCACTGGAAAATAATCTTCTGCTGTTTTCTGAAGGCTTCAGGACACATTGTGTGATATTCTCTTGGCTGGTATTACAGGCTATGTGAGATAGCCCATGAAAACTAGAGGAAAATGAGAGGCAGTTTAATTTTGTGCTTCTTTTATTCTACTTCTTGCTAGCTCATCCAACTTGAGTAACTCTTGTGCAGTACTCATGAAATAGAGAGTTATATAAAACAAACTAACTAGTGCCTTTATTTCAGTTAAAGGCACAACACTTTTGTCCCAGACCTATCCAGCGCTTGAGGATTAGGTACCAATAATTAAATCAAAAGGTTTCCTTCTTGTTCCTAGCTTTAGTTTTTTACCTCAGCAGGTAAATACGGCAAGTAAAAAACATCCACAGAATAGAATTACACATCCTAGAAATGCAGATATTTTCTTATTTGTGAGACATGATAAGAAATACCGTAAATGAAATTCTAACCAAACATCCAGTATTTTGCTTTCCATTAATCCTTGAAGCATCTACCCCTGGAGCTTCGGAATTGAAAATGCATTACTGCACATCTCATTAACATCACATGCTTTCCATCAGTAAAAAGTTCTACAAGCTTTTTGGCATGAGTATCCAAGCTGAGCAGCTGCAGCAAAAACAGCTTGCAGGTTTCCTTCTGTCTGCCCTAAACAGCAACCCTGAAAGTGTGAAATATTGCAGCATTGGACTGAGCACATGAGGAGATACATTTTTTTTCCATGGGTTCACACATAATCAAATATTGTTCACCTGAGATTATAAGTATAAATAGGTTTGGTTTGACAGTAGAACCACTTGTTACAGAAGACTCTTCAGAAATTAATAGATTTTGACTGTTAAACTGTTTGAATCATCATCTTCACTGATTTTCAACACAAATTTAACCACACAGTTTGATGGACACCAAGAGCACACTAGTAAATTGGTTTTAAGACAAATAGAATTTTCCAGGATTAATCATACTTTCAAGACATAGAGAAAAAGATATCACACCAGTCTGCAATACTTTTGCCTTCATTACACCCTAGTAGCCAAGCACTTTATTTCTATTTTTATTACATTATAACCTGCAATACTAGCTAGTATCCACCTTTAATTCACCAGTGACTATGCTGATCCTGCAAGAGAAAGAGGTTCCTGAAAACTGAAATTAGCAGGGCCAAACTGCTGCACAAAGGAGTTACACAGCTTGTTTCATAATTTCCTGCAATGGTTTGGAATGTATTCTTCAGACACACATCTGGGCTGTATTTCAATAATTAAAGGAGTGGGGCATGATTAACCTTTGCTGGCTCAGAAACTGATTCCCAGAGGCATCAGCTGCTTGTCTCTGAAAGCAATAGCTTTACACACTGGAGCGTTGTGGGCAGAAGCTTATGTGGGTGTCAACTCATATTTTCTCTTGGACTCTAGATGCTCAGCATATTTTTGTCAGAAAAGTTCTAATGTCAACACCACATTTGTCCCTTCACTGACAAGTCTGTTTTAAAATAATAAATGGAACTTGGGTGCAACAACCAATTTTTTTCTCCTAAACCTAATCCACCTGGACTTTTCCACACACTTTTATTGCTATTTTACCAGTGACAGCCTAAAGGGAGCATCATGTAGTTCACAGCAAAATGCTTGCACCAGCATTATGTCAAGTTCTCAGTAACATACTCTACAATCACTAAGTATTTCCTAGCAGATTCAAGTCTCCAGAAAAGATGGGCATCTGTAAAGCACATTTCAGGCAAGACATCCCATAGGCAGAGCAGATTGACAATATACAATGTGGACAGCGAGCTAGCTCCTGACAGGCTTGAACTTAGCTGTTGAGATTCAGAACAACTGCCTGCTGAATTCAGTAGAATTTTCTGTGGCCTTACAACAAGTTCAGTCACGCTGAATGTAGGGAAAGCACCCTTCAGATTTTGCTCTTTCAAGCGTTCTTGTTAGATGTTTTATTTCTGTCATTCCTTAGGTAGTTTGTGCACAGGAAACAAATACTCTAGCAGGCATTAATGATTTGACAGAAATGGTGCGGTATGTTGTATGAAATATTAGTATTTCCAAAGCTTAAATTTGTATATTCAAACCTGTATAGAGGCAAGCAATTCAGTAGTGCATTGCTAGTAATTTATTAAAGACAAGTGATAAAATGACACCATTAAGGATTTATACTGTGAAAACAGAGTAGTTTTCTTGCAGCTTGAGGCACTGTCACTCTTTCCATCTCTCATCAGCACCAAGTCTAACCCAGCTTGGAAGCCAGGTATGAATCAAAGATGCATTGCTTTGTGTATCACATGATGCCTAGACTAACCGGAACAAAGTGGTACTAATCATGCTTCTGCTTTTTTGGAAAGCATCTGAAGAGATAATTTTGTCATCTGAAACATCTTGATTGCTATCTCAGAGCCAAAATATCTAGATTAAGATTTTTAGAGTTCAAAGGATAGATTTGAGAAAATAATATCAGGTTCAGTTGCCGTGAGTTATGAAGCAAGTTTATCTATACCAGACTCCTGGTATAAAAGAAACAAAACCAAATTATAACACTTTTTTGAGTAAGATAGAATTCACATTTGTATATATAATCTGTAGATATCTACATGACTGAATCCACATATAGGACCTGAAGTGACAATAAAGCAATCTTGTGTATGACTAATTGTGACGAAGTATGTGAAGACTTAATCACCCTTGACACAAGGTTTGCTCCTGCATGTAAATACAAAAAGAAAAATGATAAAAGCAACTACTTTGCTGCAGTAAAAATATGTTATGATGATAATTTTATTCTTGCTGTCCCAGTACTTTGCAAGGGCTGCACTTCTTTAATTTGCCTTGCTCACAACACAATCCAATACAGTATTTATGTGGAAGCTGAAAAATTGTTGGAAAGCCACTCTCGTAAATCTGAGTACAGAAAGAAAATTTCTGAAACAAGATCTTATTTACTGTTTGTGTAGTGTGATTCCTTCTCTTAATTATTAGGGGCTTAATTAGGTAACTTTGTGTAGATGCATAAAAATCAGCTATTGGTAGCTGGGATTTTTTGCACTTTTCTAACTGACAATTTGCAAACTTCTGCAATTTATTTTTCATGTTAGTTCATAGGCAACATAGGCAAAATGCATAGAATGTCTTGAACTAGAAGGTACAGATGAAAACCCCAAATCTGATGTATGACTAACAGTTCATTTGTAAAGATGAAGACCTACAAAATTCTGCTCCCTTACTCAGAAGAAGGGCCTCTCTGAAAACAGGCAACGCCTGATGTGGCTTAGATGGAGGAAGTGTGTGCATGCCAAGGACCCTGAAGTCACTGCTTACTTCAAAGCTGTAACTTGAGCTTCCCCAGCGACTCCACAATAAATCAAGTAAACCAGGCTGAGGAAGTACAGAAAGTAGGGAAAGCAAGTGAAAGTGATGGGGGAAAAAGAAAGTGCTGTGAAAATGAAATGTCCAGTAGACACTTAATTTGAAATTATTTTTATTCATTGGAAATGAAATGCAGTATTCAAAGGTGCTCTGCTATGGATGCCCAGTAAACAAATGCCAAATCACAGCTGTCGGCTTACATGGTGCTTGCTTTCTACATTCAAAGGATGGAACTACAGCATTCCCAAATACAGATAACATTCACAGAGCTTAGAATAATGTGAGCCACATTGTGTAAATCTCCTCATGTATGTAATTCACAGTCACTCAGTCCCGAGAGTTTTATTTGTGTAAGTCATGCAGGCAGATGTCACGCAGAGACAAGTAAGTAACTTTTCACTAGTGTTATTAATCTGAACCTAGGTATCCAGTTATCCAACAACAGTGGAGAAGGACACTGGAAAAATCTGTCTGAGCTATGTGAATTTTGAAGACGTCTCTTAGTTAAGATCTGATTTTGGAGCCCTACTTTCCTAGAAATGGAGTACTGGATTTGGATTTACAGATTGCTGCAAAATCTGTATCTGTATCTTCATGCTAGGTATTTGTGAGGATGTTCTTACCCTTCAATAAGCATAAGAAAAATAATTTACCTATGACTGCAAGAAATCTAAGCTTTCCTATATTGCAAAATAAGAGCAGTTGCTCAATGCCTAACGTTCAACCTACTTGAAAGGGCATTCTATGGTCAAACATGTAAGTAGTCAAGTGTTCCAGGTAGCTTCTGTGTTTTGTTGTTCTGAATAGAGTTTCTTCAATAATCTAAGGTAGGTACATAGCATGTAAAAACATCTATCAATCATTTAAAGCATTTTGCTTCCCAAACTTCCTGAGAAGTTGGCAACCAGTATTATCACCATTTTATTCATCAGGGATGAGACTGTTGTAGAAAACACAAAAGAATACTGTGTCTACTTAAGTTGAAGGATGCTTTTGACCTAAGGAGAAGTAAACAAGTTCCTGAAGCAATGCAGGAAGCTAGGTGGAGAACCGTGATTACAATAGCTTTGCTCACAAAACAAGCTGCTACCTTAGTCACTGGGTAATTTTTAGTTTCTACAACTGTACTTAAAAATACATTTGGAAAGTCCATTTCATGACACTGTGCAGCCTTTTGGTTTTCTTTACACATACAGAAATGTGATTTCTGCTCATAAGAGTGTCCATGACTTTGATTTGTGAGAAACAAGTTACCATTATTCACTATTGGTTGTTTGTATTTCCATATATACAAAGGTTGTCAGTCAGCTGGGAAACAGACTCAGCTCCTTGTCACTTGGGTAGGAAGAAGCACACATAAATTGCTTTGCATAGTTCATAATGTCTGATATGATTTGCAAAATGTGAATTATTCAGAGAAGTCATTTGATGAGTAACTATTGATAATGAATGGTTTTAAAATTATCATAGAATCATAGAAAATGGCAGGCTTTGAGAAAGACCTCTAGAGATCATCTAGTCCAACTCCACTGCTACAGAAGGATCACCTAGAGGAGACAACACAGAAGCATATCCAGGCAGGTCTTTAGAGAAGGAGAGGAGGAACAGCCTCTCTGGACAGCCTGTTCCAGTGCTCTGTTACCCTTATAGCGAGAGTTTTTTATTATTATTAAATTGAATCTTCTATGTATCAAATTGTGACCATTGCCCCTTGTTGTATCACTGTGCACAGAGCACAGTGATACAGCTTGGTCCCAGCTTCCTGACACTCACTCTTTAGACACTTACAAACATTTATGAGATCTCCCCTCAGTGTCCTCTCTAGGCTAACCAGACCCAGCTCTCCCATCTTCTCAGATGCTCCAGCTCACTGATTATATTAGTGGTTCTACACTGGACTCTTTCCTACTCTTTTCCTATACCTTTTCCATAAACAATATAGGATGAATGTGCTTAATAACTACTAAAAGTCAGATGCACATGAAAACAGTGTATTACCAGAATTTTTACACCATTTCCCTTTTTGTACTTCTGCAGGAGTACTAGTAAAGCACGTTTTACTGAAACAAATACTCTTAAACAGAACAAAAATATTCTGTGATCAATTCAACTGAAATGAACTTTTGCTGTCTCTTCAGGATTCAGTGTGTCCATGTTCAGGAGACGAGCTAAATGCTTTTGAGCATTATGACAAGCAGGTTTATTCGTCTTTCCCCTATGGAATATTAGCTTGTATCTCTGCACTCCAAATATAAGGCTATAACTGACAAAGCTGACCCATAAAAATTCACTTTGTTTTCTTAAAACTGAAACTTGCAGATTGTGCATGTGAACAGATAGTTCAAGGGGACCACTCTTACAGGCTTGACTTTTTCCAAGAACCAGATGAGAGAGGTTTAGTAATGTTAACTTATGTAAAAATGAATAAGGATTTTTGGGTAAGGACTGTCTTCGCTACTGAGTGTTATGATAAAGGAAAAGATGTAATTAGTAGATAGGCAATAAAACATTAAGCTATCATACAGCAAATCTAGGCAGGGAAATTAAGAAGGGAAAGAATAGAATACTTAAGGATTTTTTTTTTTTGGCTAATTTCCAGCTTAGAAGGCAGAACTGTAACCTCCATTTTTGTGGCAAAATTTATAGCTGGTTCTACTACTTATAAGGGATTGCTAATGTGTGCTACTCATCACCTTTTTCTTCAGTGCTGTTATAAACCTTGATAGACCTGCATAACACAATGATGATTGACAAAGACAGTAGCACTGGAGACTGGCCAAAACCTCAGCATTACCTGCATCTGCACAAGGTGATTACTGCTGCCAGTCACCAAGAGAGCAGGATGCAGGGCACTCCCAGTCACCATCCCATGTGAAAGAAGGGAAGTGGTACCATCAGAGAGAGAGAGTCCTGCCAAACCATGCCCTATTCTAATCCCAGTCTCTGGCCAAAATATATTCCAAAAAGAAAGGCAGTTGACAGGATGCAGCCTGTGACCTGCTGACCTACACCAATGTTGCTTTTTAAGGATTAAAGGGATTTTTGTGGGGTGAGAGGAGACTTTAGTGTTTCCAAGCAGTTGACAGTGGAAACTTCCTCCCTGGGCATCAACAGAGTAATTAGGAATCTGTACAGATTGCTTGTAACAAATGGTTATCAGGACTGCCCAGCTTCCTTGACTCACCCTGGGTAGTTGTCTCGGTTTAGGAAGACAGGTATCAAATTCTTTCAATTTAAAGGCCTTCAGGCAAGAGATTTGGGAAAAGGAACAACAATTCTTTATTAAGAACACTAAGAAAAAACCCAACAGTACACCCAAACAACCAGTCAAAATAAAAAGTCCTAGGGATNAAAACCAAGACTCTCTTGAGAACGAGCCCTCACTCCTTTTTACTGAGTCCCAGTACGTGCCGCTCGGCACGGGCACGATCAGCTTCCCCCCCACTTCCCCCCACTGGGTGAAGCTTCTCATAATGGGAGGAGATGGGGTCTTGATGACCCATCAGGAGATACTTAAGAAAAATATAGTCCCACCTGGTTTTAACAATTGAGTCGGTACCGCAGCATTCACTTCCCCACCCCAAGACATATCGCCCCACCTGGTTTTAACAATTGGGTCAGTATTCACTCCCCCACCCCCTGAAGTTACCAAAACCAAAACCATACAGCTTCTCAATTGCTTTCAACAGATGAAAATAGAATACAAACTTCTTGATTCCATAACCCAAGACAGTAGTCCAGATACAGTTTAGTGCAAGGAAGCCTAAAGACTCAATTTTCACAACATTGATATTTCTACACTTCTTCTAATGAACATTCACTGCCAGAGGACAATGCCACGCTCAATGAGGCTTGCATATGCATCTTCACAAAGGCTACCATTGATCTTGCTGGAACTGCACCACCGTTCATCTCTTATAAATTCAGTGTACTAGGTAGATTTCTGTGAACACACTTTTGCAGCCAGTGTCAGAAACCCTGCAATGAACATGGTGAATCCTGCTGATCTGCAAAAAAATATGCTAAGGCTCGAACGGCTATAACAATAAACTGCTGAGAGTGTCATAACACGGCTTGAGATCAGTCCTAGCATACCATGGCAAACATGATCATGTCTTTAAAAGATGACCACTGCAGCCAATGTCCCTTTCCTCTGCAGTAGAGCTTGCAGTCCTTTCTCCTCCTTTGTCACCCTATCATGCCAGCAAAAGGGAGGTGCTCAGAATTGCTCAAGTTGGAAAGAACCTTCAAGATGATTGAGTCCAACCTTGAACAAACTCTTACTACCTTATCTCTAACAACCCACTGCAAGCACCACATCCAAGTGATTTTTTAACCCCATTCATGCATGGTGACTCAGTCAGCTCCCTGGGTAAGAGTAAAATCTGGCACAGTAGTGAAAAATACATATTTATGGTAATTTTAAATTAAGTAACTAGATTTTGTATTGGATTGGCTGAGATGTGCATTGGTTTTTGCTCAGTGCATGCTAAATGAAGTAAATCCCAGCAGAGGAAGGGAGATGACAGTTCAAGGCAGTAACTTATCAAACTTTTGCCTCGGTACTCTCTAATCTTATTTTACTGCCTTTATTTCTCATAGTTGCCTGTTTTTTTTCTTAGGTTAGTGACATATTGCCTTCTTATTTGTTAAAATATTTCAAAATGCCAACATGATTTAGATTTGGAAATGTTTCTCTGACAGCACACAGAATATTAGTTGCTAAATCGCTATGCTTATTTCCAAAACTGATCTGGGACTTTTAAGTCAGTGGTGCTCATTTGGAGATGATTCCCTAAAATTACATATGCAAGTAAAATAATCTAAAACTTCTGAAAAGATTTGTTAAGGAAAAAATAACAAGCTACATATGGAATAACAAGGTAGGAAAAATACTGAATTGAGTAGAAAGGAAAGAATATTTGGTTCAATCCCAACATTCAGTTCAACGAATGGTTATTAAATATCAGCTCAAATTTTTTTACGAAAGACAGTAGCAGGGAAACCTGACTTCAGTTTGTTAGATGCCTGATATTTTGATGATGGCTTTTACATGATACAGTTAAATGTATGGATTACAGCACTGAAACAAAACAGAAATATATTAATCTATTATTGAACTGAAGTTTTTTTCAGTAGCACTATGTCACTGTGTTTCACTGACATAACTGTTAGTATTTTATTCTGCTGAAAGCAGAATTTTCCCTGGCAGATCTACTTGTTCCTCACTGATCGAAATTAAGCTGACATCTACCCAATGGAAAAAACAAACAAATAAACAACCAACCAAAGATGCAGTATATAGTCTACAAATATTCTCAAAAAACATGTTTTCCCAGAAGAAAAAATGCACATAAGAAAAAGATAAACCATTGAAAATGCCTGCATTTTTACTGTAGGGCCAGTAATTTTTATGGCTGATTCCTACTCAGTCAAATTTAATATATTACAACTGAATCCATAATCTGTCAAGGTACAGTGGTAACTCAGGAAGCTAAGCCCCATTTTCAGAAACAACACCTGTACGTTTCCACCCAAGTGATTACAAGGATTTTCCATGGAGCCACACGTTTAAATGTTGGTGCTTCTTAATATGGGAAACTCATAGTTTCTGAGCAACCAAGACTCCAAAAGGTGAAGTGGCCTGAAGATGTTTAACGATTTCCCACTTCAAGGTCCTTACCTGTGAGGATAGTTAGACTAGTCCCCATGCTCTCTTACTTCTCACTACCACAGAGAAAATGTAGCTGCTTATGGAGCTTTGACATCCTACCATGGTTTGCAGGCCAGCATGTGAATATAAGTAGGCACAATCTTCCATTTGCTTTAAAGCACTACACTGGCTTGGGTAATGAAGATGCTTGTTCAAGCAGCTGAGCTGCCTCAGCTGAGGCAGGAACTGCTGCAACTATCTTGGCATAAAACAATACTGTTTACAGAAATTTCAGTGTTATGTGATTTTTTTCCCATTTTTTATTTGTATTAGAAAGAAAACAGACCATTTCAACTTAACTGCTGTATTGCTACCAGTTCAGGATGCACCTAAAGGTCGTGCTTTGTCATATGCAGCTCTAGGTATCCAAAGTGATATCAGGCATTAACGAAGACAGACAACAGCTACCAGTCTCTTCTGGTTATCCATATATTTTTTAACATTGCAAAAATGAGTCAAGGTACCACAGCTACTCCAGTGAAAAATACACTGTTCAAAACCATTTCTGTGGAAAAGCAGGACTCCTCAAAAACCTTTCAATGGGAAGTATACAACCACTCATTCATACACTGGGTAATAGCTCTGTTTTCACTCTTTGATCCTATCATTCTCAGCTAATGAGAAGCAACATTTTGTTTGGAAAGAATGTCAAGTGTTTATGTCATTTTCTTGTCTTGCAAATCTTGCAAAGCCTCATGAGGTTTTAAATCCTTAACAAGCTGAAGAGTGGTGACACATGCAACACTTGCACTTAGAACAAGTTCTGTGCTCTTCTGTGACTGGGATTTCCCTTTCCATTGTATGCAGTTTACTTTCCAAAGTAAAAAAAAAAAAAAAAAAAAAAAAGATGACTATTCTCAAAAAGATGCCAGGAGCCTGAAGATCTGACCTGGAGTGAGTTGTGGCCTCTTTTTCATCTGCTCTGTCTGACCCCATTCTGCAGAGTTCTTAAGCACCTCTTGAATTTCCTGACCCAGTACTGAGAAACACTCACTGAATCCTACCTGAGCTCTGTCACTGAGTGCTTCTGAAATAATAAATCTCACAAATAAGGCTCATCCACTCTGCCTGTCTTTCTCAATAGAATGTATGCAGAACTGTCCCTGTATCAGATTTTTGTGGGGGGAAAAATACCAAAGGAAAAACACCTGTCTGCCTGGTATTATATTTTCCATTAAATTTTTCTTACTTTGTAAAATGCAGCCTAATAAAGGCTGCTTGCAGACAGTTTTTGCCCTGCATTTTGGCCACTCAGTTTCATAAGACACAAAAACAGAATGAAGAATGTAAGCAGGCATTTAAGCAAATAATTATTTCTGGGTTTCCTCAGCAAAGAGGAACTTTGAAGATTAATCTAATCACAAAACATGGTACCAAATGCCTGTTTAAATTTCACTGCAGTGTAGTGGACTCCACATCTAGAAAAGCCTCAATATCTAAAAAATAAGATGAAGCAACTTAGATCAGAAACATTTTGACAAGAATTACTAAACTTGGCACTGAACTTCTTGCTCCTATATTACCCTGACAAGGTAAGGATTCTCATACCCTCCACAAAACTTCAGAAAACCTAGCTTGACATGAAGTTTCGTGTCTCATAATCTTGAGAAAATGACTTGTGCCACTAGTCAGTCTTCAGTCCTGTAAGCACTTAGATACTCAGAGCCATAGAGATACCACCTTTACATAAAAATAAGCAGTCCCAGTAGTCTGCACCAGCTGATGGTGATGGAGAAGGGCTTCATTGCAATGACCTGCCTGAGCTCTGAGGTCAGTTAAAAATGTCTAAATGGGTGATGTTTTCATCTTTTAATTTTCACCCTGTTAACTTGCTCCATGCTACTTTCTCTTTTCTACCACAGTTCTTGTATTTCCCCTTATTTCTTTGTGTTTAACATATTTCTCTACCCAGATGGGGTTAGGCTTTTTCCTAAGTAGACAAAGTATCTTTGTTAAACAGATTGCCTTTACTAGGTGCTCCTGCTTTTGTGATCTAACAATCTTCATACACACAAACTTGTTTTCTGACACACTAAAACTCACACCACCGTAGATGGGGCAAGTAGTTGCTCACTCAAAGTAGGTGCTCAGCTAAGTGAGAACATGGCTCCATCTGTGGCCAGTAGAAAGAACCAAGAATATCCAGAGGGTTGATTAATCTACCAAGAGCTTGAACTGCTTCTGGAGTTGCCTGCCTCAGAAAGAGATTAGGTTTTATCAGCTTGCAAAAGCTGTGGTGGGATTCATAGTTTACTTAAAAAGTAAACTCTTGCATAATGTTAGGATATTGACAGTAGACAATGTTCAGCTACTGTATCAACAGGCACCAAGAAAACCAAGAAAACCAGAGCTCCATGTCTGTGGCTAAGGGACACTAGCAGAGTACCTTAGGGGAAAAAAAACCCAAGAATTGAGATACCAGTGGGAAAAGCTCATTTTGGTCATAGAAGTCTCTAATAAGAGGGCCTTGCTGTTAGATCTGGAGCATACTTTAGACATACTCGTAAGACAAATAATACTGAAAGAAAAGAAAAAAGAAAAATAAAAATTAAAACATTGATCGTCAGTAATTCTGTCTGCTTGCAGGTACTTGAGGAAGTGTCTCAAATTTCCAGGTCAGGACAAAACTACTCTCAAACCTTGGACAAAACTATAGTGTGCAGTGTGTAGTCTTAGGAGTTTGCACTAAGTGCTGAGATAAACAGCTGCACGGAAAAGATATAAAATTTCAAAAGAAGCCATTTTTTTACAATTATTTCATAGGAAGACTAGGTGTACTACGGATAAAAAGCTCAGAAAGCAGCAATAAAGGCAAGTGGATTACCACACAAGTTTTTGATGTGTGGGAGAAGGCAAGTACTCTTACATCCCAGTGGGCTGCTCTTCCTGTCTGCTTTTTCGATGTGAACTAGTGTCATTGATTCTCTCTCTAAATCCCTAGTGATGTAGTGATGTCACATGCATCTTCCTTTTGATCAGCACCTGCAGTTTAGATAGCAATACTGGCTTGATCATCTCTGTAGAGATCCTGCCTTGATATCGATAGACAGAGAAATAAATCTTGTCAGAGGCAACACATTAGGTTGAGAAATGCAAGAGGTAGCACTGCACTTCCCTATTCATGCAAAGGTGTGCACAGTAACACAGAGACTGACCTCCTGGCTTAAAGTGCTGCAAGCCTGGGCACTGCCCTAAGATCTGCCTGATTTCTGGGTACTTCCCATCTGGACTGCATCCTCTAATGATTCCTAGGTGTTTATTTACAAAATAAACAACGAACAGGGAAAACCACCTCCTCTTTCCAGTCTGTAGAGAGAACATCATAGTGTGTCTGCCTACATGCACAGAGTTCTCATCTCCTCTATGCACAATTTATTTTCAGAAGCCTAAATGAAAGATGGGGAAAGACTGGAGTGTTAATCCCTTGCCTTGGGGACAGACAGTCACGGGAAGACAGTGTATGCATTTGAGAGAGGTGGAAGGATTGTCCCATTCTCAGCAGTGGGAAAGATTGTTGAGGAAAGAGTTCACAATCCCCTAATCAACAAGGGGTCATAAGACATGTACCTCCTCACAGAGCATTCATTCATGGGATGGATGAAGTACCAAAGAAACACGAAGAATTTGTTTTCAAATCTTCAAATCTGTCTGGCTTTACTGGGTTACATGGAAAGAGACAGGGAAGAATCAATAATCAGTCTAGTGGGTCAAGGTAGCAAACAGTGAGATCTGCCTTTTTCAATGACATATAAGATGTTTGCTGCATACTGAAGTGGGAACTCAGGTTAAGACTTGAGAATCAAAGAATAGAAATAGCTACCACTTCAGGAACGTCAGGTAGATGCAGAATTCTTTGATACCTCTGAGTTAGAAGAATTGGTGCTCTGTCAGAAGTTCTTATCTTCAAACAGAGACAGAAACAAAACATCAACAAATAAAAGAATGATGTGCCATCACAGGTTTGCAACTGCCAGAGAAAACTCACTGCTGATGGACCAGCAGTGCCAGAGTTCAATCTTGCTAGCAAAGACAGGAGTGTTACCTCTGACTAAGGAAGAACAGTACACCTGGGAGTACAACACACTCAGTGAAATTTTCTGTTTCACTTAAGAGTTTTCAGTATTAAAGCTGATAAACTCGAAAGCTCATGAAGCTAGTTTTAATGAAGTGGTAAGCTACAAAAGCCTATGGAAATGAATAGCAGATGCTAATATTTTGGGTTGTAGACTATGATGTTTTGGAGCTGGAGCCAGGAAAGTTTCCAGAAGTGCTGTGCTTCATAATTAGCTGAGGAACTTTATAACAATGTGCAATCTTTAGCATAATTAGAGATATTACAGCCATGATTTTTCTATGCTAAGACTTTATTGTTCGATGTTTTGTTTTAGCTCAATGAAGAATCATAGAATCACAGAATGGTTTGTAACGGAAAGGACCTTAAAGTTTATTTAGTTTAAATCCCCCTGCCATGGGTAGGACCTCTCCCACTAGATCAGGTTCCTTAGACTCTGTCCTGGGTTCAAATGATGATCTAGATCGGTCCTGTGTTGATACCTGCAATCCAATCACACCAACCAGTTCTCACGGAGAATACAACAGGCAATGAAGCAACTTTGCTGAAAAGTAAAGAAATTATTGAACCCACAAACAAGAAGCAAAGGAAAAATCCCCAAACAAGTAAAAGAACCAAAATCAAGTAAAACAGAAACTGTATCACAATGCCATTGCACACTGAGAGAAATGGGAGACAGCTAACAAATCGGGTTTGGCTTCAGATGAGAGCCCTGGGTAAAAATACACACTAATCAGAGGGGAGGGAAATCAGCCATCCCCTCGATCCATAGAATGCAGTAGGGCTCCTGAGGCTTTCTTATGTTATGATGCTTGTGGAAAGGTCCCTTTTCTTGCAGACACTAGCTTCCTCTGTATGCCTCAGACTTGCTTCTAACTCCCCTCATCTTTGGAGTTCTTCACAATGTGACTGACCCTCAGATCCTAGTCAGGAGATCTTCCAAGCTGCAACAGCATCTTACAAGCAGAAACAGACAACTCAGAACCCTAATCTATTTCAGTTTGCAGAGGTTTAAGTGATCGGTTTCATCTGCTCTTTTTAGCATAAAACTTGTGGCCAAGCAGTAGAAACCTTCAGAAGCCCACATTTGGACCTCTGTCTCTTGCTTATCAAATGCTTCTTCCATTCTCTCAATGGCAGAGCTGAGATGCAGCATCTGCATCAACCCCACAGTCCTGGTTATGTGGGGCCAAGACTATTGTGAGGACAGAAGCAACATAGTGCTGGTCATGTGGGGCAACACCTATTGTGGTAAACAGGGCCTTCTCTCACTTATCCAGAGTTTCTCTCTTTTTTTCTTCTCCCAAGTGGTTACAATCTCAAGGGAGGGAAAAGGTAAAGAGCTGACCACCATATTGGCATCTTCAAAGACGATCAAGTTGCAAGAACAGTGAAGAGTGGGCTGAAGCAGGCAGCTCTGTGCTTCAGTGTCTCACTGATACCAGAGCCAGGCTGGGAGCAGTAACTACAGTCTAAAGGCTCAGCTCCAAGTTCCAGCCCTCGGGGAAGGGGGAGCTGTGGCTGATCGACTGTGGTGGCAGGGCTGTGGAAGGAAGTAATTTTCTGACTCCCCTAGGGAGGGGATTCATGAGGGGCGTTGGTGGCACTCAGCCCTGCAGAGCTGTCTGTTTGCCAAAAGACAGAAAAAGAAGGGGAGAAATCCGGAAGTCCACCCCATTTTATAGTCTCCATCTACCAACCACCTCTCGAGTCAGGTCACTGACATAGGGGTCTGATGGGACAACTATCTCTAGTTTCAAAATAAAATGAACTCTTGGCATAAAAGCACAGAATCAAACACCTTAAAATTTAACAAATATTCAAACTACAACAGACTCACATCCTGTCTCACTCTTGAGTGTTTCCAGGGATGAGAACCTCACCATCTCTCTGGGCAACCTGTTTCAGTGCCTTTACTACGGTATTGTACTCCTCAGGACTGCTCCTAATCTATTGTCTGCCCAGACACTATCTGTGCTGGGGATTGCCCTGACCCAGATTGCCATCTGGGATTGCCACATGTGCAGAACATTGCTGAACTTCATGAGGTTTGCGTAGGCCTATGTCTCAAACCTGTCAAAGTCTCTCCGGATGTCAAGGTCCTTTCTCTCCAGTGTGTCAACCATAGCACAGGGCTGGGTATCTGCAGATTTGCTGATTGTGGACTGTCCATGTCACAGACATTAAACAGTGCCAATTCTAATACAACTCGTTCAGGAACACCATTTCTTCAATGCTGTGTTAAGAAATTCCCATAAACTAAAACCCAATGGACAATTAACACGACAAACGTAAATACTGGTAATGTAATGTTCCAGTACTTAGGCAACTAGTTACAATGTTTCTGATACACAAAGCACCCATTTATGTGTATTTTTGTTGTTGTAAAATTTTCAGAAATTCTACTTATAACCTAATAGGAAATCCTGTTCTACCAGTAGGGCTGCACTAAATGATTTTCAGAGGTTGCTTCCATCTCCTTCCATTCTGTGGTTTTGTTGTTCTGTGCTACTAAGTGTAATCTGTGCTATTAGGTGTACTCTGTGTTAATAGATGTGCCCTTTGCTGAGTAAAAAAACTGGCTGCATGGCCAATCCCAGAAAGTGGTGGTGATAGGAGTTAAGCAGTGCTCCATAGGGCCCAGTATTTGGCCAGTTCTGTTTAACATCTTTATCCACTATATGGATGAGGGGACTGAGTGCACCCTCAGAAAGTTTGTAGATGACACCAAACTAGGTGGGTGTGTTGATCTGCTTGAAGGTAGGAAAGCTCTGCAGAGGGATCTCAACAAGCTGGGTCAATGTGTTGATGTCAATTGCATGAGGTTTAAGAAAATGACACTTCAGTCACAACAACCACCTCATGCAACACTACAGGCTTGGAGAAGAGCAGCTGGAGAACTGCTCAGAAGAAAAGGTCCTGGGGGTGCTGATTGACAGCTAGCTGAACATGTAGTAAAGAAGGAAAACAGCATCCTGGACTGCATCAGAAGTTTGGCCAGCAGGACTAGGGAAGTGATTGTACCCCTGTACTCTGCACCAGTGATGTTTCATCTTGAGTATTGTGTTCAGTTTTCTTCTCTCAGTCTTTCGGCATCAGGGGATGGTGAGCTGGGTACATCACTCATGCTTCAAAGTCCTGCAGCCAGGAAGCACCTCTTTTATGCAGGAGGAATTTCTCTTCTGCTATCCCATAGCCGCTGCAGAGTATGTTGACCGGTTCAATAGCATGGAGTAGCTCCATGGCAGCAAAGTACTAACCATACCTGGTCTTTAGTTCAGACCACCTGCAATTTTTCTAACGGGGGTAAATAGGATTTCTATGTAGAAACATTACATAGAAGTTGCCAAAGCATAATGCAAAAGTCAAAAGCAAATGTAAGTAAAACAAAAACATCCTTCCATGTAATCCTGTAATGCTAAGAACAAGATACCTCTGTGAATAATTTATGAGTGTCTTACAATAATTTAATATTGTTTGACAGGATTTGCCTTCTGATATGTCCAGATGCATGAGCTACTTCTTTCAGCTTCTACATTACAGCATCCTATGACAACTTTCTTATGGCACCTCACAGTCAAACGTAGGAATTGTGGATTGGATGATTGGATTGTGAGGTGGATTGAGAAATGGTTAAAGGATAAAACTAAGATCAGTGGGCAGAGTCAAGTTGGAGGCTTGTGTCTGGTGGTATTCCTCAGGGGTCAGTACTGAGTCCAGTCCCATCCAATACATTCACCAGCTACCTGGGTGAGGACAGAGTGCACCCTCAGCAGGTTTGCTGATGATAGAAAGTTGGGAGAAGTAGCTGACACACTGGAGGACTGTGCCACCATCCAGCATTACATGGATGGGTTGGAGAGTTTGGTGGGGTGAAACTTGATGAGGTTCAACAAGGGCACGTATAAAGTGCTGCTTCTGGGAAAGAACAACCCCATGTATCAGTACAGGTGGGGACTGACCTGCTAGAGAGCAGCTCTGGGGTAAAAGGCTTAGGGGTGCTGGTGAATCATAGGCTGCGATCCTTTGATTCTGTGATTCTATGATCAGACTTTGCCAGCAGTTAAAAGTACCTAATCAGCATGGGCAATATAATAATCTCTATGAAGTGTGAAAACTCAGACAATCATGGTTGCATGCTGCAACTAAACAGCTTCTATAAGGTTAGAGACAAATGCTTCTATAACTATGATTCTATGATTCTGTACTAAGTAGGAAAAAGAGTTTGCTTATGTCCTATCTGGATATCATAACCTCATACAGTTTCTTCTGAAAACCATGGCAGGACCAAGCTGAAGAAAAAATACTGAATTATGTTTGATCTTCTACTATTCAGCCCAAAAAACCACAGCTTTATTGATCACCACAAAGCAAATGGGAAAAAAATATAAGTAAAGAGGAAACCTTTACCTGTCTTTCAGATCAGGATGAAATTCATGCTTGGATGGTTTTTAAGTTTTTCCATATTTAATGAGTTCACACTGATATGTTTTAAATGCTGTATTTTTCTTAAAATGTTTTCAAACCTTTATAACATTATCTATTTCCGCTTAACTTCAGTCATACCTAAATATGTTCCAGTCAAGGCACATGTGTATGTCCAAAGAAAACATATTATTAATGCAGAATATGGCACAGATCCCATTTAGATACACAATCCAGTTTTCACAGGCAACTAGTCCCACTAAGTTTAAAGCTTTTGCAAAATTAAGTGCCTTGAATAACTTTTTACACAATTAGAGCCAAGAAAAGAGGGACCTCTGTACTCACAGCTTTGTCTTTTGCTTTGTATGTATCTTTCAGCAATTTATTTAACCTCTTTTTTTATTCAATTTCCAAATACATGCCTCTTATGTATCAGTACCAGAAAAATCATTAACATTGTCCAAAACCAGAGTGGATTTCATTTACTTTCATGTTTATATTTTACTAGTACGTACCTTTTGTTAAGCACTTGATGTGATGTAATAAACTCTAAAAATTATTTTCGCTATGGCTAGCCACAGAAAAAGCTAATTTATTGACAGTAAAGTCCTAGTCCCAGTTCTTCAATGCCTCCTTCATTCTCTATTTCTAATGGATTTCTTTTATTACTTTTCCTTCCTAAAAAGTCAAGTTGCACATAATACAACAAGTCATGAGTCCACAGATACTGCTGGCCTGCTCCAATTTTCCCCCACCCTCCACACTCTCCACCCCAATCTGGGAGTATGAAGTCATGCCGAACCTGCTGATATAAACTGGAGGAACAATCCTATTACATGAAAAAGCAAACATTTTTCATTGAAACATTTCTTTTTTTTTTAATTTTTTGATGGAAGGCCATGGATTATTTTTCTTCAATACCAGTGTTATGATGCCTGGATAATGTGAATAATACCCACCAATCAGTTTAAAAATAATCCCAAAATCAAAATGGTTAGTCCAAAATAGAGTAGAGAATGTTTTTCAGTGTCTTTTGCAGAGCATAAAAAGGACCATCTTGATCAACTTCAAATCATTTCTCATACTAAAAATCGATGCTGAAAGAAGCTGTGAATCTGATGGAGGCCTCTGACTGGAGCAGTTCATTGCTGGAAGAACCACAGCTTGTAAGAGACTCCCACAATATTTGGAGAAGATAAGGCAGACTGTGTTCTGTGGGAGGGACACCATGTTGCAACATGGGAGCACTGTGAAGGGGTTTCCCTCTGAGGAGAAAGGAGACTGATCACAACCCCCTTTCCCTGTTACCCACTTGGACTGCTGGAGAGGAAAGAGCTAGCAGAGCTGAACCCAGGATGGAGGGAAGGTGCATTTAGGAAATACATGTATCTGTCCTATTTGCTAAATGGCAGTGGATTTTTTTTACATTAAACTGATTTTGTTTTCCCCAATTTGATTCTATCTTTTGCCTGTGACCATAATTCGTGAGCGAGTCCTCTGTTATCTTGATTTTAACATCCAGGCCTCTTGTGGTGAGAGGAGCTGCATGGTGCTGGGTCTAAATCACAGCATTTCAGCGCTGCCCAGACCAAGTGCAGGGCAGGTAGGGTACCTCAGCAATAATGTTTGTGTTTAATCATTGTTAAAACACACACATGACTTTCACGAATTTCTTTTTCAATTTGAAGATTTCACATGCATGAGATGAATGAAGTGTCAGAGTCTTTTTTGCAATAAAGCAGAAAGCATTACAGCTATTCTGCTCTTTCTTTGGAATGTGGAGAGAGAATCCACACCAGTGTAACATGCACATGAAACAAGAAATATAGATAAACATTAAGAACAGTTTTAAATAGACTGAATATTGCTGTAACTGTCCTTAGACAGATACATTCTTTCATCCATCCCTCAGCTAAATTCTGCTGAATGAATTAAGCCATTTGAGATTTTATAGATTTATTCGGTCAAAGCCAGTATGCTATGCATGAGAATCTAAGTAGGTAAGAAGCTATTTGTGTGAATAATCCCTAGAAATTGATAGATCTTTTATGATAAGCTCTTGCAGTTTCAGTGAAATGAGGTGTAAAGTAGGATACAGGTCAGTACAGCAGTCTATCCTGTGTTTGAAGTCCAGACTGTGGTTACATTATGATTTCCCTACCTCAATAGACAATGTGCTTACCTTAGCAGTGCTTACTGGCAGGCATTCTGATAGGAAGTATTCAGTGCTGCTGCATTAGACCTATTATGAGGTAACGTTCCCCTTAAGAAGAATTGGTTAGGTTTTTGTTTCTCTTGGCTTCACAATGCTAGTCGGGGAGAAGATGGCATTCAAATATGGACTGAATAATTCCAGTGCTTCCACATTAAGGAAATAATTTTCTGATCTGTAAGTTTTTTGTTCATGATGCTTGTTTTATTGAAGACTATACCTCCTGACAATGTCCAGATGTAAATTCTGGAAAATTTGTGGAATTACAGCAGCTTCTGAAAGAAAAGAGTTAACTCAGAGAGCAAAAAAAGCAGAGTCATCCTTGCTAAAAGAGTAACATTCTCAAAAATATGCTTGTGTTTGATGTGAGGAGGGAGGGAGATGACTGTGATTTATTAGGAAGACATACTGAAAAATCTTCACATTATAATGAAATTGCTATCATATATTTTCCTGTGCATCACCTTGTCCATATTACAGTTTAAGTGTATAATAACTCAGTACCTTGTGCTGATCTATGTTTTAGACTACATATAAAACAGAACTTTGTGATCAAGTGTTTGTATGGCAAATTAATAACATAGATAAAGCATTAATGAAAACTGATGCAGCAGCTGATTTTACTGATGGATGTGAGGGTGGAAACAGGGAGGGAAAGAAAAAAATACCACCTATACTGATTTTCTAATACACATGCTTACACCTACTGCAAAAATCAGATGGTGGAAAAGTGTTCAGAATTGATCCTTAAAAATGCAGTATGTTTGCTCTATACATGAATGCATTTTAACTGTAGAAAGAAAGAGAAGCATACACCTTTTCAGTAAACAGCAAAGAAAAAAGATTTAGATAAGGCTAAGGTCTGACATGACAGTGCAGAGGTGACAGAAAATGTTTCCCCTTCTTCAAAAAATAAACTCTGCAAAACAGTTGCACAAAGTCCCAGATGTTCCAGTCCATTCTTCACAAGCTTTGGTGAAACATTACATGTAAACAATACAATACACACTGTACAGAAATAAAATAGATGAGGAACGTCGAAGTGTGTGTCCTTTGTCAGGACATGAGAGGGAATGGTGGGAACACCTTAGCCAAAGGTTCCATTCCTTTTCCTTTTCTCCCTCTTCATCTGCCAGTTTGTCTTTCATAACATGATGAGTTGCAGAAGGTTGTGAACCAGCATGGCATGGCCTTACCTCATAGCCCTGTGAGAAGACTGAATGCAAAGGCTGTGTGCCTAATTCCCCAAGCACAGCGTAAGTCATAACCTGTAATTGTTGTTTGGTTGTAGTGGTGCCAGAACAGACATTTTTCTTCAGTTTCCAGTAATATATCTCACAGCTTGCTTGTTGGTTTTTTTTTTTTTTTTTCACTTCTTGGCTAGTCTGTCTTCTCAGCTTGCATTTTCCCCACTACTGCCAGTCACTTTGTTGGCTACTAGACTGTTGAAACCTGCTGCAGTCACTCCCTTCATGATGATGTGAGAGAATGTAAGCCTGTGACTGGGGAATTACTGTTCTGTGAATAGTGGAGGGAAAAAATTACACACGCTTTGTGCAAAGCTGACCATTGGCTCACAAACCATTGGTATTTCTCCAAAACTTTCCTCTTAAAAAGACATAATTTTCCAGGGTTCTTTCCTGGTCTCTAAATGAAAAAGTGTGAGGGTAGGAAAGCAAATCCATGTGCGGACTGAGGTCTCAACCCCATTTTGTTGCTGTGTCAGACTTAGACCCATTCTGATTCTTCTCACAGTGTGGATTTGTTTCTAAAGAGAAGCTGAAAAGGAGTAAATTGTAGTATGTTTTTCCTGGTGAACACATATCTATTAAGCTACCTTGTATGATACTAAATATATGTTGTTAAGAAGAAATGTGATAGAGCAACATGAAACCTTGCAACAAACATTTAATTCACAAACAGTTACTTTTTCTTTACCTATTTTCCTGGATTAAGACCGCCAGGATTTTGTGTATGATGCCAAGCAATCTTAATCTGGAAGAAAATGAGGAAAGGCCCCTTTTAAAAAAGCTGTTCTTTAGTGATTTTATTAGCTGTTTTAGAGGAGTGGAATCCAGTGGCAGAGTATAAGAAAATTTTGCAAAATCTGAGTTTTGAGAAGTCTCTTCAGATGACAGATCCTATCCCAGTCCTCTCTGCAGATGTAAACTGCACCCTAACTGTCCTATATCTATTTCATATCTCTTAACAAGGCAGAAGAAAAATAATTTCTTGAAATATATCTTGATTTGTTTTTGAAATGCAGCCTTAGCTTTTGGAGATAGCAGATGAACTTTACAGTAGTTCATCACAGGACTTATGTCTATATGCCTCATCTACTGGATTTAACAGAGTGGAAGAGATTCACTGACTGCCACAAATACTCAAAATGTTTTACATTGAATGAGATAGACTTACTTCAGGGATTCAACGTCAAAACTTTTCTTCTAAGAAGCTTCTTCTGTTCCAACTTCTTAACATCCTGTAGTCTTGAGTAGTGACATTTCAGGCTGGAAGTTGATGCAGTGCTGACCATATCAGTGCTGTCTCCAGGTTAAAGTAAGAACAGACATAAGTGAAACAAGCTGTTCCGTAACACCCTTGAGGAGCTTCAAGGGAGACAGGAGCAGTGGATTTGTCAATATAGAGGGGAGACATGCCATTTGACTTCCTGAAGTAGTTGGGTGAAGGAAGAAGAAAACAGGTTACAGGACGAATGACAGTGACAGCATCATATTTGTAGATAATAATTTTGTGCAATAGCCTATCTGTGCACTTGAGTCTAGGATACAATTGAAAAAGCAATTACAATTCTTAAAGGAATATGCAGAAATTCAGCATATATAGTTATGCTGTCACAAATAGAATGGCTAACAAATTAGGGCTTCCTATCTGCATATTTTTTTCTGTCTTGAGGATAGAGATCTTAGTTAAGAATGCATAAATTAAGACATTTTACCAGAGCCTGAAAATAACATTATATATGGGTAAGAATTATTTACATTGATGTGAGAAATACATGAGTGAAAATTCTGGCCTAGATGAATTTCTGGAAAAGTACACAAGCTAGCCAGTACCACTTCCAATCCTTTTTATAAATTATATCTGAGATATTTAAGCCAAGATGTAAAAGGCATTGTACAGGCACAAAGTTCCTCTCCAAGAAAGTTAAAAGTCCAAATATACAAGATACACAGTCAGCTGTAGATGCCCAGTGGAGAAGCAATATGCTAAGAATAAAAGAGCAATAATGCTTAGAGCAGTAATGCTCAGAGGAGAAAAATCAGTGCCTTAGATAAAAGATAGCAAGATCTTGCTTGTTCCAAGCCACAATTTTAATTTTTTTCTCTCATCTGTTTGATTATTTGGAAACAGTTTGGAGGCCAGGGAGAACAAAAGGGAAAATTTAGCTGGTGAGAGAGAGAGAGCCACACAAACAGGAGTCATTTAGTCTGTAAGATGGATAGTAAAGGGGAAATCTGACTGTACTCTTGTCATATGAAAGACTGCTGCAAAGTAGAGGAGAATTATCTGCAGTCCCTTCTACAACAGATGTTGAGAAGAAAGAGGAGTAACTAAGTCTCCATTTCAGCAAAAGAAAGAACATTCTGATGGTAAAGATGGAGAATGGATCTAATGTCTGACTAGACAGGGGATCATACTGTCTCTAACCACTAGAAATATTTAAGAATTCTGTAGGCTTTTAGAAATGATAGGAATCATCTTTCCTTCAGGCAGCTGTATACATTGGATGACTCTTACTAAAAGTTCCTTCAACTTAATATTCTGTGTTCTGAAGCCTCTATTAAGAACAGTTCTGTCTGTTGCACTTAATAAACCATTCGAGATTTCTAGATTACACTTTAGAGTAACGTCATAGTGATTATTAATGTGCATCTATGTGTATATAATACTACACATAGTAGTATTTCCCCCCAGAAGATGGGAAATTATGATTTCTAGTTCCACTTTGACAACTAAGTAGCTGATCTTACCATCATCTTCCTTTTTTGCCTCTTTGCGCAAGATGCTTTGTGCCACACGTCACAGTATTTCAAGGGGAATAAGGAGTGCAGTGTAATTCCTAGGTGCACCTAATGTAGGCATCAAACACACCTCCCTGTTTCATAAACCAGGAAGACAATGCTCAACCAGCAGACCTGGGACATTAAAATTTATTAGCAGTATATTAATCTTTGGTGTTTGATACCAAGGCATTTTTCCCATTCCACAATGTTATGGTTTCCCCTCCTGCATTCTGTAACATCTGTTTCATTTCTGCTTGTGTATTTGACTTCAAGTGTCAACAAAAGCTAACCAGGCTTTTAGGCCAGCTATTTCAGTTGGCTGTGTTGCTGCCCATTCATAACAAGCAGTTTTCCTGGGTTGTCTTTTAGTCCCATTTGATATTGGCAAGCTATCTGCTCTGCATTAAAGAGAAGGAATTGCAAGGGGTTCTCTGTTTTTTTTAAAAGAGAGCATCGGAAAGACAAGATCATAATTCTAATCATCACACTGTGTTTTCTCATTTTTGTGGCTGTAGGACATTTCATTATCTCATCAAGTTGCATAGGACTGAAGAGATGCAGCTTCATCTCAGTTTCTGCAGCTTCTCTCACCAAGAGATCAAGGGCTGTCAAAGGTTATCAAAGCCTAGTTTGCAGGAATGTTTTCAAAACACCATACATATTAAGGGAAACTGGCAAAGTAAGACATGCAAACAGGAGAAAACAATGTTTAGAGAGGGATTCTATTCTATTACTGAAAAATAAAAATACTTGATTCATATTCATGAAAACAGATTCATTATTCCTTGTGGGTAAATACCTTGTTCCACTCAAAGGAGTTACTCTGATTTATGCTTATAAAAGCTTTGCTCCACAAATTAATAAGAATGAGCAAGTAGTACCATCTCATTGTACATCCTGAATTCCCAGAGCATAAGACTGCAGCCAGATAACCAGACACAGAAAACTCCATGCTGAAAGAGGTGTTTCAAGGTATAGATGAACTGAACTCAAGCTTCACAGCAAGCATTATACTAACTAAAGGGAATATTGGTGCAGGTGTCCACAAAAAAAAAATAAACAAAAGTTTACACTCCATGTTGTGTAGACTAAAGCTTAAGAAATGTTATATGACGATGAGAAAATTTACCTGCTTTGATATATTAGTTTCCTTTTAAGGTGCTTCATTTCCCCTTGTAGTTATCTGACATTTTTTGGCACAACACCCCTGAAGTGTGTGTTTCAGCTTCATGTCTGGCTCCTGTCCTCTCTTCTTCTCTTTCTGAGACCTTAAGACTTCAACACTATTTTATTTCCTGAGTCAGGAAGAAGGGGGCAGCTGGCTAGGACCTTGCACTCATCACAGTTTTCCCATCTAATATATGTTTGCTTTTCTTTTTTCAGCTGCAGTTTTATCTTGCCCCATTCAATCACTTAATCTTTCACATGCATATTGTAGGTTCAGACTATCACTTATCATCTGCACAACATTATTAATTTCAAAATGGTTTATAGTTTTAGTAGCTATGCCAACTTGATTAATTTCTTGTGCTTGCAGCCACAAGTTCTACTAACCTCAGTGCGAGGAAATTGCCACAGTTTACAAAAATCGTGTAGAAATGGATGAAGCTTTCTGGTGTCATCTTAAAATGACTTAAAAATAAGAAGGAAAAAAGTCACAAAACCAGACTGGACAGATCTGTCAGCAATATTGCTGGAAAGAAGCAGTGAGAGGTAACAGCTGAAATCCCCTTCCTTAGCTTTATAAGCAGACTGTGACTGTAATTCTTTTATCATGTTTTTTATTGTATACTTTTTTCTTCAACTTTCTGAAATTGAATATAGATTCCTGACTGGCAAGATAAAAATTAGGCTGGGTGAAGTCTAGATGGATACATGGATACAAAGGCTTTATAAAATGAAAAAGATCTTGTGGTCTGTTAGAATTAATTTCTTTATTCAGTACTCTAGTGCAGAGGTAGATCACGTAGGTGAATAGAACATTGTCATTCATCACTTTCCATTTGTAGACACATAGTTGTAGGTTTTGCTAATTTAGAAGAATTGTTTCACCAAATGAAATATATTTCTGTGGTTTTGATGTTAGGAAATATACTGCAGTTTCAGACAGGTCTCCACTGAGAACTGTTGTTTTCAGTCACAACCACCTGAGTTTTCATAGAAATCCATCCTGCAAGCCACAACTGACTCTGACCCCAGTCCTGTAAAGCATCTAAAACCAAGCTTAACTGAGATATCTTGGTATTTCTCTGTTTCCTGGCATGCTTAATAAGAAGCACATGCTTAAAAGCTTTGGTGGAGCAGGATCAGGATGCTTTGCAGCTTTTCACAATGAGACTGACCCATCACTCACAGAGTTTGAACACTTTCATAAAATGCTAACTAGTGATTTACTACAACAGCTAATAGCCAGTGTTTCCTTTGAAATCAAGGAAAAGAAATCCATGTTTGAACAGAGTCCTCTTTGTAAGATCACTTCTTTTGTCTCCAGTTTGTCAAAATACTCACTGCTATCCTCTGTCTAAAAAAGATAACATCAGTCAGTGACACAGAAGACCCAGGAAACAGATCTCTGCATGAACAGCAGTGTCATTTTTACTATGAGATGCATAGGTTGACTTGTCTGTCTTAATTTATTTTTGTAATTATCCCAGAACTGCTTTGTGGTTTACAATCCAGTATTCAAATGAGATTCTTTGATGTTATAGAAGTTGTTAATATAAAGTTACCAAAAATCTGAAGAAGAGCCTCACCGAATTTTAACTGAGCTGTGGCCCCAGACTTGTAGCTCTCCTGCCTGGGTCTGCAAGTACACACACATGCATAATTAGGCACGAGATACTTTCTACTTAAACACAGAATCATAGAATCATTAGGGATCAGAAGCGACCTTGAAAGATCATCTAGTCCAATCCCCCTGCCACAGCAAGAACACCTAGACCAAGTTGCACAGGAACATATACAGATGAGTCTTGAACATCTCCAGAGAAGGAGACTCCACAACCCCCCTGGGCAGGCTGTTCCAATGCTCTGTTACCCTCACTGTGAAGAAGTTCCTTCTGATATTTATATGGAACCTCCTATGTTCCAGCTTGCACCCATTGCCCCTTGTCCTATCACCAGATGACCTTGAGAAGAGCCTGGCTCCATCCTCCTGACACCCACCCCTTACATATTTATAGACATTAATAAGGTCACCCCTCAGCCTCCTCTTATCCGAGCTAAAGAGGCTCAGCTCCCTCAGCCTTGCCTCAGAAGGGAGGTGTTCTACTTCCTTCATCATCTTTGTTGCTCTAATCTGGACACCTTCCAGCAGCTCTGTGTTTCTCTTGAAGTGAGGAACCCAGAACTGGACACAATACTCCAAATGTGGTCTCACTGGCGCAGAGTAGAGGGAGAGAAGAACCTCCCTCAATCTGCCAGCCATCATGCTTCTGATCCATCCCATGATGCTGCTGGCCCTCTTGGCCACAAGAGCACATTGCTGGCTCATAGTCATCCTGCTGTGCACTAGGATCCCCAGATCCCTTTCTCCTACACTGCTCTCCAACAGGTCAGTCCTCAACACGTATTTTTCCCTGGGGATGTTCTTGCCCAGATGCAAGACTCTACACTTACCCTTCTTGTACCTCATTAAATTGCTCTCTGCACAGCTCTCTAGCCTGTACAGGTCTCACTGAATGACAGCACAGGCTGCTAGGATGTCAGAGACACCACCCAGCTTTTTGCCATCAGCAAACTTGCTGACAGTGCACCCCAATCCCTCATCCAAGTCATTAATGTATAGATGGAAGAGGATTGGTTCCAGTACTGGTCCTTGGGTAACTTCACTACATACAAGCCTCCAACTAGATTCTGTCCCATTGACCACCAGTCTCAGGATTGTATCCTGCAGCCAGTTCAGAATCCACCTCACTACCAAATCATCCACTCCACACTGTCTCAGTTTGGCTGTGAGGATGTTATGTGAGACTGTGTCAAGTGCCTTACTGAAGTCAAGATAGACCACATCCACCGCTCTGTTGATCTATCCACCTGGTTATGCCCTCATAAAAAGCTATCAGTTTGGTCAAGCAGGACTTCCCCTTGGTGAAGCTATACTGACTGTCCCTGATGACCCTCTTGTCCTTGATGTGCCTAGAGACAGCATCCAG
>VZRI01009700.1:870-36377 GCA_013397515.1 Upupa epops
TACACTTGGATACTCCTCAGCCTGTCCACCTCTTCCCTTAGCTCAGCCACCATGCCCTCTTGCAGTGGCATAAGACTCAGACATTCCCTACAGCCAGGGGTCTGAACAGCCACATCCATTGTCAAGGGGATTGTTTGGCAAATTAATCCCTCATAGCAGCTGTTTTAGCCCTCAGTCGTTTATCCCTGGCCATTACCAACAAGGGAAGGGATAGTAGATGACAGATTGGAAGGAAGAAGCAAGGAAGAAACTCCACCTAACAAAACAAAATGGGTCTGTAACCCTGCCTGCTTGCCCTGCCTGCACAAACTTCCCCTTTATAGCCAGTTAGGATCTTGTTTGCCTACTCCTGTTCACTGTTCTCTAGGCCACTGTGCTCCGTAGAAGCTCCCAGCCTAAATTACTGGAAGCCAAGTTTCACCGAGACTCCTCCTTCTAGCGTCTCCGAAGGCAGGCTAGGAAAAAGAACCAAACAGACAAAAAAAAAAATACATAGATCTCGGGAACATCGTATCAATCTCTTAAATTAGTCGCCCACAGTTGCAAGGATCCAGTATGTATGTAGACCAGAAGTGTTACAAGAACATCTCTTCCTACTATCTCTACACATCATATATCTTAATGTGTTATAAAACATCTGAAAAAGGCCAGAACTCACAGCTATAAGTTGCTATGGGAATGTTGCCATTATGATGGATCCCTATGATAGGACAAAGCATTCTCCTCTACTCTTCTTTCTTTAGATGGACTGTTGCTTTAAAACTTAAATCTACATCTTCAGCTCATGGAAAGAAAAGAATTGCAAGAGGAATACTAGGTAGACCCAAACAAAGCCTTCTTCCACTACAATTTAGAATCTCTGCTCTCTGTTTCATTGTGGAAGAACGTCATATCTTTTCTTAGTATTTGTTACATAGGAAAAAATGCAGTTTTAATGAAAAATGTGCATTTTCAAAATACAAAAAACTCCACGTATTGACCTCTGAGAGGCAGTTCTAAGTATATCAGGCCTTATGATTATAGACTGCATATCTCAAAATGTTTCTGAATTGTCATAAAGCACAAGGAGTGTATACTCACAGAAAAACAGGCATATTTCACCATCCAAGGCCCCACAGCACCTAGAGATTATACCTCATGCCAGCTCTTAACCATGCTCACGTACTTTCCCAAAGTAGCTGGTAAATGCACATTTAGTAGCAGCACTCGTGTTCTCTTACATGTTACAGCTGAGAACTCTTCCAGGGGAAGCGATAAAAAAGTTGAATTTTGAAGATGCAGGTGGCATCTGAAGCCGCTTGCTTGTGTAACTTCTCACCCCTTTAGATTTGGACAGAGTTTGAAGATGCAGTTATGCAAGACAACATTTTCAGTGAGATGAGAGAATATTATAAAATGAGAGGGCTTAAAATCATTGTTTTTCCATTCTTGCCATAAATGAGACCAGAAATTGACAGCACATGGATGTCTCAGTGACTGCATAGATAACTGGTTAACTAAATAGTAAAAATTGCAGTTTTGAAAGACTTCTGCAGTGACTGACAGTCTTCTTCCACAGCCTCAGTACTGAAATCCAATGCAGACAATGTAGGAACCCTAATAAATTAATCTTCACGCCAGCAGTTCAAACCACACTGACAATGATGAGCTGCAAAACACTATATGAAATGAGACATTGGTCTTCCTCATTTTCTTATTTGTGAAGTATTTTATGCCATAAAACCATTAGGAAAATCCATATTAGGTTAACACACTAATGATACTGTCAGAATAAATGCTGAAGACAGGGATTCTTTAGCCACCAAGAAAGTGCTTCTATTCCAAGGGTGTTTTAAGCTCAGGAGCTAGAAGGGGTCAGTACACAGACACACCATATACCCATCTGTCTCTGTACAAAATACAGGTTTTGTTTCTTTGTAAAATGAAAGAAAACCTTTGGCTTTATGGTATTTGAATTCAGGTAGTCTAGTGACTCATCATCAGGAAAAATGTTCTGCTAAACTAACACTTAATGTGCTCATTCTAAGACTCATAGAACATTATTTTAGTAATAACAATGTTGTAGTGTTTCACCTTAGCCAAAAAAGTCACCTTTGAGATGCCAGAGTTGTTTGAATAGCTTGCCTCCTAAGTTTTTTCAGCCTCTCTTCTGCATGTATTGTAGTTGCTCATCCACACATTCCTGAGCCTGAAAAATACTTCAGAAAATAGATATAGAATTGTAGAACCAAGATGGCCCAACTCTAGTTGGTCTAGGCTGGTTTACCTTCACCACATGGAGAGGTGTGATGCTAAAAGCCAAAACCACAGAGGTTGTTCACACAGATAGCTTGCTGGGACCAGGAAAAATTGCCCTTAGGTGACAAGTTTGGTTTTCCTAAAGGCTGATATTAAAGCTTGGTTCTTTTTTTTTTATTTTCTTGGATTTCTTCAGCCCTTTCCTTAAACCCCAGTGGAAAACAGGCTTTTACTGTGAAAGTAATCCGACCAGATATCTTCGAAATCTTAATAGGCAAAGTGGATTGACCTCAGTTCATCTTCACGGAGCTTAGGACAAATTGATCAATTTACTTCCTAAATAATTACCATTTGAATGTTGATTTTACCTTCCTAAGATTAGCACATTAAAAAGCCTGTATTCAGGAATGCTAATGCCATGCAGTTCTGCACATACTCAGACTCACAAGAAACCCAATATATTCTTTATATAGACAAGCTTCAACTGATTCTGGGTAATGAGGATTTACTTATTCTTTTGTTGAAGAATAAAAAAACCTCTAGAAATAAAACAGAGAAGTGGATATGGTTAGAGCTCTGGAGGGAAAGGTTTTATTTAGCATTCGGATTTTTTGAGGTGAGGCATTAAGTTTCTATGAATGCAAAAACTGCATTCCAAACTTCCTCCATTAAAACAACCCCATGGAAGAAAGAAAGTAGAAAATGATTCATGTGTCAGAGGAGGCATCTAAAATGGGAAAATTAGAACATCATCTAATTATTTCATAAAGGTTGTAAGTTGCCTACTAAGACTCCACTTGAATATATTGATTGAGTGATAACTTTGGAAGTCTCCTTGTCATAAATAGCACTTTTTCATTCTCCAAGTGAGTCAGGCATTGAGGCAGGGTACACTCTCGGGTATGGAACTGTTCATTTCAGGGAATGTGAAGCTAACCTATCTGATATGGTTGCAGTTTTCCAGCTGGATTAAGACTGCCCAGACACTTAGCCATACCTAGGTAGGCTTTATTCACATAATTGGTTTCCATTATGACTATTTTCTTCTTGGGAAAAGCTGTATCTGCTGCAGTGGATGCTGGCAGATTTCTCTCAACATCTTATAGGAGGAAGACCAGAATTTGCTCTGGTTTGGCATCAGCTAAAGCACCTGTATCTCTGAATGAGTAACAAATGAGGAAGGTTAAAAAATGCACATCTCAATTTAATGAGGAAATCCTTTTTCTCTTCTGCATCTATTTCTTTTGGTATCACAAGTTTTCCACTTTTCTTTGCTATGTTTTGCATTCTGGTTTCTCTGCACGTACAGTTGTTTATATCTGCCTATTGCTCATCTGTTGATATTTGTCTCTCCTGGAAATTCTCCATAAGGACTTGAATATGGGGGCTTTTTCCCCCACACTATTTCTTGTCAGAAAACTTCAATATTTCTGTGCTTCTTTTTTAAAGGTTTTGAGTTCTGATAGCAAAACCTCACATAGAAGCCTGTTCTTCCCATCTGGAACAAACATAAGCTCTGAGGGAACCAGTAAGCACAAGTTTAGTTTTTAACTTTGCTTGCCTGATGGATTCTTTTATAATTCCAAAAAAACAGATCACAGAGGTGATAGCTGAGCATGTCCTAAAATTCACTAATTAATTATAACCCATCCAGGGTCACTTTCCTTTTCTGGTTTACAAAAAAATGCTTAATAAATAATTGTTTTGAATTATTTTTTTTAATAGGAAATGGAACAGAACACCCTCAGAGACAGGGTCAATTCAAGCTCATAACAACAGTGTTCAAAAGTTGCCAGCAGTTTGATGGCATGAGCTAAGTCAGTTTGTGGTGTCAGTCTGGGCTTTGGGAGACAAATGACCACATTACAGAAAGGTACAACATTAATTAATTAATTTCACTATGAAAAATGTACTAGAGATAGGTACACTGAGCACTTGCAGTCTGATGGTTTGCTATGGGCACTGTTGCATTCTGTACATGTATATTGTGTAAGTTGTTTTGTTCTTCTGTATTTAATTACCAGGGGCATCTTCCTTGCCTGGATTGCCTTCTCTTTTATGTTTTCAGCACTATTAGTTCTTTCTGTAAGCAGTAAGTACTTACTCTTTCAAAATACCCATAATGCATTAAAATTGAAGAAATCTAAACAGGTTAGTATAAAAGAATTTGAAACAATTCTGAACCTGTCAGTTAATCAAAATACTTTGCACCAGGAATTAATGGAGAACATAGAAGAAAGTTATTACAACTCAGACACAGTTTTATTTTTTTTATTTATATGCTTAATTACAGCCTAGAAAAATGCATTTGTTTATAAGCTGGGTTAGGATAATGCATGTATTCCAACCTTAATGCCTTTAAAAATGCCTCTAAAATTACCTTTTGTTGCCCATCTTGAAATTTCAAAGTTAATGTCCAAAAGAGCTGAGTTTGGCATAGGATTCAGTACAATTGGCACACTTCAGTCCAACACCCCAGAGAATATGATCCAGGGCTGTTAATGTTCCATCACAGGCTTACTTTCATCACCTAAAGAACAATCTACCAAGTGATTCCAAACAATAATTTTGCAAGTCAGATTTCTCTGAGGATATCCAGGGAACAAATATTCCAGTCATGCATATATTTCCACCAGTCAGTATTTGGCTGGGGACATCTAACTTTTTCTGTGTATTTGGTCATCACTGGCAGAGTTCCCTCATGATTATATTTACAAACATGACTTTGCCATTGTATAGCTACCATATTGCCAGACACAAAGTGGTGCAACAAGTAGCTAAATGCATCACATTAACTGAGTTAATTTCAATCTTGCTTCCTTCATACTACCCAGTATCTTATCTGATCTGGTTTTATATAGCCAAGGATGCTATGCATGTGAAAATGTATGAAATTTGGAGCAGATAGGCTGGTCATAGTCCTAAGTAGTAATACTCTGAGTGAAAAATGTTGAGAACCATTGATTTAGACAAACAGACTCCAAAGTGACATTTGTATTTTGCTGTCACAACTATAAATACTTGGTCTTTTTTTAGGGAAAGTCTTTCCTGGATGTTATTCTAAGAGAATCAGTCACAGTACTTTTGACCTTTTACTGTACACTACTCCATTAACATCCTGTGGAGAAATTCTCCTTATATATGTAATTGATGCATTTTATGAGACACAAATCAAAATAGATACTCAAAAAATAGATAGCATGGAACTCAGGAAGGGCTGCCTGCCTGAGTACTTTGTTGGCATATTGCCTATGGTTGATAGTGTCAACTCAACATATGGCCCTTCAAATGCACTGATGAATCCTCTTGTGGGAATAAAGTAAGTCTTTGTGACGTGTTTAAAGTTTTGAAGCCGTCCAACAAATAAAGCAAGTTGTAGCTCTAGTGAAGAGACCTGTCAGGCTTGTATGCAAACAGCTCAGCTTTCCAGCACAACCATATTCTAGCTGCTTGTGCCAGCCACTGTGAACAGCTGTCCTGGGTTCAGCTGGGATGGAGTTAATTTTTACAGAAGTTTAGAGATTACACACCCAGGACAGCTGACCCAGACTAGCCAAGGGGATATTTGGTACCATATGTCAATACACTTAGTGTATAAACTGAAGGTACTTATAAAAATAGTATATAAACTGGGTGGGAGGAGGGATCACAGCTAGGTAATTAGTTGGGTATTGAGTTGCAGGTGATGAGGATTTTATGGTGCATCACTCACTTTGTATATTTTTGTATTAGTGCTATTGATATTATTATTACTTCTCTCCTTGTATTGTCCTATTAAACTGTCCTTTTGTCAACACACGAGTTTTTAAACTTTTCTTCTGATTCCCTTCCTATCCCACCAGTGAGGAGTGATCAAGCAGCTGTGTGGTGCTGTGTTGCTGGCTGGGGTTAAACCATGAAAACAGCCTTACCCAAGACCAGAGCCATTGCTTAAACACAGCCAAATTATGTTACAAGCTAATTTAGCTAGATGAGTACTCAACTTGAAAAAAGACAGTTGTTAAGCTTGTTCTGAAGCCATAGATGTATCCTCAAATTAGGGAGAACTTGAAACAGTGCAGAAAAGAAAGGATTGCAGAAATACGCAATTAAAATTCTCATCTAACCTCCTGAACAAGATCCAACAACCACAGAGTGTCTGAAATTATATATTCAGTGTTCATGTGTGGCAGTGATAGAGTAAAAGAATTTGTACTAGTTTGGCTTTTCACATAGACATGCAAAACAAACACAGTCCCCACGCCAAGAAGTAAAAGGATACATGGCAGGGGACTAGGGAGACAGGCAGCACTGCTGCCTGCCCATCTGAATGAAGTAAATGGATGGGCATCTGACCCAAAAGGTATAGAAATGTCTGAAACAATGACCTGGTTTCCCTTTTTAATGTTGCTGTTATTAAAATGACCAAACAGGGCTGTAAAAGGGGTTTCTCTCCATTATTTTCCCCATTGCTTCTAGTGGTCCTCTCAGGTAATGAATAAAACCTGAAGTAGAACAATCCGATGCACAAATGTTCTCGTTATCATAAAGGGGTCAATGGTCAAAGGTGAAAAAAATTCATAGAGTAGTTATGATTAAAGGTAGGTTTTTAAATGCTTTTGATAAAGGCTTGTAAAACAGCCAAAAGAGATCCTGCAATTTTAATGCTAAGTGGCTTTTGTATTGGAAAAATGCCCAAGGGCCATGTCTAGCTGGTCACTTACAAATGACTGATGGGAGATCAATACAGACAGAGTGGGGATGCAGCTTTGTCACTGGGATATGTAGTTAGTATGTGATTAGCCTTAAGTAGCATTGACTTGGATGTAGATGGGCAGTAAAGTGCTTAGTACCCACTCAGCATGATAGCTGCTTGTATACAAAAGTTAATGAAAGAGGAAAACCACATTATCATTGAAGGCCCAAAGGGGCTTCCCACACCCATTCTGGGATTTTAGGAGATCAGCCTGACAATGATTTGTGTGGAGATGCCAGTCCCAACAGCATTAACTCTGAATTTGGTTTTCCTCTATGACGAGCAATCCCCTAGGACTTGGTAAACCACTAGTTAAGTCCTCTGTGCAACCTTATTATAAGGGAACAAGGAGGTCACTTTTCTTTTGTCAGAGACAAAAAAATCTGTAAAAGTAAAAATAGGAACTAAAGAGTAAAGAGAGGAAATAAGGAAGTACTTTGAGGAAAGAAAGTTCCTCTGGCACTGATAACATGTTGCACTAAATCCCCTCGGTCCCTTAGTGTGGGGGTCGTTATACTTAATCAGATACAGAATATCTTACTAGGCATTTCACTTTTCTTCACCTTTTGTTCGGATGCATTATGAGTAAACAGGGATTTAAAAATGCATTTTGTGCATTCTTGATAAAGCAATTTTACCCAGGGACGTCGTAGAGTTCCTGTGACTGGAGGTTTTCAAGAGGCAGTTGGACAGAGCGCAACATGATCTCCACTGGTCTCCCTTTCCCAATGAAAGGCTGGACCAGATGACTTTTCAAGGTTCTTTCCAGCCTGCACTGTTCCACGATTCTGTAACTTTGCTAAGCAAAAAAATAGCACCTTCTTAATTCACATTTCACATAAAACACAGACTTAGTGGGAGACCTGTATTTTTAAATTACACGTCTAAGATGTGCCCAAATGTCTCTATTTGGAGTGGGGTTTGGGTTTTTTTATAGAGAACTCAGTATTATGCCTCTGTTCAATAGCAAAAATGCCTAAATTAGGTGTTTTGAATCCTCCTTGATAACAAATTATAAAGTCTCTCATTTTTTGCTCAAAAGAACAGATGATCATACTACTAAAGAGAGGACACCTATAAAATTGAGAGCAAGAAGTTAGTAATTTCAAGTGTTCTGATTAATATTTAGTCCTTTTTTGCTACACAAAAAAACAATAAATCACTCTCTGAAAAAGCGTCACCTATGCTGTCTTCTATGACCTCCTACCCTGCTATACACAGTTGTAACAGGTTTGTCTCAATTTTAGTCACATTGTGTAAACTGAGATCATTTCATGGCTAACCTGATATTTCCAGGGCCATCACATGCCTTTCTAATGGACCCTCAGTACACAGCTAATTACAAGCAGAATTTGGGTATCCAGCTATCAAAAGCCATTCCAGCACAGCACCAGTTAGAAAGCCTCCTCATTCAGTGTCTGAGCTGCATTCAAACCTGGACACCTTTGCAGGATTCCCACCCAGAAGAGCCCGGACTGTTTACTGTTGGGCAGTGCATGCATACAATTTGGGAGCTTTATAAAAGCATACATCTGAAATTATTGCATCTCTTATTAATACACATCACCAGCTAACTAGAATTGGGCCAAACTACTAATGAAGCCATAACATGGGTCATCGATTGCCAAAGCGTTTGTTCTTCTACTGAGTTAAAGGAGAAGCTCTGTGGTTGAAACAAGGAAAATCCCCTCTATACTTCGTTCATCTTTTTTAACTGCCTGAACTCACTGTTGACTAAAGCTCTTCTGAGGGCATGGAACTGAGTTAGTAGCTCAGCCTTTACAATAGCAGTTATTTCTTGCCTGCTTGATTGCTCCTAAGTGAAATGTAAAGAACATTATTTATTAATATTTACAAGAAGGAGGTACAGTTTATTCTCCAAGGAATCTACATAAGCATACCCAGAAGACAAACCAATCTATTCTTCAAATTACTTTGTACAATTTATCAAGACTGAGTCATTTGCCCAGGCAAGATTGGGCTACTTCTCAAAAGAAGCATGATTGTCTGGTCATTTTCCAACAGGAACATATTGATGTCTTTTGGAGTGTTTTGTTAAACGTGCACTCAGCTAACACTCAAGAGTAAATATACAGCCACAGCTGAGGCCTTCAACTCGACATTTCCAGGTTCACAAGTCCCAGACCTGTCACACACTTCCTTTTTGACCCTGGACAAGATATTTAATCTCCCAGTCGTCCATCTATATAACAGCTAATATATTAGTTGCCTTCATTGCTACAGACTGCAGAACTAGAACGGTGTCCAATTACAAATACGTTCAGTGCTGGATATGATGGAGATGTGTTGGGAGTTGAAGCCTCAGGAAGCTGCTCTGACAAAAAAAAAAAAAAAAGAGAAATACAAATGGTGGCTTTGGCAGCTTTCTGACTGTGTTTCTGTACTCTTCTCACCCAGACTTTCTCTACATATGAAATCTGCTAGACCCTGCAAGGCAACAAGGGCAGGAGAGGATCTGCTAAATGTTAGTTTCCCTCTCAAAATCTCTGATTGTATTTGAGAACCATGCTGATGTGACCTTCCAGCAACTCATAGCTTTTGGAGCAGTCCTGAAACTTTACACATTTGACATAGTGAAGGAGAATTATTAGTTTGGCCCTAAACTTCCACGGAAAGTATTCAATTTGTTTGCATGGTCATATATTTACCACACCAAGACTTTGTCTTCTAGAAATACAATGCTTGCCAATGAGTTGTTTCTCATGACCCGAGAAGCTAAGCGATGTCTAATATTGATCAGCAGTTCATACATTAATGGAAATAGCTAAATTGAAAAAGATCCTCTTTATCCACACTGTGGCAAATTGTATCTGTTTGACTGGAGAGGGCAACCTTTTATTGAACTGCATAGTGGTTTGCTTTTAGTTGAGTTTATTCCTTTGTACAAAGGATTTTCCCCTTTCTGAATTGTTCCACAAAAGAAGTGCTTTTTCTCTCTCTGCTGACCACACGCAGTATATGTCTGTCTTAATAATGACTCTCAATTTACCTTCCATCATCCCCATGATGTAGGAAAAGCCAATGTGAGTTTCCTAAGTCAATGAAGTGCAGTGCTATAGGAGACTAATTTATTCCTACCAGCACCAGGCAGAACTCCATTACAGTGTTTCCTAGAGCTGAGGCTGAAGGAGGCTTATCTATATCTGTTGTCATCAGATGATACCCACTTTTGAAGTAGTGTTGTCTTCCTCAGGCCTGGGAGGTCTTGCCTCGTGTTCTACCATAACCGTCAGTCCTTTGGAAGAATAATCACCTGGTTGACAGGAAGGCAGAAAGCAAACCTTAGGGAACACAAGTAAGGATAACCCCTTATTTAGACTGGGTGAGAAGGAGCCAAGGGAGCCTGATATTGCATAATAGCAACAGGAGATTTTTCAATTTAACAGCTTTGTTGATGAAGGGACCCAACAAATGGAGTTTGTGCCAATTAAACTTATGTTGAGATGATAGAGCAGTATTATTGCTCCGGAAATTACTGCACTCTGCTTGGCATCAGTCATTGCCTCCCCATCCCATCTTTGAAAGATACCACCATTTTATATTTATTTACCAACACGGATTATATTGGCAGTCACTTCAAGCAATCTGCATGGTCTGGTACAGCCAAGCACAAAAGGTTTTAACAAAGAAAAATAAAAGATCTGTTCTTCCCATTCAGAGAGTGACAGATATAGCATATCCCAAGCTCTTGGTCAGCCAGCTGGCACTGCATTACATCACACTTTAAAAAAAAAAAACTAACAAACTCCTTATTTCATTAATACTTTCAATGGGAGCCGCTATTACAGAAAACAGTTATTGGCAGAAGTGTATCTTTACTTCAGCAAGACTGAAGGTCTTTCTGTCGCTAACACATTTTTTGACACAGCATTGAAATGTGATGAACTGAAATGAAGACATGCATCTCTGCTGTGCTCAGACTGTGTTCTCCTCATTTTGTTTTGATTCTAAATAGACGAAGCACAGCACAGAAAAGGTCCCATTGTGGATTTTGGTAAGAATAAAGCAGGACAAGCAAGTAGAAAGATGTTCTTTGTTCTATAGGGCCTCTCATTTCCATAAATTTTTCATTTGGTATATTTGGTAAATTCCCATTAACACTCTTTTGCTCTGTCCCATGCATAATTACTGCTTAGTCATCTCACTGAATAAATAAGTAAAAAAGAATTATCATCATGTTTTATAGTGGAGGGGTTTTTAAGAAAGCAGATAATTTTTGATTTCAAGGACATCTGATTTGTGATAAAGGAAAAGTATTTAAGGGCAGAATGGTACAAAGGATACAGCTTAGGGCAAGGACACCATAAGTGAGTTATGTAAAATGTAGCTTTCAATTTCCCTATAAGTAGAACTTGTTAATCACACCAAACAAATGCTGCAAGGGTTAGTCAAAGAGTTGGTTTCCTGCCCTTGCACTTGATGTGTGGCCCTGTGGTCACCAGCAGATTTTTTTTCGCTTTAAAAGAAAGACTTGGCTCAACACAGTGGCTCAAATCCACAGAGCACTAGACTTCATGCAGATCAAAATGACAGCCACTTCTTAGCATGAGATGTGAGGTTTGTTGTATGTTGTCAAGCAAGGCTCATCTCACAGTCACATCTCATTACTCCCATAGCCACTTTCTCAAAGCACTTCATCCTCTCCAGCTAGTAGGTACTGGCTCAGTTCAAAAGGTTAAACTGTTGTTTCCAAAGGAAGCAGAAGAACAAATCTTGACAAGGAAGAGAGCTGCAACTCCCTGATAAATCATATACACTGCTTGGTCGTGGGACTTGCAAAGTACAAAATTAGATTGCATTCACGTTGGCCTGTGCTGACTCATAGAAATGCAATATGGGATCACTGGTTTAATCAAGCCACACAAGTTAGGTCTTTCTGTAAAATAAAAACCAGGGTAGGTTGTACAGACTATGAATAAATACTAAGGAAAATAGCTTGGACTGTGGAAATCAACCTTTTCTTTATATACTCCCAAATTATACTCATAAAGACGAAGCCTCCAGCAGCTCTGTCAGTCACAATAAAGCTATCACTCTGAGATTTATTACAAGTTGTTTTCTTGTGTTTTCAATGGAAAGCATCTTACAGGTGTGTTTGCATTAATACCAGAGATGTACAAAGATTAATCACATGCCTGAGTGCTGAAGTTCATTGACATATTTTCAAAGATTTAACTTGCATACAAACTCATGTCCTAAAAAAAGTGGGGGACTGGCTGGATGGGAATAAAATACTTGCAAGGATTAAAGAATAATCATGATTTATCTCTTAGATGCAGGAATGTAGCCTGAGCCTTCTCCTTGGTGCACTAAGGAACCTCTGTGCTTTGCATTCAATCTCTTTTGACAGAACCCAAACTCTACATTTTTCACTTGATTTCCCCCCAAAAAAGATGCATGTCTGTACCAAAAGTCCAATTTCCTAAACTCTTTAGTCTGTACCTGGGACAGCAGCAATTCAGTGCTTTTTAGTCTGCACAGAGAGGCTGAATCCAACTTTTAAGCAGGGTAGCTCAATTGTGGTTGTCAATATATGGTGGCAATAAGATTATTTTCCTCTGTGAGGAAAAAGTGCCTCTACTTAATTAACTAAGACAGGAAACGCTGTTATTTGATGTGCTCTTGTCTCTATCTTTGCCACTGACCCCTCAGGAATAGGGATAAACCAGAGTTCATAGTGTTAGAGAACGACTAGTAGAGACAAGACCTCTCTTCTTCTACAGGACAATAAAAGCAGGCACAACTGAGCTGAATGTGTGTGACTGTCCCTGTCACAAGCTCAAGTGTAAACTTGCTTCGAAAGAGGAAATGTTTAAGGCTCTCTTCGCCATGGGGCTAGACACATAAAATAGTAATCAGCTTTGCTGTAAAAAAGCTGCTATGTGTTTTAAATCCACCATCTTGACAAACATCATCTAAATAAGTTGCAGCAGTCCAAATGTATTGGTCCTGTCATGAGAACTGAAGGTAGACCAAGAAAGGATGTTGATTTACTGCTTTTCAAGGTCTTAGATGAACAAATACAGAGTGGTGCTTTTTTATTTATATTCCTGCATTTGATGCTAAAGTAGCACTTAGGCAATGAAGTATATAGGTTGCAATTGAAAAAGGAAAAACATAATCCCTAAACATTGTATATCTTTGTCCAAGTAAAGAAATGAAAAATCTAACCAATACAGTCCAAAGTGTCTGTATCTTATTCAGCAAAAAATCAAACTTTCTGAGAACTGAATCAATGGTATAGTGGGGGAGGTACTGCCCTGGTGAGAGGAACATAACGAGGTCCATTGGAAAAGCAAATGTGTGCTTGTCTCACCACGTCCCTCCCCCTGTCTTCTAATGCCTTCTGCCAGGGTCTGAATCTTCTTATTCATTACGTCATCTTAAAATTGCACAATTAAACACCCTCCCTCCAATTCAAATAATTAGTAAATTTGTATTAGTGGGGAAAGACACTCACAGAGTAATTCTAAGAGACAAGAATGGAGGTCTACAGGACAACCAGTTCATTATGAAGGATATTTTAACAGTGGTCAGAAGAAAGGAAATATGACAGAAATGAGAAATCATAATGAAATCTTTCTAGCTAAGCTGAGAGCTTTTATTATTATCTTTAAAACAGCAAGATTTCAAAATTCATTTAAAAAGAAAGATGATCAACCATTACATGAGGTGCCAAAGTAAGTTCTTCAAGACTACCAGCAGAAGGCATTTGGATCTCAAAAGGCATAAAAGTTATGGGTGAATTAAAAGCATTACCTGAGTCATTCTGCATCCGGGACCTTTATCTGTCTTAGTCTTTTCTTCCTCTGTAGCCACATCTTTCTGCACTTTCAATTTTCTTGCTCCTACCATCAACTTGCTGCTATGACTAGCACCTACTGTCTTGTCCAGGGAGCAACAGAAGACTGACATTCTCTAAAACAACAAGCTGTTTCACTTTTCAACTCTGCCTTTACTAATCTAGGAATTGTGTGGAGGCAGCTGCAGTGGCAAAGTTCTCATATGACAGTCCGACGGTTTCCCTTTAATGAAGAAAGTTGCAAGTCTTTAGAAAAATTTACTAAATCCACCAGGTAAGCAGAAAGGCATTTTCTGTCAGCAACCGACCCATCAGATTTCAAATAAAGGCTCTAACGCCACATCTGTCAGGACAAAAATTGAACAGGAAAATTGCTGATCAAGGCTGATTGTCATGGAACTACTGTCAGTATTGACAAAACTCAGAACCAAAACAGACACACAACAGTTTTGCAAGACAAGATGACAGTCATCTGGCAGCTAATCCATGAAGGCAGTAGGTAAATCCAACAGGCTAAATCTTATCATACTTTTGTGGGTTAAAATGACAGTGAAAAAAACTTGGACTCTTAGGGCAAGTAGGTTTTGGTCCTTCAAAATGAATCATACAAAAATTCAGATCTTATCCAAGTGATCAGCCCTGTGTGCCATTAAACCACAAGTGCTAGTTTTAATGTCAAAGCCAAGCTTTTGCAACTGTAATAAAGTTTCTCAACACCTACCCACCAAGAGCAAGCTTTCCCCAGAATATTCCCTGAAATATATTCTGCATGTGACATCCCCTTGAGTATTCCCTGTTATCAAAGGACTAGGTTTGCTCTATTGTACACAATGGATTCTTCCATCTCCAGCATCTAGAGTTGCTTTCCTGATAACTATATAATCTTGCTATGTTTGTGGATGGATCTTTGGCAGGTGCAGTCAGCCAAAGAGAATGACACCTTATATCTACCCCTAATAGCATTGCTTTTAAAAAAACACCTTTATATATGCTATAACTAAAATATTCAAGAAAAAAAATATTGTTGATACAGCATGTTGCACTATTTTTGATGACACTGCATCCAGCTTTTGCCCATGTAATAAATTCTTCTGTGGCGTAGCACTTTCACATAGCAGAACAGACAAAAAACATTTTTCAAATTGGAAAATGTGATTTTAAAAACTAAAAACCTAGTAGAAATGCTGGGATGGACTAGGGATCTAGTACTGGCAAACATACATGTTTATACAAGACACTTACTCAAAATGAGAAGATTTTAAAAGCAATAGGTGTTTTTTTTTACTTTTCTTGTTGTGTGGGGTTGAAAAAAGTGACCAAGGTGTTGCAGTAAATATTACATAATCTGTTCATTTTCCTCTGGGAGACCATAGCTTGACCACTCACCGAGGTGTACACCAATATGATGAACAGCAAATGTCATTTATTATCACGTGGCGTACACTTATATACCCCATGCCCTTCATGTACCCCCCTTTTTTACTTACGTAGCAGAATAAAGGACCTATCACATCACATCCCGCAAGCCTGCATGCACATAAGACAACACCAAGGTTTTTCACCATCATAGCATTTAAAAGGATCACATTTTTAAATTAAAACAAAGTTTTCAGGTCATTTGATTAAAACAGGATAAACATAATCTATCCCTAAATGAGTGTTCATGTCAAAAATATGGAAAAACCTGAAACAACTTTAAAGTAATTTTTTAATAATTTCCATCTCAGGCCAAAATGTGATGAAGGGTGCATGAGTTTATAGCCATTCAGAAGTTGATGTATTGGCAATATAAGTTTATATTCTCTTCCTATACTTCCAAAATCTCTTTCATCAGGGCAACAAAGAATAATTCAAAAATAGCTAATGATTTATTACTGTCTACAGCAGATTGTGACTTAGAAAAGTTCATGTCTTTTTCTAACATCTTTCTATAAAAAAAGAAGCTCAGAAAACAGAGAAGCTGGAAACGAGGATTTCATTTGGAATTCTCTTTAAGATCACAAGAGTTCTACCAGAAACCCCTGCAAATATCCAAGAACTCACTGCAAACCCCGTACAACCTCCTTGTACACAGAATGAAGTCATGTTAACCAAGAAATGAGAATTACTAAATTGCAAAATCATTCAACATTTTGTAGGTGATTTGGGTTGATTGCAGTGTGGAATGTATCAATGATTGTTTACAGGTAATCAAAACTGTCCCTGTCTCTGAACATTTAAAAATATTTGACACAAAGAGCACCTTTGGAGAGCTTAGAAGAAAAAAGCCCTTCATAGGTCGTAAAGTAAATTACATCCTAATTAAAAAATCAAGTTAAATTCATTTTTGCTACAAGGAGAGCAGTGATAATAATAGGAAGAGCCCTAATTCTTCAGAGATTAAGCCAAGAATTCCAGATGCACTTAACATATCATATAAAAAAAGACATCTAAATACTACTGGTCAAGAATCAAAACTAGACATATTCTGATAACAGGCTCTTACTTCCTAGCGAGGTAAAGTCAGTTGCCTTTGCTTCTTTGTGATGTTCAAATAAATAAAAATATCACCTGATCTAACACACCATCAGACAACACTTCCTCTGAATTTTTAATTTCAGTGAAAGTTTTCCTGAATAAGAATTGCACATCAAACCAATAAATATGAAACACTTGTCCTATTTCTTGTAGCAAACAGTTGCATCTTGTCTAATACTTAGACTGTAACCCTTAAGGAGACAGGCTGTCACTCTGCTACATGTTTAGAAACTGCCTTACTTAATATAATTCAGGCCTTAAAACATTGCCACAACAGTTACATCTTTTTTTATATATTTTCTCTTTCAATTTTTGTAAATGCTAACTCACATTCATCCAAATCCAAAGTGCATTTTGCATTCCATCCAGTCCATCACTAAGAAAATGTATATCGTGCATAAAGTAACCAAACAAATAAAAAGTAAGGCATAAGATGTAAAACATATCTGAGAAATTTTTCCTAGAATTCCACTTCTTGGGACTCGGTATTGCTAGGAAGAAAATAAATACAAACAATTTACCATCTTGGTATTTGAATTGTAATCTAGAGGTTGGGAAAATATTTGGTGATATGCCTTGGACAAGTCAAGTCTCTGCTCAGCCTCAGTTATTTCCTGACCACAGATACCAACATAAAATATAAAAGCCTTTGCCATACAGATAATGCAGAACATCTAGATTTTATATCTACATATATTATAGATACCTTGCATTCAGGGATCCACCTTCCTGGTCAAACAAAACCAGTGGCATGCTTTAAAGGATGTGAGCCAAATCACAAACTGTATCATAAAATTTGCCTTCTTTCACTTTCTTTGGCTTGAGCACACAACACCATTCATTAAAGAAGACACATTTTAAAAGTATTACAAGAAATAGCATCCATCTCAACATATTTATTCCCCTCATAAGTCCAAAAGGGTAGAATAACACACAAAGTCCATGATGACATTTAATAAACCCTTAAAATATTTATAAAAGCTATCGAAAGCAGGCAATATGAACACCCATACCCAGGAGAACATACTGTATCCAGGTAACATTATTGTGTCATCAGGAAATGTCCATTTCAAACACATGGAAACTGCCATGGAATGTAATGGCATCCCTGGTTTCAAAGTCACAGACTAATGCAATATCAAAATAGTTTTAACATTTCTGTCACTAAAATCTGAGTTACTAGCTATCAATTCAAGCATGGTCAGTGCTGTACTCAGGGATCGTACACTTAACGCTGCTGAACTCAGAAGACTTCCTGATATCAGTGTGGCTTCTCCCTAGAAGCCAGAAGTCTTTTTCCAGGTGCAGTTTCCTCTCTAAGGACCTTGTGCCACGATTCACATGTAGGAAGCTTTGGAGGCTCATAGACAGCTCACTAGCAGTTGCTGAGGCTTTGGAAGCCAGCCTCCATTCCAAAGAGTATTCCTAAGCGTGTACAATCTACCAGACTAGATGTAGCCTATTCACTCTAGACAAGAAAGCAATTTTGTGTCAGAAATATTTCTAATGTTGACGTGAACCCAGGCAGCTTTGGCTGTTTTGGACACAAGCCCAACTGCTCATAACTTGTTCACCCAGCCATGGGCAAACATGCCCATGAGGAAAGGCATGTTAGCCTCTTTGCAGAGAGTTGAAACAAGAAGTGCCATGACAATTGGCATTTTTTTCACACTTTCCTGCTCCAGTTATTTCTGGCCTTTCTAAACATTCAGGACAGCCCAAAGGTTCAATTACTCAGCAGGACCAAAGTAGCTCAAACATTGGAAGAGTTTGCAGCATTTAACACATTTTGTATCTGTTTGCTGCAGAGTTACTGCAGTTCCTGTGGAACCATTCCTATGCCACAGTGTCTTGCAACTTCAAAACCACGGATTCTCTATCAAGATAATGTATCAAAAAAACCCAAAAACCAGGAGTAAGAATAATTTTAAAATTGACATGAAAATTGCAGTACTTTTATATCTCTTCATGCAATACGGTTGGCACCAGTACAGCGTGACTACAGCTTGAACATAAAATCATAGAATCATCACGGATCAGAAGGGACTTCGAAAGATCATCCAATCCAACCCCCATGCCACAGCAGGATCACCCAGACCAAGTCCAGGCTGGTTTCAAATGTCACCAGAGAAGGAGACTCCACAATCCCCTCCAGGCAGCCCCTTCCAGTGCCCCATCACACTCACTGGGAAGAAGACATAGAACATACATAGCAAAGCTTCTCAAATTAGGGATGCAGGACAAACCCTTGTTATCTGGGGGGTTTAATGTGTTCATTTGGATCTGGTGGTATGTTTTCATGTTAAGCCCTGACAGTCTTTTAGCTATAAATCTATACTTGGCCATGGAAATCTGGGTGAGGACGGTTTCTGGGTGTGGTGTTGGTCAAGATTTCAAAGGGATGACATCACTTCATTTTAGGTGAGGATCTTGGCTAACAGTTTAAAAGGACTTTGTAAAATAAAAAAGAAAAGAAAGCAAAATGAAAGTCAAGGTTACATGAACTCTTGGTATTATTCATCTTGTGTTGAATGCAGATAATACTTTTCTTAATGATGAGGTAACTTGTGACTAGCCTGAATTTTGCATATGAAATCAGTATTACTCCTGGTATGCAGTAAAGTAACTTGCCGATAGTATTAGTGTGAAAGGAAAAGCAGCAGGAAACAAGAAATTGTATGATTTTTAGGGATTCAAAATACACATAAGGGATTAATATCTGAAACTGCAGTGCACACGCAGATGCAGCTTTTAAAATTTAAACAAATACTTCAGAGACTTCTAGAAATGATACAGTCTGCAGTTATCTCACACACAACTCTACATACTGTTGAAGAGTAAAAAAGAAGCTATTAAAAAGAAATTCAAAACTTCACATAAACAGAACCCAACTGCTTCATCACTCACCTCTCACAGTGGTGTATTTCCCTTGAGTTTCAAAGCAGTAGGAACAAGGTAACTTCACAAGGCAGGGTATTTATTGGTCAGCAATGCAGAGTATTTACACATCCGGCTTCAAACACAGAGATGCTAGCAGTGATCCAACTACTAGCTCTGTCACAAGGAAGGAGAGAGACTCAACTTCTGCCCTCTTCTGATGCAAAGTACATACAGGCAAAGCTGTTCAACATGAAAACTGGGATTAATTTTTGCGGGGTAAAATTATATCAACTGAGTATGTGTGTGAATATATATCTATAGGTGTCAGGGAATTAGAAATTGCTGTGATGGGAGCATTTCGGAGAGTCATAAACCAGCTTCAAAAGAAAACTTTAGTAGACTGACAACCATTAAGGACACTTTGTGCCAATGGTTAGTTCTCACATAGCTTCACATCAACAAAACCATTATTAATCCACTATATTCTGAATTAGCTGTGAATATACAATACCCTGGGGCTGATGCACCACTGACTGCAGTACTCAGTGACTGATGAAAGTCAAGGTGATCAGGCTTGAGAGCCTTTTGGTAAGTAAAGTTCTTCTGGGATGCAGCTTACCTCTCCCCTAAAAAGGGATCTGATATTCTTTTTGGCTTTGCCGGTCATCTTGGTTGTACATTCAGCAGGATATCCTGCCTATTCATTGTTCTTTGTTCTTATCTTGTACTTTTTTCTTTATCTTGCAAATTCTATTACTTGAGTCTCTGTTTATATGTTTTCCCATTCTTGCTACTTGCAACTACTGGGGGTTTTGTTTATTCTTTGGTGTACACGTTGTGCATACTTAAATGAAATATTTACACATTGTGCTTGGTTGTGAGTGTTAAATATATGAGCTTCTTGCTACACTCTTTCAGTATGCTTCTAGCTGAGTGTAAGGCAAACAAAAATAAATTCTATCCTAACTATGACTGTATTTTAATGTGTCATCCTGACCCTAAGTAAGACAATAATTTGTAGGTATCATGGCCCCTGGTTTAGCCACAGTGTCTACAGTTATCAGTTGGCATAGCAATAACCTCAGGTAAAATCACTCTCTGTGTCAGAAAAAACCCTATCAAATAGGTGTCATTAGATATCTAAAAGAACAGAATAATTAGTACATCCACCTCTGCAGCATGTTTCAAACCAAAGTGATTATAGCTCTTCTTCGGTACAGCACCATGTCACTGTAGTGGTGGTCTCTGCATTTTCCAAAATAAAATCTATTTCAGAGGAGCAAATCAGAGATTATGTGAAAATGATATTATACAAGGATTTGCTATTCAAAAAAGGAAGTTACTCTCCTCTGTGCTGCAGCAGCTGTTAAATTAAAGAACACAGTAGTTAGTATCTTTGATGTAGAAAAGAAAGCAACAAAGAAAGATAAGTTTTATCATCAGCCTGTTTAAGGGAGACACCAAAATAACAGATGCAGGGATAGACTGATTTTGACTTAACTCACCCACTTTTTTCCAACCTTAATGAAATGATTTTCTAGCCCTAATGTGCACTGGAGCTAGCAGCAGAGGCATTGCTTTGATACAGACCAACAAGTGAGAAATGACATGCAAGCATGTTGAGGAAACCTGACATGACAGCTGGTTACCTAGACTCTCTACTCCACAGATGTACTACTGCACTAGGGAAGAAAAGGCATCAGTCATCCTCTTCAGCCAGAAGGCAGATGAGGATCATTTCAGGAAAAGTTTTCACAGCTTCTCTGAAAAAAAATGTAAAAAAATAAGAAGAAGCCATGGCAAGAAAAATTGGATCTAGGAAAAGCCCAGAAAAGGTTTTCTGTGAAGAAAGTTCACCTCCAGGGTTACTGATGGTGCTTTCTTAGGACAGCATTAGCAGGAGCTGTGCTGTGGGGAGCTGGGGCCAGCTCAGCCTGTGGACCAAGCAGGCCAGGTCATCCGGAGTGCCCTTCAGCTAGGGCAGGCAATCAGCAAACCTCAGTAGTCTCATTATCATTTCTTTCTTCTCCGGTTAAATAAACCCTCTGTAATCAGCGACACAGACACAAAGTATGTATCAGTAGCATGACACCCTGTAGGGTGAGGGGGATGTCAAGTAGGGGGTGGTGAAGGGATGTGCAGAAGCATAGAGTGGTTGCTGTATCCCTCCCATTTGCCTCAGTGAGTCTCTGAGATCTCAGTTTCCCCAAACCTTGCTGCAGCGGGGACATGCCAACTCATGAAGAGCCAAGATCCCTATTACTCACAGTTACCAAAATGACAGAAGGCAAATTTGTCCTCAGTACTGGCACCTGCCAAAGGATAGATGAGCACTGCAAGTGTATACTTGGGCTACCTTAAAAGGCTGTCACTGACAGGGGTAGGAATTACTGACCCACCTCCGATATAAACTTGGCCTTCGTAGAAGGAGGGATGTGTAATGCATACTTTCTGACTGCTCTGCTGGTGATCTCAGTCCTGACCCAATGGGTCTAGTCTGAAATTAGTGGGCTTCTAATTGCTTTTTAATTTAAAGCAATTACAAAAGGGGGCACCACCAAGCGTCATTTGTATTTGTGGGATCACATATGGCATTTAACTGGGGAAAAGCACATGGGGCAATTTTTTTTCAACAGTAGTCTTAAGGACAACTTTTTTCACTAGAAATCTTAGTCTGCCCCCAGGAAATGCTGAGAGACCTAAACTTCAGAATTGATCTGGCAAGATATATGGGCACTTTTGTCAACAGATGTCTATTTTGGTTAGAACTGTGAAGTGAAAAACAGACTGGGGGATTTATACTGCCCTAAAACATGATTCATGCCCTCAGCTTTGTGGCATTGTTCTTTACTGTTTTAGCCACTTAAGAAGAGACCATTGTTAAAGGTTAACTGAGCCAAAGAGGCATCTAGAAAGAAAATAAATTCCTGATGCTACTTTATCTTGCCTCAAAATTTACAGCAGCATGGAACCTGACCTTGAGAAGCCATGTTCACTGACACAATTATGACCATGGGCTTGCGGTCATTGTAGACAGAGATAAGTTGTGTCCAGCAAGAACCTGTGAGTCAGTTCTCACCAGTGTAAGGTTTTTTTCATGACTGAAAAGAACACTTTTGTGTTCTGTCCCTGCCTAGACACACTGTGTAGTCAGGGTCATCACTGCATTAGTTAACATGACTTCTCAAGGACATGTTTTTACTTGTCATGCTGATCCAGTCAAGTCGAGCCCACTGAGAGGGACATCAAAACAGTATTAGCAAAGCATGAGGCCACATCCATCAAAAAGGACAGATTCTCCTGCAGCAGTCCCTAATAAAGAAATGACATCTCTGCATTGCCACATCATGACCACAGTGCTATCTGAAGTGGCATCCTCATGTTGCAGCATGAAGTCCATAGTGTTATGTGGAGTGACATTGTCACAGAAGTGACTGAAGCCCAAACTAACTGCGGTTCAATCGTGGAAAAGAGTTTGACAGAAACATTACTGGAAAGCCTCTGGGGAGCACAAGCACCAGCCAGCAGAGCTGAGCCCCAAGTACCAGAAAGTGGTTGCCCCTATTAACAAAAACAGAACGTGGCATTTTCCCCTGAGTTATAGGAGCAGATCACCTTTGATAAGAGGCATTCATTGCTCTGATTATCTGAAAAAAGAAAAAGTGCTTCATTTTAGCTCTTGCTAATATGTCAAGAAGGTAAACTTCTTCCCTGCACTTAAAATCATTCAGCTCTGGTTAGGCAAAACCAAACATACAGCTTTGTTCCCTGAAGAAAATCTTGAGCTTTCCTTCATTTCTGCCAGTTCAAGGCTGCATCTGTACTACAACTGTGCCATTCAGAAAGTGATCTTAAGCTCTCGCTGGTCCTCAGATCAAGGCTTACAGATTCATGTCTATCCTTTACAACTGTGTAGTTTTCTTCCTTTGAAAACCTCACCAGGGCTGTGTCTGTAATTTTGGCTTTGATGCCTGTTAACCCAACATCCTCAGCTTCTTCCCAACGAAGGGACTCAGCAGATTGAGAACTGCCACAAGAAATGCAAAGAAGTGTTGGAACAGAGATTAAGACATGGGGGTCATTTAAAAATGTACAACAGTGGAGTGGTGGAGGTAGAGGTAGTAGAGATAATGCAGTAGTAGGTTTCCACAGTTTGTCTTCCAGCCTTTAGAGGAGAAAAGGCACAGAAGACTGAGTCCTGAGTACTTGAGTGCTGTTACTTTATACATTTGTAGATCATTAAGGGAGAGTCAGGAATCTGGTTTTGAGTGCTACGCAGTAATCTCAGGTGGCCAAATCCATTATACTGAAGGTATAATCCATTATACCCTTACACTGAAGGTACCATTTTTGCTGGTTTAAGGCACTGCAGAATTAAAGAATGAGTTGCATATGTAGTAGGCCTTGTCCAAGTCAGATCTCAGTTACGAGTAATTTATTTCAGGCACATTTTCAGTCTTGAAGCGATTTGATTTTTATCTTGCAGTGGTTCAACTGGCACCTTTACTACTCACAGGTGGTGTTTTTGGGGCACGTACGTTTAATAATTCTAAGCCCAGGGAAGGGAAAATTTTTTCCCCTTTCAGAAATTCTGAGGCTGTTTTACACTCACACATACTTCCTATTGCTATACTAGTGGAAACTTTCTCTCCATCTGGGGATATTAAAAATTATGTTTACCAAGAACTTCAGTTTTGTTTTTCATATACAGGTTTTGTTCAAATTGGCAGTGACATAAAAGTTCCCTATTATGTACTATGGGAGAAGTCAAACTTGCTGCACCAGTTACTCTAGCACTGACCTGATGTAATTTAAGGGGCAATGTGAATACCCATCAGTAGGAAAATGTCATTATTCACCACAAATAAACAGAATTACCTGTTCTTAAGCAGTAAGGTCATCTGTTTCACATTCTATTCACCTTGGGCTGATTAGAGCAAATTAGATTCCGTGCTAATCAGCTCAAGGCATGGACTGAAACTATAGAAATCTGTTATTTTATTTTCTTGCAATAATTCTCAGAGAATTTGTATGTCAAATACAGAATGGAAAAGTATTTAATCTTGGGAAGGCCCAACCCTGCAATTTTTGGGGGCTTATACTGAGTTGTCTCATCAGGTTAAATAGGACCCCTCACACAAGTGAAGGCTACATACTGGGTATAGTGGGAAGGTATTTTTTCAATTTGACAGCAGTGTCTTTTTAGCTACTTAGTACCTGTCAAGACTGTACCTTATCTACCTTAATTCTGCAGAATTTAGAAATTAGTAGATTTAGTTGCATCTTTTCAATCCTACCAGAAATGAAGTAGTAAGACCACAGTGGACAATTATCACTTTATATTAGAACGAGACTCCTTTTAGGCATGAAAGGTCATGGGACAGATAAGTCAGTCCCTTTTTAATTTAAATTTCATTAGTTTTGCATATTACACTTGTCATGGCTATACTAAAATAAGTCCCGATTCAGGTCATCTATGAAGAATGTGAGAGTGAGAGTCTAAGTAGATGGTTTCTATTCTCTGCTTTGCTGTTCCTTCCCACATGGGCTTAGGCAAATTGTATAGACGTCTTTTATAGTTGCTAAATGACTAAAATTATGTGTAATGTCCTCTGTGAGCTCTGCTTCACTCATAGAAATTAAATGCGTTCAGACTCTTATCTATACCAATAGACATTTACTCCAAAAATGTATTTATCAACAGTCTTCTGTCATTTGTTATGTGACCATTTTGTTATATTTCTATGTCCCACTGACTTCTAAGACATTCACATCTTTGCTTTCACTGCCTGGAAATCAATACACATTTTTTTAAAACTCATATTCGTACAATATGGGACTTTTTAAAATTCTGATTTGGAGTGTTTTCGTTAGGTTAGTCAACATTCCCATTCATACGAGAATATTTATTCAAAATATCAATAAAAGAGGACAGGGGAAAATTATCTATAAAATTTATTTTTCCCCCTCATGTTTAAAAGCAAGAAACAAAAAGGAAAGTCCTTATCAAAATACTGGTATCTGGATAGGAAAAATAATTTCGTGCTTACAAAGACTTAGTATCTCATTTACGGGAGAGTGGGCTTTTTTGGGCAAAGGGTCTATAAAGTATGGGACAAACCCATTTCCTTCTATCTCATTATATCGATAGCTACAGTTGATGCTTGTACGATCTGCAGTCTTCAAAACAAAGGTTAGAGAGGGGAAAAAGATATTGTCAGCTGACTGATATTGTCAGCTTTGCACATACCTTGAATCTTCTTTTTAATGCTGCTGTAACTTGAGAAACAGGAGTATTTTAGGCTTTAGAAATCTGTGTTTTCAAACTCTAAATGTTTTGCAAACAGAGTAATACTACAATAATCCAGTACTAGCTATGTAATTTTTAGGAAAGGTGCAGATACACCCCTCCTTTCCATACTTCCCTCCTGAACCAAATTTATTAAGGAGAAGCTGCCAGTGACTTAAACTACCATCCAATAAGGCACAGGGAATAGCAAGGATTTTCCACAGTCATCTGAATGTATAAGAGTGCAGTAACTTGGACTCTGTGCTTCTAACTGCTGGTCACAACAAACCATAAAGCTGCCTTATGAATTGGAATTAAATACAGGACTGAGAGGCAAACTTACGAAACAGAGATCAAACAAGCTTACAGGTCAGGAGTAGAAATGCTGCATGGACCTTGTGTCTAGTACCATGCTAATGCAATTATTTGTAAAGTAAAATTTCAAATTAGTGATGCCATTCTATTATTTTTGCTACTTTGAAGGTGTGGGGAGAGCTCTGCATCACATTAAACTGCAGAGTGTATGGATCCATCTGCTCGGCTGGTCTGTGCAATGGTATTCCCTCAATAGTGTGGAAAGAGTAGGACTCTTTTTAGTTGAAGGTAAAGATGATCCTGGTTTTTGCATCCAGCATTTTCTTTCACTACAGGTGAATTCAGGGCCATTCTGAGGGTCAGCACCATGAGACCAGACACTACGTAAATTCCCAAAATGGGAATGAAAAAAGAATTAGTGGCACATTGACTTGTTACTGGATGAATTTCCCTCTAAACGGGAACTGCTTCATTAGCACATACCCTCTCCTTATCGCAGGACTAAAACCAAATAAATCAAACCCTGGCTAGACTTAACCAATATTTTTTGTCATCATAATGTCTCTTTTTCAAAGGAGTTACATGATTCAAGTTCATTTTAATAGCAAGCAATGAAGAAATTACAGTTGTTTCCATTCACACATAGCTCTAAAGGGAAAAGCTTGACAGTAACTGCTGTTGCAAGAAATCCTTAACTTTTTCAGGAAAGGCACTAGTGTTCCTACATGGGTAATTACATCCTGATTCTGAGATTTTCCAGAAAAAAATGAGATAATATCTTTGTTTCCTAGATTGGGGAGGACTAAGCAAGAAAAAAAATCTCTTCAGGTTAAGAAGGTTTTTTTTCCCAAAGTGATTATGATGGAAAGAGTACATTACATCATTCATTTCCATAGCAACAAAACTTGTAAAATAACAAAGCAACTAAACTTCTAGAATCACAATGTTATTAAAATAGCTTCCTTATAACTTGATATAAACTCCAGTGAAAAGATGAGACAGATAAATAGAAAGATTTGCTCCTTCTATTGAGGACAATTCCACTATTTGCCTTTCCACTTGATGTCTTTTCCCTTACTATTTTGAACTTCTTTGGAAAAAAGGAATACTGCTTTGTCTCTTTGATAGTGCAAGAGCAATTCAGTTCTCTCTTTTCATTCACTGTTCCTTGGCCTCTCCTTCTATGTCTCCCATGTTCTTCTTTTCTACTCTTTTGTCTATTTTCAGCTATGTTTATAATTTTATGTATCCTAATAAATTGATTAACATAACCAATGCAAGAACATATGTAATATCAGAATTAAGAGCAAGAGGATAGATCCTAGAATGAGAATCACAAAATATCAGAATGCTGATTGCTGAGGAAAACTCACTGATGACCTGTATCATCAAGGGCTCCTGTTTCACTTTTCCTCTCGAAAACTACCATATTCCTCTCTAATCAAAGCCGGATTTAAATGTTGAGGGAGTAAAATTAGAGCCTTCTTGAATATTCTGCTTGCTAATAATAAATAGAAATATGGTCTATAAGTTATTCCAGTAGATTTCAGTGTTATTGCTCTCATAGCTGCTACTCAGTATGTAAAAAGTAAAAAGGATGGTAGTTTCAAACTTGTTGGGAAGTGCTGCACTGAAATAACTCCTACAAGTATTATGAACTTTGCTTTACAGCCAACGACTTTTTTTTTACAAGAAATGTGGAAAACATTAGCTAAAATTGTGTTGGTCTGTACAATTTTATTCTGCTAAAGACAGGTTTTATGATACATTTAGCCTTTTAAATGACACTAATAGTCTCTGGAGACACATGGTCTTTCCTGCAGTTCAACAATTAAGTCTATTTCAATGTTATTTGGATAAGTTGAAACAATTCAGTTACTGTATGTCTGCTCAGTGGCATGTACTGTAAGGCTAATGGAAACCACCTAGAGTTAACTAAATAATAAGGCTTTAGTCAGTTTTAGACATCTACTTAACTTTTGGAGGGAAGGTTAAAAACTGGGGGGGTGGAAGGGGTCATTTTATTGGCAGAGAAAGGAGCGTATTTTTCATCTCTGGTTCCCCACACATACACCCCTCCTCCCATCCACTACCACACACACACATCAAAAAAAATGCCCTAAAATTGACACAGGTCAGAAGTCTGTTTTGATAATGAGCGTGATTAATCACAATTGTGTTTCATGTTTTTCCTTTCTCTTTCTGCTTTTGAAATGTTACTTACTAAATCATACTAGCAAGGTTTTGTAGATGTCTATACATACACACATCATGCAGTCCTTACATACACATATACATATACATGCATATACATTATATATACATATGGCATATTATGAATTGCTCACACTTTTGTGTAGTAAGTGTATGTTTGTAGGAATTACCATACAATGCTACGGCTAGACAGCTTCCACTACCCAAATAGCTCTGTTAGACCTAGCCTAAATATCTCTTCTGTGAGCTACTATGTAGACATATCTATAATCAAATTTTTACCACATTACAAAAAGGAAAAAAAATTGAGAGGAAGTAATTAAGAGGACTCCAGATTTAAAGTCTTGGCTTTATTTCAAATCCCAAGCCTTGGACTAATCAGACATATGGATAAAAGGTACAGAGGGAGCTAAATTATCACCAGTTAAACTGTGTGACTGGCTAATAGTTCTCCATCAACTTGTTTTGGGAGAGGGAAGAAGTGGAAGGGCATCAGTACAAATGCACTTCCTACAAATCTAAACTTTCCCAAGATTTTTGGATCTTGAGAATAAATCTAAAATTCTTCTGCTATGTCATTTCTTTGGACTCAGTTAAATCTATGTTAAACCTGTGAGACTGCTGAAGACACGGTGGATCTGGTTTGTGTGACCTAGGATGAACCATTGCCTGGCCTGTACATGAATGTGAGGAGACTTGAATGACCATGAGATACATATGAAAGAACAATGAACAATATCGATCCAAGGTAGGAAAACTGTACGTACCATGTGGCCATCCAGATCTAAGGAACCTGAGAAATACTTTAAAAAAAATCATAGAAAACAGATATTTTTCAAAATTATTTGTGCAACCTAAAGCTTGACAATATACACCCATACACTTGCAAAACCGAACTGCTGATGAAGATTATTCCAATATTGCTGAAAATACTCAACTGTCAAATATTTAACAGCTGGGGCTGCAAGGTGAATCTACCCTTTGAAAATGATTTTTACCCAGTAAACTCTCTCATCCTCCAGGACTAAATGCAGAGAGCTTTTGCCATGGAAATTTTGGCAAAGAACAACTCCAAAAGATTCTTGTATATCGTTTTCTCAAAGATAGACTTAAAATCCCCACCAGGGTGGTTGAGCAGCAATACTTACACCAGTGCCCCCATGCTAATGTCAGGTCCAGGGTCACAATCCAGATCCTCCAACGCAAACAGTTGCCAAGGCATCAGGCTCCAGATGAGATGGGTTGTACACATCCAGAAAGATCCTACCAAAGAAACCAAGGAGTAGCATTTGGCTAAAATTGATGATCTAATACTGAATTCGGTAGGACTGCAATGTCTATGGTGCCCTGCTCAAGGGCTCTACTTTTTTAAGATTTACTGTAGTGATGACCCTCCCATAAAAAGTTACAGAAAAGTTTACTCGGGAGACTCCTGACAAAGCATGTGTCCCAGTAATGCCACTAACTGCTGAACACTGAATTTTGGGGTGGTCAATGCTGAATTTGACACAGAAATTATTAGAAGTCCCATTGCACAAAATTAGCTCTTTTGACCAGGAGGTGCCTTTTCACTAAAGAGTGGCAGGCTATGAAGACTGCACTCATCCTTTTGCATTTATTTTAACATTTTCAAGGAACAACAGGAATACTAAATAAGGTCTGTGGAAGAGATTTTCCTTGATCTAATATAAACAGACTCCTATTCTGCAAGCTGCAAAGGTACATTTTAATTACCACAGTGAAAGCAGATGTAAAATCAATAAGGTGTTTTATTTCTCTCATTGATATGTATAAATACTTACTTTACAGCAAGGTTAAGTTGAATTTTCTGTCATTAAATGTAAGGATTGATGCAGGCCATTCAAATCAGGTTAGAGCAGCAGAGAACAGAATAGTCCTCTATTAGTCCTGTATCACAACATCACCTGAAAATATAGAAACTATATTCTGGACTATGGAAATTTCCATCATCATCCAGTTGGGATTGAAGGCTACAAGGCACCAAACATTATTACAAATAACCAACCCTTCCAGTATTTATATAACTGTGCTTGCTTGTCTTAATTTCTGAAGTAGTTCAATTACTATAGAATTTGTTGGGGATGTCTCATTTTAATAGAACCATTATTTCTAAGCTCAGAGTTTGTGTCGAAATTGATGTTCAGTTCCTGTTCTTCATTTTAAGCAGAGATGGATTCAATTCAGAGCCTCCCACTGAAACTCTCTCAAATGGAGGGAATTCATGCTGCATCCACAAAGGCCTAGGTTTTCACATTTATTTATTCATTCATTCATTTATTCATTGTATTATTTATTTATTTAGGAGCATGACTCAGTCTCCTATTGCCCTTGACTGACTTCAAGAAAGTTGCCTCTTTCCTCATTGTGGTCCTCATTTATTTGGGAGAAATAAGAGCACCCTTTTGTCCCCTAAAATCCCTGGGACAAAACCACTGATTATCATTCCCACAAATCACTTTTAATTAAATCTGAATGGAAACAGACTGAAAAACTCCACAGAAAGAAAGGCTGTCCCAGTCATAGGAATGAGTTGAGATGTCACTGGACTCTGATTCAAAGCCAATTCCACATTACTCTTATTTTCCATCTTCATTTAGTACTTGGTTTAAATGAGTATCTCACCATTTACAAGGTTTTGCAACTGCACCATTATGCACGTAGTGCCCAGATCACAGTCCAGGTTGTTTCACAAAAATATGTATAACGTTTCTCCTGCTTTTTAAGAAATACTTCTGTGTTTTTACATTTTATTTTAGCTTGTTTTATGGCCTCTTTTCACACATTCCTCATGTATTCCATTGTGAGGACTCTCAGAGAAATCTTCAGGAAAGAGGTACTTGCAGTGTCTGCACAATGATGTGCAGAGGGACCTAAACTACAAAACATCTGGTTATACTGTACAGACAGGGGAACCATGGAGCCAAGTTTGCCAGTAGCAGAATGTTAGTCTTGAATAAATTAGAAGGGAAAGATCATTCACAGGATCTTTTCTAGCAAAATTATATGAATATCAGATTAACATGGGACAAGAGCCCAGTGAGAATAGAACCCTTATGATTCAAAATGCAGAAATATCAGAGGCAACATGTCACAGAATAAGGAACAGCAAGGATAAGAATGTTACGAGTTGGGGGGGGGGGGGGTCTCTGCCTTTTTTNGGGGGGGTGTCTCTGCCTTTTTTACTGCAGTCACAGAAGACAGTGTCTTATCAAGACATATGTTTTAAGGGGACAATTTTGCATCTAATGAAGTCAATGGAAAAAAGCACTGAGTTTAATGATGAATCATAAGGTCCTTCATGAAAAAAGTAATCTTGTATTAGGACCCACTTCTGAACCCACTGAACTCAATGGAAATCTTCTTTTTGATTTCAAAAGCATTAGATTAAAATACCAAATATTTTAAAAGAAAGATAACTAGAAGTTCTCTTCATATGGAGCACATCCCACCAACTCTAAGATTAGATTAAAGCCACTGAGAGATCAGTTCACGATCCTACTGATTTATGGTCAGACTGCCCATATATCTAAAATAACAATAGGCTCAGGCACTGGCAGGACATTTGTCCCTGAATATCTTTAACTCTCTGACATTTATTGGACCCTGCCATTTTGCGTGGTGTATGCTTATGCTTAAATTCCAAGGGAAAGGCAGGTATTTTCTCTCCCTGTATACCCTACCTCAATAAGGAACAATATATTTTACTCAGACTTTTTTTTTTTAATATCACTGTAGCCCTGAGACCAGACAGAGAAAATATCAACCCAAATGTTTAAGGTAAGAGACGTGTTTGGGAGAGGGGAGTATAGGGAGGGAATAAGATTCTGAAGGGAAACTGCTGTGGCTGGACCATTTTTAAGCAATAGTAACTGCAGGTAACTTTGACTGTCCTCAGTCCAAATTCAGAAAACACAGTGTGGGGAATCAGTACTGCTGCTGGGGTAAAGTTTACCTCAGAAAAAAATCCCACAAACCAATAGAAGACTCAAGAGCTAAGGAAAACTGTTTGCTCCTAAGCTAGACAAACCTTTCAATCAACAATGGTAAATTAATACTGGACAGTATGAATTTTCCCTAAAGCAATAGGAATAACACAGTGCATGAGAGCGAGCAAATAAACTCCAATTATTACAGGCTGCTGATGAAACCCCCTCTCCAGTGCAATGCAGAGCTACCATGGCTAGGTCTCTGCACTGCTATACTAGTGTTGTATGTTGGCTACAACAGGTCCCCAACACCAATGGAAAAGGTGGTGGTGTTGGTGTAAGGCACTTACTGGAATAAAGGTGAAACTTAGAGATGTGTTTCAGTACTTTCCTTTCCCTGATAATCATTTACCACGAGGGTCTAAATCAGTTTGGGTTGGTGCCTGCAATTCAAGCGCAGAACCAGCTTTCATCAAGAATTCAACAGGCAATGAAGCAACTTTGCTAAAAAGAAAGGAATTTATTGAACCCATTGCCTGTAAGAAAAGGAAAAAATCCCCCAAATAAGTAAAATAATTAAAAAGATAAAACAGAAAGGAAAGCTACATCAGGCTTCAAAATAAAATGCTCTTTTGGCATAAAAGCAAAAAAATTAACACTGGAAAAATTGATAATTTTCAAACTGTAACAGATACTAATCATAATCTAATCATAGAATCATACAACAATTGAGGCTGGAAAAGACCATTGAGTCCAGCCACCAACTCAATTGTCCCAAGCCCACCCTTTTAAACACATCCAGGGATGATGATTCAACCCCCAGGGCAGCCTGTTCCAAGGTCTGATAACCCTTTCAGTGAAGTCTTTTCTGATACCTAAACCTCCCCTGGCATAAATTGAGGCCATTTCCTCTTGTTCTAACACTTGTTACTTCAATCCCCTCGAAATCACCTAATTACTCAGAGGACTCATTATGTAATGACACAAGACTGATGAAGGTTAAGGAGCTATCCTTCCACATATACCCCATGATCTGCTGACACTGAAATCAGAAAGGGGGATCTGAAGTTTAGTCATGAGGTTCTATGCCCTGCATTAATAAGGACCAGAAATAACCTCTCTGGCATTCAGGTCTTCCAGCAGAATGTGCAGCCAGCCCACCCATGGGTTTGAGATAACTGGCCTAACACAAACTGCAGCTGCTTTAAGCACACATGTAGTAAAGTTTTCTATAGTTTGCTTTTAAGGTGGGAAATTGTGGGGTAGGGACTACATTCTTCTACATATTTGTACAACTGCACAGCACTAAAGAGACCTATTTAACATTAGGGTAAAATATTCATCCTTTGAAGCATATTTAATGCATCATTTATACATCAGGGTTAGATCAGTATATAAACACACATATGCTCTTGGACAAAAGCATCCATGCATCAAACTCTGCATCCATACTTTAATGTATTTAATTAAGAGAGTAACCCATTATCACTAATTATAGTTTATATTTTCATAATACTGCTTTATGGTTATTACCTATTCCCTTCAGTTCTATCAGCCTTCCATTCTATGACACTTTCTAAAGAGTGTGTTTCAGTAATTCATTTCTGATCGTTGTTTCACACCAACCCAGAAATCACTACATAGACTGATCTCAAAGCTTTAACGCTGCCCATTTTGCGGTATCTAGGCTGCAAACTCACTTAACCTTCTCACATTTCTCCTTGCAGATAATCTGATCAGGAATTTCACATACAATTTCATATTTGTGAACATCTGAAATGTCTGCATGTGCCCACTTCCCGGGAGGCTTTTCCAGTGCTTTTGTGGTGCCCCCCCAAACATCCTATTAATTCAGGCTAAGAGCATGAAAGCTCTGCATAAATACTGGCAGAATAACTCCAGAGACAGAAATCACACAACTCAAAAAACCAAAACAACAGTTATGGACAAAAATACCACAACAAGGAAGTTTTGCCATGGAAGCTAAATGTTGAATCATAGAATAATTAGGGATCATCTAGTCCAATCCCCCTGCCACAGCAGGATCACCCAGACAAAGTCACACAGGAACACATCCAGGAGGGTCTGGAAGATCTCCAGAGAAGGAGACTCCACACTCTCCCTGGGCAGCCTGTTCCAATGCTCTGTTACCCTCACTGGGAAGAAGTTTCTTCTGATATTTATATGGAACCTCCTCTGTTTCAGCTTGCACCCACCCCCCTTGTCCTACCACTAGATGACCTTGAGAAGAGCCTGGCTCCATCCTCCAGACAACATCCCTCACATATTTATAGACATTAATGAGGTCACCCCTCAGCCTCCTCCAAGCTCAAGACACACAGCTGAAGGACACTGCTTGACATCTTTTGGGATCCTCTCAAAACTTTCCTTCAAAGATGAACTGCCACTGGTTCTTAGTAAATGAAGCAGAGATTTCATCTCTGATAGTGTGGTCATGCTAAGACTGGCACAGCTTGCCTCCTCCTGAGAAGCAGTGAGCTCAAGTTCCAGACGTGGAAGGGACCACTTGGTTGGCTATTCTGGTGCACAACAGCTCATGGATTCCCTATCAAGGAGCAGTAATAGGATGCAAAACAGTCATATGTAAGAGACTCACCAGTGTGCAAGTGTGTTGTGGGAGAAGAGCCATGTTAGCCCAACATTTACAAATGGTATTTAAAGCACACTTTATTCTATTTAATTGTAAATACTTTTATTGATTGGAAAGGCTGAGGCTGAGAACAGGCTTTTAGTTTATCATAGTGACTCCAATGAGAAGTGGTGTTCCTAAATAACTACAATATTTTTCATAAAGAGGATAGAGCTTTTAGGCTAACACCTTATTAAACTCTATTTACTAATGCTTTTCAGAAAGATCTTTCTCTCTATGTAATTGCAATTCTCTCTCCCTTTCAATCACATTTCTTCACATCTGGCTCAGTATATCCACTAACTGAGGAAAGCAGCACAATTTCAGTGACAAAACCAAAAGAGAGTAGTTTAAACCTCATTTTTCATGAGCACGTGTGTAAAAGCCACTGCCATTTGTGGAGACACTCCTGATTTGCAGTGGCTTGCACAACACCTGCCTCACATGGACCTAGCCTTGTGAAACCACTGTGGGGTATGAAGGAAGAAGGGTCCTATTGACTGCTGATTGCACACAGCACTGTCTTGGGATATTCCACCCCAAGTCACACACACAGCCCTGACACGAAACATGGCCCTCAGTTGATTCTGAGTGCTACTGGTGGTGCAGCATGGGCTCTGTGTCAGAGCAGCAAGGCACATGTTCAAAAGGCACATAGAGGTAAAGCTGCCTCTATGGAGATTTGCCAGGTCTTGCAGATTTTTGACATATGACACACAGCTTTAGCCAGGGTGTTCACTCTGCAAAATATGTTGTTTTTCCCAGTCCATACCACTGCCTTTACCCTTTCATTGGCTGCATCTGACAACCAGGCACAGAGGAAACAGGGTAGGATCTCAGCTGTCAGTTCAACAGTGCAGAAACACCACAGCAAAAAAAAAAAAAAGAAGGACTATAAA
>VZRI01009700.1:36393-67428 GCA_013397515.1 Upupa epops
AAAAAAGTAGGACTATAAACTTTTTTTTAGGAGGATTTGAAATTTCCATTTCCTGGTGAAAAAATGTCAGGAACCACCAGAAGGTTTTTTTTAAGGACTCCAACCAGCCCAGGCAGACTTGAGCAACAATAGCAAAAATAATTTAAAAGTATTAAACTAGATCAAATACTGAGAAATAATAATGGAAATTTTTGACTCGCAAATAAAGCAGAGCATGTTAACACATGTGTGAAAGTAGGCAGGAAAAAATCCACAGGTAATTCAAGTCATTCTGCTCTATGGCTGTAATGAGCATAGAGGTAAAGCCGACTCGTTCCACTGCAGCTCAGCCTAACACGTGCTCAGCCTGACCCTCTCATCTTCTCGCTGGTAAAATAAATACTATAGGAAAAAAAAATCATGGGAATGAAAAGAAAAAAGAAAGAAAAAAAGGATAGACAAAGACACTAAGAAAGAAAAGACGAACTATTGAAATCCTGTGCAGACAAGTATGAATCAATTATTCTAAAAAGCAGATGTAAAATGAAGCTGCTTAAACATATAAGGCACTTCTACATTGTATTCAAATAATGCTGAAATTATAGAGCTGTCATTCGCAGACCTGTCGAGGGTGCCTTTTTTACCACATTATGATTTAGCATTTCTCTTGGAAGGTTGTAGCAATTTTGACATTAGAGTCATTGGACAGAAAAAAATGTAAAATGTACAGAAAGCATCACCTCTCTCTTTTGTGGTCTTAGAAAGAGCTCTGGGAACTGATTTTGCCACTAAAGATTTAAAGAAAAAAATAAAAGAAGTAAAAAAAAGGAAGAATGACCTGAAAGTATTTGTGTAAGTGCAGAAATTCCAGTCTCAAGAGAAAAAGCACACACGTCAGTAGAACAAATGTAACTGTGAAGATTTAAATAATTTGATGGCACATAACCTAATCTGACATGGCAGCAGGTTATTTTACAAATTGTGAAGGGATCTGCCCACCAGTGTCACAATAAGAGCCTCTTTGAGAGGCAACACAAAGGATATGGATTTTTCTGGAGGCAAACTCCCAGGTGATAGAAATGGAGATGGAGAGAGCAAAAAAAATCCTGATAACTCACTCTCCACCCTGCCCAGCTCCAGGTGATCCCCCATGTACAGCATCTACACCCAAGATCGCTGTACAACCCACAGACAGATCAAACCAAACCAGCAGCATGGAGGTGCATAGAGCATGGTTTCATAATCGTTTAGCAGATGGTACTGGGCAGCTGTGGGCAGGGTCCTCTCCCATACGCAGGTGGATGAGGAAGGGCTGCAGATCTCCCCAGGGAAGGCTCAACACCACTCCCACTGCCCTGAAAATGTAAGACTCTATGGTGTGCAGCTCCAGGAGTTGGCTCATAGATAAAGGTGGCTTTATCAGGGGGCTAATTGCTGAGAGGTAATTGCTGACCCTTACAGGTCCAATTAGCAGTTACATGCTCCCTGAGACAGCACACAGGACTGCACACACATGTACTGGAACTCTTGTTGTACTTGGTGTCATGTCTACAAGCTTTGCTGTTGCTTTTCAACAGATCAAATGTATATTGGGAAGAACAAATGCTGAACCAGCTCTGTACATGAACAGATATATGCATCTATGATATAGAGCATGCATACACATGACATATGAAATATGTGTATGGATATATGTATATGTAGCAACAAAAAGCATTAACTGAAAAATGCTGATGAACTAGAAGCAAATGCAATATATTTAAAGGGGCATTTTCAATCACTTTCCCTGATGGTTATCGTCTGATGAGATAATCCTAACCATTTAGCTCTAATAAACTCACAGATCATGAACAATGGCTGCTTTAAATCTATTGTCACTAGCAGTAACTTGAGGAGCAAAGGCTCACCAGCTCTTCTCACAGCACTTGATTTTATTCACTCAGTCTCTCATTCCACATCAGCTGCCATCTGGACAAAATTGAGTAACTATGACACCTGCTTGAAGAATAAGATGCTGATCAGATGGAATGGGCTGGGGCTTTATCCTGAGAGCAGAAATGTGCATTGTTGGTAACACAATCGCTTAAAAGGTTTGTAAATTATGTGCCTTCAGCTTAGCATATGGCTCATGTGAAATATGGACTTGTGAACTTTTCACAAAACTTGAGCTCAGTGGTGGCTGTTTCCTAAACAAGTATGATAAATAAGTACAACATTACATGTATACACACACGAGAGAGTGTCAATAGCTTTCAGCACCCTTCTAAATAATGATGCTATCTTACATTTGCTTAGAAGCGCACAAACATTTATTTCACCCGAAATACCCATCCAGACCTCACGGTACTGCTGGAAAAGCCAGTCAAGAAAACCTTGAGCCTTCTGGCTATACTGCTCTGGTGTGGAAACCAGTCCCTGTCCTTTGGCTGGATGCAGCACAAACCCATCACCCCTCTCTGTTCTAGCAGAGCTGTACTTCTGTAAGGATGGGCATGGTCAGCACAGAAACTCTTCTCTCTTGGCAGATGTGACTCTAGAGTCAGCAATGAAACCCACCTGAGTAACCCTGCCCCCTGCAGACGAGGGACTAGAGAAGCTCCTGACGTCAATTCACCAGCGAATTTGTAGAACACTGTCAGCTTGCATGCACAAATAGGGACACCGTGAGTGTTTCAAGCTCACTTTTGCTGACCCTCAGGTACATATATCTGTGTGGGTTTCTCACATGTCATGAGGGCATTTGCAGGTACTGGTAGTCAAGAACTGAATCTGAACAAACATGACCCATTATAACCCTCACTGAATACAGCTAGTACTGCTGAGACATTAATGAATTTCTTTTCATTTCTTTCTCAGTTTTGAAAAAACTTCATGTTTAGGACTTTTTTTTTAGGGGGCATGATACAGATGTAAAAAAATCAGTCCCCCAGTCTAATGCCAAGTTATGGTACTTCACAGCAGCCAGATTTGCAGCGCTAAATGTTCTTCTCTACTCTCATCCTTCTGCCTGCCTACAAGAAATAGTGACAAATTACAGTTGAGGGGGGGTGGTAAGACTGAAGAAAGAAATATTCCATTTTTAATTGCCTTTTCATTTTCTTTTTATAGCCATGCTTAAACTGTGAGTTATCAGAAGCTGTTCAAAGTCTTTTTCTTTTACCATTTTAAAATATATTCCTCCTAAAGCCAGATGAAAAATACAGTTAATGGGGTTTTGTGACTCCCACAAAGTCCCCTACAAATTAAAGGACTTTGAAAAAATGTCAGCTGCCCAGTTCCCAAGAAAGAAAAATTAAACAATAAAGGCTTATCGACTTGTTCCTGAGAAGATAAAGCACTTATGAATGAGATCCTCTCATACTCTCTGGTTTGTGATCAGAGTCTGCAATTTCTAAGATTCAGAGAAAATATTCTGATTAGCAAAAAAAATAATTCTGTGAGTAAATGACTTTTAAGATTTTATAACTGAATCCCATCCTCCTTTCAACCTGTTTTCATACAATGTGCTGCCTCGTTCAGTTGTGCTGCTATCACTACCAATTATAACCAGTGCCATAAAAACATCACATTCATGCAGATCAGCTGATTGTGCCAAGTTCAAGAAAGGACAGCAGGATAGAGATGACAGCAGCTTCTGCTGGCTCTTCTCCAAAGTCCCTTCAGGCTTGTTGTTGTTTTTCTCTTCTGCAGACCCCCAGGATTTCATTTTCTCAGAAATATTAATGCTATCCCGCTCTCTAAGAGGGCCTGACTCCCAGTTTACTAACACCATTGAGGGTACTTCTACTGACTTCATCAGGTCATCTGCGGAGCTCTTCATATTTCATGTCCTCTTCTTTTAAATGCTTTGTGTTTTCTCTGTCATGTTTCAGCAGGAACAAAAGCCTTAAAGAGAAAACTCCAGTCCCCCATCACAGACTCAAAGCATACTCATCACATACAGAAAAATGGTAGGATTATGCCTGCCTTCTTTGCTGTGTGTATGGATTCTACATGGTCTAAAAGCCCTTAGAGTAAAGCAGCAGAAAGCCACCTGGAGAAAACTTCACATTTTAAATTTTCTGACCTGTGGAGTCCTTCTCTATGCCATCTAGAGAAAGGGAGATAGCAGAAAAGGTGGATTTATTTTACCTCTTCTTGTTGAAGCACCATAATCAAGGCATCTTTCTAGACTCCTGTTAGATTAGTATTGAAAGCACAGGTGGATTTCCTGAATTCATTTCTTGGGAAATTGAAAACTGTTTCACCTAAAAAATAATTATACTGGTAGCTATCTAGCTATATTAATCAGAATTCAAAACTGGTTTAAAATGTTTTACTTTAACTAATGACATTAGCAGGTGCAAGCTGAAAACCTCATCTCACCTTACACTGCACAAAGCAAAACAAGATTTAAAAAGTATGAAACCCCTTCACGGTGAGGGTAACGCAGCATTGGAACAGGCTGCCCAGGGGGGTTGTGGAGTCTCCTTCTCTGGAGATGTTCAAGACCTGCCTGGATCTGTTCCTGTGCAACTTGGTCTAGGTGATCCTGCTGTGGCAGGGGGATTGGACTAGATCATTTTTCAAGGTCCCTTCTGATCCCTAATGAGTCTATGATATTTCTTATTCTGTTTCTCTCTGTTACCTCATTTTCTTGACATTAGAATTGTGAGAACAGTTTCTTCAACAAAAAGACAATGGTCAGCTGCAGAAAGAACAGCAGCAAAACCTGGACTAAAATAGCCACAGCAGTGTTTTAAAAATCCTACATCTTAATTAAAGACAAATAAAACACTTTTATTTTAACCACTTTAAACTTTTAAAAAAAGAAGTCTAATATCAAGAGTGCTGAACACAGTGTTCAGCCATCCTTCAGGCTCCCAACCTGCCCAGTGTTGTATATTTTTAGCATTCAGCTGATTTGGCTAACTAAGCAGCAACAGCGCTAATTGTTGCAGGAGGCTGAAGAAAATAGCCACATTCTCCCTTTATCATGGTGTAGTCTGCCATGACTTTGCAGTGCTACAGCAAATTCAGAATAGCAGCCGAACCAAAGTCAGTCTTCCTAATGTCACAGAGAAATGATGGCATGTGTCTGAATTAAAGACAAGAAGCAAAAACTATGCAAAGCTGGAAAGCCAGCTCATGCCGAAGGAATATTTGCTTTGATTTAATTGATGGTAAAAGAAAACCCAGGAGAAGGGTGAGTTTGGATGACATTCAAGTGTGTGTCCTGTGTTAGGAGGAGGGTAGAGATACCATCTGCTTACATTACCCTTCATTGCTAGAACCACAATGGATAAGTACAACTATGAAAAGAGCCTTTGCTAGACAAGAAGATGCCATGGACAACAAAGTCAAACATTTGCTGTTTCATCAACTGTTGATCTCTCCTCTAAAGCATATTCTCTGGAGATACTGGTGAAAGCAGTCCGGAGCAGCAGGAAGAACCTACCTGCTCCTTTAGGAATGAATTTTCCTTGTACACCTTCTATTTCACATAAGAGAAAAATACCAGAGCAGTACAGATAAGTTTCTCTTGTTCCAGCAAAAGTGACTCTGGACCCTTTGGTCTATTACTTTTATGTTGAAAGTGATGCACAGAAATTCTAAAAAATGAAGCTGTGTTGCTGCCAAAGGTAGCATAAACAAGCAAGGAAGAGAAGATATTTTCTAAGCTCCAAGAAGAGAAAATGCTTTGCTTCTTCAAACTAAACCAGATTTATAAACAGTCAGGCTTTCCTCATCGCATAAAGCACCTGATCACCACACCTCTTTCTCACCAGTATCAGATGCAGGAGGCATAAAGTCACTTTCTTGGTCAAATGCTAAAGAGGCATTGTATATAAAATGCACAGACAAGCAGAATAGGTTTACATAATGTTAATATAGACAAATGGCATGTACAACATATCTAGCTGCAATTTAATTAGATTAATTAGATCAATATAATTAGCAGTGCTATATTACACTATCAAGACTTAGCCTTACAAAGAACACCGCTAAAAATGGTTTACAGTCCTAAAGCTCTGTAACAGAGCATGCAGTATCCATGCTATCACGCATCAATATCACCACTAACACACTATTAATACTGGGAGTTTATAGGACACTCAGGAGACACATAAAACACTACACTCACAGAGGAAAATTTTGATAATGGGGCCTGTGAAATTATTTCAACTGTTGAAAAGAGCTCACTCAAACTTAATTCCAAACTACAGCATGGTCATGATTATATAGCCATTTAATTTACCCCATCGAGGCAGGAACAGACATAATGAACAAAACAGATTGAGGTAGCATGACTTACCAATGAGCATTTTGCTGAGAGTTGTCCATAAGTTTTGTACACATAATAAATCACAAGTGGCTGTTTAACTATTGCATCATCTACTTGGACGAAGACTAGATGTCACACTTGGTGAAACCTCATACTGTTGTTATTGGTTTTAATAGTGATTTTTCATTAAACAGGGCTGTGGGATTACATTTGGCCACCTAAACCTCCATAGTGGTAAAAATGTTAATTTACATCTGCTAGTGCACTCAGTGCACTGGGGCTTATAACTTACCAAAGAAAGTGCATATGTGTAATATCCCAAATCAACTACTGTGACTTTCTGGAGGCTAGAAATCCTAGCCCTGCAAGGAGAAAAGAAGAATGGCAATTCCATCTTAAGGAAAAAACCCAAAAAGATCAATTCAAAGTAACAACAGCCACTAAAACTTAGCAACAAAATGTAATACATTCATCAGAATTCATGCTTATGGATTTCTCCCAGAAAGCAGAGAAGCCAATCATAAGTTGTCCATATGCATGTTTTACCTGCACCAAATTCTATTAAGAAAAAACAACTTGGCGCATAAACTACTTAGACTAGTAAAGGGTCTCTGTACTTAGACACATGCTCATGGAGAGGATGTAGTAACTATATGCACAAGATACACAGACAGGGTATAAATGCCAGCATGCCTATCTCCATTCCATAACCTTTCCTAGTGAAAAATGTCTCACAATCTGTATTTCTGTTTGACCAGAGTACCAAAGAAACCCATTTCATGAAGCATACAAGACAGTTCAGTTGCTACTACTCTTGTCTCTGTAAGACTGAAAAAGCTCATGATGTGGCCAGCTAGATGCGACACCATTTACCACCACTCTCTGGGCTCATCCATCCTTCCAGTTCCTGACCCAGCACAGAATATTCCTGTCAAAGCCCCTTGCTGCCATCTTCACCAGGAGTATATCATGGGAAACGGTGTCAAATGCTTTACTGAAATCCAGGTAAACCACATCCACAGCATTCCTCTCATCAACCAGTCGAGTCACTTGATCATAAAAGGAGATCAGGTCAGATTTTCTATAGAACAAATACAATTACACGTATGCAACTCCTTAAAACTGTGAAAGGAAATAAGCCTGTTTTCCATAGTTCTCAAGGTTCTACTGCTCATTGTTACCAATACATTATAGTTTACAGTACTGGTACTCCAAGCCATCTGTTCTGATCACACTTTTTTTCAAGTTAAATGCCATTTGAATAGTCCCTCTGTCTGTCTTTTGAGAATATACCTTAAAGCTTAGCTGATCAAAACACTACCACTTTGGCTTTACATGTCTTCAGTATCCTGTCGGATATGTGCTATCTGATCTTGACATCAGTTAATTTTACATTCTTATTACCTACAATCTAGTCTTTACTAGATTTGCACTATCAGACAAATAGAATGAAGCACAGTGGACTGGAATAAATAGTTTCCTGTGTCTGGAAATAATCACCTCTGTTATGGCAATTGTGAGAGCTGAAAACAGTTTCCCAGCTTTTCTTACGTGATGCTGATTTAACTTCTCTGATAGAAAACTTTTTTTGCTCACTTCCTTTGTGATATATTCAGAAAAACATAGCACTATTTTCATGTGTGAGCACAATTAATAAAAGCAAAGGTAGTCCAGACAATAATAAATTAAAAAGTAGAGAGCAGAAGCCATTTTTGTCAATCTTTCATTTTGACATTCTCTTATTCAAATAGCTAACTTAGGATACTCTGTCACACGCTGATGTTTTATGGTATGTATATTTTATGACAGCTAAATGACAAATTTGTCTGAAATGAAGCTATTCTTTGAAGAGTTAATTATAACCTGTATAACATATTAAAGAAAATCAATATATATTTGGAATGAGTCATTATGGATTCTTATTCCAAACAGAGCAAACCTATTCTAAAAAGTAAAGCTCCTCTTTTAACTCAATTTTTACTAAAATAATCTAATTTGAAAGTTAATTAGTAGAAAAGGAATGCTTTGTTGATACATCTGTGCAACAATCCTTCTCTAAAGCAACATTATGTAACCTGCTTGCGTGATGTTCAGCTGAAGATTTCCCATTTGGTGCTGTTTGACAGCAAAACAATGGGCCAGACTGGTCTAATTGCTGAACACCTTGACATATGTGATATTTGGACTTTGAAAAGCATCACCAAATTTTGGGTATCTGTTCCAATCTTTCAAGCCCTTTCAAATAATTAGACAGAGATCTAAGAATTTACTCCTACAATTGCTCGAGGAGTAAATAAAGAAATTTGCATGATATTTTCCCAGTCAACTCCAGGCTTTTGTCTCAGGGATCTACCAGTCATTTCAGCATACAGGTTTTGTTATTGTAATTTCTTCCTCTCTATAACATGTACCCCTGCTCTGAAGTTACAACAATTCAAAGTATAATGAATGAAAATTTTATTAGGAAAACATTCTAAGTGTTTTGAAGTTGACCCACCTTTTTCTAATAGTGATTACAAAAGCTTCAGAAACAGACCTCAAAAATACTTCAGTTGTACAAAGTGAGGGGAAATGCTAAAATAATCAAGAAAAAAATACAGTGCTAAGAGAGAAACAACCTGAATAGAGAAACAAAAAGGAAAGATATAGAGAAAAGGTTTACCTTTTTCTTTGGTTTTAAGCTTTCAAAAATGTTTGAAGTAAGGGCTTTCATAAAGCAATTCATGCTCTACCCAAAGAAGTGATTTTTTTTCAGTTATGTGCGGATACTGGCCTCACATACGACTGTCTCTGGGCTTCTAGCAGAGTCCAGTCTCATCTGATCGTACCTTGGGGTCGGTTATGCTCTACCACTGCCTGTTCATTTTTTAAAAGCAGGTTTTATCGCTTTATCACTGTAAATAGGATAGGGATAATGTAAAACCAATCCATTGTTTGTAGGATTATAGACAGATTATGATCAGGATTACAGGAAAATCAATATGTCATCTGCATACAATGAACTCCAAATTTATGGACTTTCCAATTTTCATTCCTTGAAGCAATGCTTAGTTGCTGAAAAATAAAGGCTAAAGGTTTGATTACAATTGCAAAAAGAAAAGAGGATAATGGGCAGCCCTGTCTGGCTCCCTGGTGTCATTTCAGAAAGGGCGAGTTTAAATTGCCAGTATGTACAGACCTGGTCAGGATATTGCACAGTATTTTTAATCCAATTTTTATGAAGGTCTTTCTAAAGTGAAGAGTGTGAGGTTTTGTGGGGTTTTTTTAAGAACTGTCAACAAGTATTTCCATTTCAATGAGTGCAAAGAGTTTTCCAGTCAGTTGACTGGACAAACCTGTATTAACAAACTCGCTTGGTGAACAAACACAAAACTCCAAATCATCTTTAGTGAAGCACAATGGAAATAATCCAGACTGATCTATGTGGAAATCACTTGTAATGAGCTGGAATATCTCAGCAAGACTCTGGTCCCCTTTAAATATTCACTTAAGGCTTTCTAGAGTGCCTGTACGTGGGCTTTACACTCAGTAATGTATTTCAGCACTGGTAAATAAATGTAGTCTAATGTTTAAGACCAGTATCCAATGCTGCAGATAGATAGAAAAAGCAGTCATTGGGATTGTCAAGTTGTGTAATAACAGAGTTTTTGACTCAAAAGTTCAGTTAAACACTTCTAATAACAGTTTGGGTTTGGTCATATGATTTCTCACTGAATGTTTACTGGCAGCTCATCTAAGCACATCACTTTCCCCACTGTTAGACTTAAACTGCATTTATTATTTCTTATTAAGTCTAGAGTTACACTTTGATCTGGGGAAAGTTTCAATAAAATGCTTTTGTTTACAAATTTTATCTCCTGTTTAAAGCAACTTGGAAGATTAGAGTGTCTTGACAATGCTCTTTGAAAGTGTTATTTATGATTTCTAGATCATATGTCAAAGTTTGAGCCCTTAGTTTTAATAATTGACGCAGTTTGGGATACTTCATCTTATTCTTTACACTGAACATGTGCCAGCAGTTTCTCATTTGTATTCTTGCTCGTTTACTTTATGTGAAAGCTTCTCCGCAGCCATGGCGTGTTGCTGTTGTTCATTTTCTGTCAGCTAATTTGGTTGAGGGGTTTTTTTTACCCCACATATTAGTATTCATTGATTTTTGTCATTTTAAAACTATTATTCAAAATTACTATTGTTGTATCTCTCCCTTTTTTGAGGTCTGCACCATTGTTAATTGTGTTTTTTAATGATTCCCGTCTTGGATTTTATACCATGTTATTACCATCACAGAATCAAGTTTCAAATTAGTATTTTGGTCTGAAGAAAAGCACTCCTTTCCCTTTTTCACAAAGTGTTTGATTTGTTCATGCAGTTTCTTGCTTCAGAGAATTGTAAAAGGAAATTTTTCTGCCAATTCTACAGTGGGAAAGCTCACACAAGTGTCTTAAGGTTTGTGAGACAGTGATGAGACAGAAGATTTGCTTCATCCTTGGTGGTGAAAACTTTTTAATGGAGAAGAACTCACATCCACCAGACATACTTTGAAGGTCTGTCATTTGCAGCATCCTCACCACAGTGGGCACAGAACTATCAAATGCTGCAAAAGAAAGCTTGAAAGAATGAAATATCAACAGAGAAGTCAAAAACATGTGTGTAACTCTTGCATGACAGCTTCACTTTAGTCTCCTTTTCCTCAAGAGAGATCGCAGTGCATTGTTCCACTTCCCAAGCGCTCTTCACAGCTGGCCCAAGACAAAATGAACCAAGCGCTGTAAGCTGCAGATAGGTAACAGCTGCAGATAGGTAACAGGCTTATCACCAATCTAGCCCATCATCCAAGGCAAATGACCATACACTTCTTGCTAGCCCAAAAGGAAAACCTTCTGTCATACTGCCACCTGTGTACCTATTACTGATGGCACAATCAAGGCGGAAAAACCCTCAGCAAAAGGTCAGTTCTTTCAAGTACTGCCTTTCCCTGCCAACCTTGCCTTGTGCTAGCCACAAAAAGCGGGATCATGCTTCTTTTAAACCTCATATTTCTCACAGGCACTGGGACATCTGGGCAATTATACTGACTGCCTCTGCAAAAGCAGACAGGCAGCTGTGCATGCGTGCTCTTGATGATAGATCCCACAAAGATGTTGAAAAAGATAGAGTAGGGGATTGAAAACTACATATCCCACAAGGGAGTATCTTCTGTTATCTGTCCAAGAACAACATGCAGAACCAGCTCAGAAAGGCACAACCAGCTCTGTCAGATCCTGTAAGTAAATCAGCTGCACCCAGGAGACTGGTGGTGTCGAAGGCTGCTGATGAATCAAGCAACAGTAACATGCATGTCTTCCCTTGTTCAGTGACCATAAGTTCACCCAGCAGGATCACTAGATCTGTCTCCACACTGTACTCCAGATTGATACCCGATTATGAAGAGCAGAGGGTTTTGGCAGCTGGAATTCCAGACACTCATTTCCACTATTTTCACTTAGACATAATAGTTTAGATATCTCAAGTATTAGTGTTTCAGAAATATGTTGAGGTGAAGATAGATGGCAGAGAGAGATTTAAGAAGTTTTAAGCACCCTAGCTTTCAATCATTTATCAACTTAGCTCTAATATAAAAATCTATTATTTCAAACTTTGTATCTTCTGTTAGAATTTTAACACTGAATGGTTCTTTCTCCCAAGGGATTTAATTTCTTTATGGATTGTTGGATTAAAATATAATCTTCTTGTTGGGCTTCTCCTATTTTCATGATCCTCCTTAAGCACAGGGTTCTTGCTTCAGTACACAGAGAGAGAGAGAAAAAGCTGTACTTGTCTGGTGTTCTTACATACAGAATATTTTCCAGGAATACAGAAAGGGAAGGAAAGCAGGTCAACAACTTTATTACACAACATAGTTACTGTGAACAGAGAGAAATGGTGATGCATGGCTTGCTACAGTGGTAACACATATAGTAGTAACTGCTCAGTATCATAGGAATTATCCAAAATCCATACTAAATTTCAACATATGTGACATATTTACTGTCCACACAACTTGTATCAGAACTACACACAAAGGGGCAAGTAAATTTATGAACCTGAGATAAGCCATCCTGCCCAGACAGTATGAGAGAATTTGGTAAGATCATGAAAGCCTCTAAGTTGTTTATCGTATATTGATGTCCTAAATTCAAAGCCTCTAATTAAATGGAACCAAATGATGGACTGTAATTTATTTCTGAACACTACATGTGGCTGCTAGGGCAGCGGATGCAGTGGTAACCAAGGTACTGATACTGCTGCTCACAAACACTAACAGGCAACCATGGAGAATCACTAGGAGAACACTAGATGTTCATTTAGCACAAGACAGGGTCTGTACCTGACTTTTACTAATAATGTTAACTGGTTAAACCAGAGAGATCTTTCTAATAAATAGTTCTTGTTTGCACAGGATATTAACTGAAGGAAAAAATCATACAAAGTCTTAAGGTTAGGATTTGATTGAGGATTTTAGGCTACTGAATCTATTTAGTAATTAGATGAGGACTAAAGGGAACATTTTATCTCAGAATGAATGTGAGTTATTTGTTGGGACAAAGAGCCAAAGTCCCGGGTGTCACACTTTCATCTACTTACCGCAAATGGCGGAAACTTGGCTTCTCAGCAATGGTCAGTAATCAATTGTGAAAATTCAGTCAAGTTAGTATTTTCTCAATTACAAAGCTTTTTAATGTATTGTTTTAAAATAATTGAAAATAAACATCAGTGGGAATAAAATTCTCATTTAAAAAATGTTTCTGCAGCAGGAATGTCTAAACAAAATACAGTAAATGGCTCCATTCTTAATGGTCTCACTCTGCCCATTGTAAGTGCTGATGTAAATTACATCAGGGTTCAGAGCTACATCATTTTCTCTACTGTATTTTTCTGTTTTCATTCCAAGGGCAATTTCATATAGGAAGGGTGAAATGAACCACCAGGAGGGGCCAATTTTGCACAGAATGAGGTTTTCTTCACATTAATTTTTCTGTCAAAGTAGATACCCCAGAAAGATTTTTAGAATTTGTTATGTACAGGGAGGATTTCTTAATTCAAGATGTAATACTGCCTGATTGTTGGTTACAAATGCATGCTTACAAACATCTACTCAGAAAAATTTGCAGTGGCACATTCAACCTGAAGGATCAAAAGGAATTAGATTTTTTTGGGTGCTTATAAACAAATAATGGAATTAATTTTCTTCTAGTCCTAGTTTTTGGGATCACTTTCTCCAATTGCACATTTAAGAATCTGCTCTTTCACATTGATACCTCTACATCTGGTTGGTAAAAGCAGAGGTACAAAGTAGATGATCTTCATATTTGCTACCAAAAGTATCCTTCTCATTCCTAAGCTACACAACCACCAGCACTATGGTAAAGCACCAAGCTCCGCTGTGCCTGTAATTCTCGAACAACTGTTGGATAAGGAAGATATCCAAGATCCTTCACGGACAAGCATCATAGGGAATAGATTAAGGTTACTAACATGAGGTTCTTTGTAATATTTCCATCTGAAATCTGGGAAGGGTCAAGTGGCGATATGAAAACTAAGCAAAAGTTGCAGAGACAATCATGAAACTAGGTTGAGATCCGCCATCTGATCTTTGTCTCAAGGACCCATAATTGGGGCAGAAAGTTTCAGGAGCTTAGCTGCTCTAGAAAATCAGGCACAAGATCACTGCACTTAAAACAGATGAAACGAGGAAGAGAATGAGTTTTCTAAATTCAGCAGCCTAGTGAGAAAAAAAAAAATCTCAACCATGACACTTGTGCATGAAGGCAAACTCAGACCAGAAAAGAAATGAGAGAATCGTGCACAGCATGACTTCTGTCTGCATGGAGAAAAACTCTCCAGAAGGATATACAGAGGTTTCAAATGTAAGTATTTCTAAAACTCTGTTTAGTAAGGAAGAAGCTCTTCCATCATCCACACAGCAGAATAGAATTTTACATTATGTTTTGAACTTTTCTCTTTAGGATATGGGAGTATGTGACCATTTCAACCTTTCAACAAACATATATCAATCAAAATTGTGGCTAAAGAAGAGCAAAATGTAAGTGGACAGAACTGCTAATACCGGGCAGCTGGGAGAGAAAGTAGCACCATTGACTGATCAATTTAATGACTGACTAAAACTAAGTTCTAAAGTAAGCTACAAGACAAATAGGGGTAAAAATTCTTCCTCACTACACAGTCATTTCTTCATGATCAATTTCTTTATCTACTTTGCACAGTATTTAAAAAAATTGGTTGAGATCAAAATCTTGAGGCTCTCCTTTTTGAATTGTCTCAACTGGCATCTTATTCAAGGTTATGAATCAGTTGTGATTCACAATGCTCAAAATGCTGTAAAGAGGTCTCAACATTATAAAAAATAAAAATCATGTAGATCATGCAAACATCTTTCTGAGGATGGCTCAGTCAGCCATAAGTTGTGCCATAGCTCCACTGCACTTGAGTCACTGATTCTAACCCGGCTTCTTTGAACCCGATTTTCCCTGGAAATCCTATAGACTTTTTCATTTCTTCCCTTCTTCAGAATTCCAAGAAGACACAAATGAACAGACCTCATAAATTAGAATGAACCTAGCCATTCCTTCAACAGTCCTCCACACCACACAGTAATGGAAAGCAGTAATTAGATCTGCACATAACTGTTTTAAAATTAGACATTGTTACAAGCAATAAAAAAGGAAAACCTAGGAATCTAGGACAGACAAATTTAGTTTTCATCAAGCACGAATCAGTCACCAAAGGACTGTAATGTTCTTCAGGACAAAAGACCATGATATTTCTGCTTCTGGACAAGATACTCTCTGAAGGGCATACAACAAATTGGGGGAAAACAGTCAACGTGGAAATGGCATCCATGCTGAAGGCTTTTCCAGAATCCTGTGGGTTTTGTTACATATATTAAATCCAGTTGTCAGAATAAATAAGGAGGGTAGGCATGTTACGTTCAGGTACTGCAGTTGGAACCTCAGGACATTAAGAAACTGAGCTGTAGACCTACCTGGAGAGCTGAAATATTCCACAAAGCAGAACATTATTTAAAGACCTTTCTGAAGGTAACAATCAGCCCTCCGGCTTAAGTCCTAAAGAGAGCTCATTAAAAGGTGCTTCTCCAATTGACATTTTCCAGGAAAATTTGTTGCCCTATAGTGTCAATAAAAATTACTAAAATACAGAAAATACTGCAAGCTACCAAAATTCAAAACAAACTAATGTGGAAATACTACTACACTGTCAAAAACAAAACCCAAAAAAACCCGACCAAAAAAAGAAAAAGAATACGTATGCAATTCAGACATTGTCTGCACTCATTCTTTTCTGTTGGTCCACTTTGCAGACAGCTTTCACCCCCAGAAAGTCATTATGACTTTTCCTCTAGGACAATGCAAAGGTGATATGCTGGAAAGCATAACAGAGTGTATGAAATACTGAGTATGTGGGAAGCCTTTTCCCTGAAAGGGAGACAAGAAACAACAGCCCCACAACTCTCACAAAGGCTTATTTCCAAATCAAAATACTTTGATCTTCAGTCAAAACTATATATAAACACTGTTATGTCTTTAAAGCAAATATATATGTTTTACATTGCATGTAAAGAAATCTGAACAAAAGTCTTTAGCAAAACTAAAAATATCTGATGAAAATACTTTAACTATACTATTACAAGTACACCTTACCTTTTCAGCTTTAAACTGTTACAGGAATAGGTATTTGTAGTAAAAGTAATGGAGGTTGGACTAATAATCATACAGAAAGGTTTATTTGCTTCTTAAGGAAAAATCCAGAAATCACAAATAATAATTCAGAATTACATTCTCTTTTCTAACAATATTTTATATTATTTCATTTTTCAGAATAAATGATGCTTCGTAAAACATAAAATTCATCTTTCACCTCGCTATTATATAGTGTTATGAAAGGTAAGAAATAATTGCTTTATCGTTGTCAACTCAAATTTGCAGCTCACACCTTTCCTGCTGCATTTTTAAGAGTGGAATAGTCAAGAAAAACAAAAAGAAAAATATCTCCAAAATTGACTAATACTGAAAAGGTTAAAAGGCACATTTCATGGTATTCTACATAAACATGCTAAATTATATTTTATATATATGTATATTCTTTTGCTTTAATTTTGTTTTTCATGCTACAGTTTGTAAGTCAGTCAGGTCCTGTTTATTTCAAAATGCTAATAAGTTTTCTTTCTAGTATTTTCTAAATAGATGTGAAATCTGAAGGGGTTTACTTTTTTTTTTAGATTTGCCAATCTACTTCAATTTTACAATTCCACTTAGGCCGCTTAAAAAATAATCTTGCATTTCTCCAGTTTGGGTAAGCCAAACATACAGACTACAAATTATTGTAGTTATTTTTACCACTACATTAAACTGCCCAAATGAGAAACGTTGCTTCTACCCAAGGTTTTGCGTCTACCCAATGTCCCCAGATTCAAGACTGCTTTTGTCCATTTTAGCCATTACTTGCTGCTGTTGATATCAAAGACCTGAAAAGTTTTCCATCAAGGAAATGCAGGTATCTCAGTGAACACAAGTCTGAATGAACTGGGACTAAGGCTGTGAAGCTCTGACATGGGCTGTATTGCTTAGGAGAGTCAAATACTCAAAACTTGTATTTTGTTTTTTTCCAGCTGAACAGTTGGAAAAATATGCATCTATGATTATGCCACTACAACAGCAAATCATGTACACTCCTCTTAGTGTTACCCTATGTTATTGTTATAGTCATTGTTATTACTACTAACTCTACTTTTTTTTAAAGTGCAAGTATTTTCATGAAGACGAAGACCTAATAGCATAAAACATGGAAAGTATTGCTATTACAACTGGCTAGAAATACTTCTGACAATAATTTTTTCAAAGGACAATTCAGAAGTGTCCAAAGTAAGGTGCTTTGGAAACTTCAATGAGGTTTTGCCAAATTTTTGTTTCAGAGAAAAACGAAGACAAAAGTTCCAGCAATGAAGAAAAATGTACTGAAAATGTATTGCTTGGATAACTTCCAAATGAATAATTTCAGATATTTTTTTGTGTGTTACAAGCCTGTGTTTTTTGATACTAAAGAAGCCAAAGGGAAAGCTGTAGCAAAAGGATGTGATTTTTCCAAAGAGACATACTTTGATGTGGAACATGGAATATGAATTTTTTCACTGCAAAGAAATGTAAAGTTTGTATCTGTTGCATTTTTTTCCTTCACCTGCATCACTTCAGGTAGCAAAATTCAGGTTAAATACGTGCCACTGTAACTCGTTTTTGCACATGGTGATATTCCTTTGTCTGGGAGCTTCACCAACAAAATCTTCTGTGAAACAACCTGAGGTGGCCTTTATGGTGGCCGGAAAAGGCCAAAGAGGTGCACATGGATTTGGTGTATGGAAACCTCAGTAGAGGTTATTATTTCCCAGGGATCCACTCACAGACCATGGCATATTCTGGGAAACGTCCTCCCCGAGGTAGATAAACTCCTCCATCAGGTGTATAAACTCTTTCACCCAGTAGCATTGCCAAGGACAAACAGAGCTTCTCAAAAGACTTTGGTACTGCAAATAGAAAAAACATTTATGTACTTGTGAAGGAGTGTGCTGGGTACAAATTCAAAAGCTTCATTTCCTCCAGTGCATAAAAAGAAACTAGCAAGTCTACATCCAAATCTTTAGGAAAAAAAAAACGCTAAAACATTAGGAATAACTCCTGCACAGATTTTTGGCTAACACCAGTACTTTTGTCTAAGGACATTTTCTGTCTAATGCTGGCTGCTTGCTGCTTCATAACACTTGACAAATTCTTGGTTCCTAAAAGCAACCATAAACATTTTCTGAATTGCTTCATTTAGCAGGAAGGACATCACCCTGGTATTCGCTGTGAGTCTGTCTTCCCTCTTTAGCTTATCTTTATTTTTATACATTTCCAACTCTGATAACTTTTTTTGTCTCCCCCCACCCATGCACCACAGGAGAGATTTACCATCCGCAAGATGGAATTTCCCCAGGCATGAGAATTTCTCTTGCAGAGGGCTGTATTTTGGGAAGGTGAGTGAGTACAGGAGCGGCACTTACAAATCCAGTGCTTTGTAAAAAAGGCAGTAGAGCAACCAGGGATTCTGTGTAAGTGTACAACAGTTGTGAATTCCAATCAAAGTAGTAAAGAGGGATTACCGATGCAGTTATTATATTATCTCTCTCCAGAACTACAATATTGTATGTTTCAAATAATAACAAGTCAAGTCACTAAAAATTACATGAATTTGAAAACCAGGGAGTGAAAAGAAAGAATTTTCTAGGTAGACAACCTAAAGCAAAAATCACAGTGAGAAGCCAGTTGAAGCAGAAAGTTAAATTCCCTTCAGAAAGCCAAGATGTCAGCCCCCCGTTTGGAATAGTTTGCTGGATAAATTCTATCAAAAATGAGATACTATACTGTAAATATAAAACCATGTGTTCAACCATTGTGTTAGCACTCAGGGCTTCTGGTCCACTCCCCAAAGTACAATAGCCCAGATATTATAACAGGAATGCACATTACAGGTTTCCATCAGACAGAAATGTTACCTTCTAAACCAGACCATGTAAATTAAATATTTTACACTGCAAAACTAACCTTAGGACTGCTGTAATGCAACCCTGATTCACTTCTGTCTCCATTACTACTGCAGGTAGAATTCTTAACTTGCACTAATGAAAAACATCATGCCTGATTTTACTAAGCACATAGATGGGCACTTAACTAATTCCACGTTTCTAGCAAATTAGCAAAGCAGCACTCAAGTGAAAATGAAAAAAACCCCTCAGAAAGCTCAAGTTGCATGAAAGATTTTATTATTAATGGCTCTAATTTTGCTTTGATTGTATGCTTGAAGACCATTTTCCAATGATTCTATGAAATTGGCTGTATAATAACTGTTTTGCATGCGACTAGGGATTAAGGTAAACAATCTATTTTCTCCAATAACTTTTACTGGTAGTCATGGTAGTAGCCAAACATACGTTAGTACTGTAGGCTTCCTGACAGAAAAACCACAAAAATTGTATCAGAGGACACAAGCAACACAAGCAGAGATAATTCAGCTACACCTGTGATATATTTGCCAGGAATTATTGCAGCATCTTGGAGATGCTCCCTGGATCTCTTACTCTCTTACCTTGGACAGCCCAGGTTAAATTTTCCTGTGAAATTGAAGACAGAGATCAAGGGGAAAGGGAAAACTCTTGCAGTTCTCATTTTAACATTATATGATCTGTTGTCAATCCAAGAAATTAGCCTCAAAGAATGATTCTTTATTTACATCAAGGAAACCTAATTACATTTTACATAATTTAGGCTTGACATTAGGAAGAGGTTTTTTACTGAAAGGGTGATCAGTTTTTGGAACGGGCTGCCCACGGAGATGGTTGGGTCACTGTCTCTGGAGGTGTTTAAGGTTAGGCTGGATGAAGTGCTGAGTGGCATGATCTAGATGTCAGATGTTTAGGTTTACTTGGTTGGTTTTAGGTTGGACTGGATGATCTTTAAGATCTTTTCCAGACTCATCATTACTGTGATACTGTGATACATCAAGTAGGTACCTGAAATTTGGGGTTGGCTGGGTACTGAAAGAGAAAAAGGCTGATGAGGAAAATGAGCTCCTGTGACCTGTGTATGCATGCAGCAGGAGGTGGTTGCTGACTTTTTCTTTTACTGCACATTGCCTACCAACTGTGCAAGTCAATACATGGTTGTCTGCCCACCTGCCATGATTGTGCATGAAAATTCACATTAGATTAGGCAATATACAAAAAGAACAAAAAGAGAAGCTTTTCAGCAAACCCATGTATTAAATAAATGTCTAGTCCTCACCCTAGTTCTGAAGAAAACAGAAACTTTGACTTCAAGGAGGAGAAAATAACCCCAAAGAAAACACCACAAACAATGGCGAAGTCAACCGTTTGCACTAACAAATTCAAATCTTGTGAATAGGTTAGGTAGAGCCAAGCCTGCCTTTTTTGGCTCATAAACTACTATGTCTCCCAAGTTTTACTTCCTTCCAATCACAACAAAATAGTACCATTGTGAAGAAACCTCTGAAAGTAAAACTCCTACTATTTTCTCTGTGAATGGAAAAAAATCTCAGACCATTCAAACTTCGATCACCAATAGATCTGCACCATTTCCCCCACCCCTTTGTTTTATTGAAATAAATTATGTTCTACCTCATAGGTAGCTATCTGCAAAGGGATAAATATCACATACATCCCCTGTCAATGTCTTTTCTTCATTCATTGCTGCATTTTGGAAAAGCTGCTGCTTTATACTTTATCTATACTTGATTCTACTGCAGTCTACTCAAGACTTGACCACGACATCTGCTTTTCGAGTCAGTGAAAAATCTGTGTTACCTACAAGCAAGTTAAAATGGCAAAGGAGCCTTTAGAATCAAAAACACAGCACCACAAGTATTGGGTAGTGCTGGAATGTGAAGCATAGACCTTGAGAACAGATGGTTTAATACATCACAATAAATCTCTTACCAGGCTTTGCAACAGAGTATTTCAGATGAAAATAAGTTTAAGTTACAATCTGTACAACAAAATGTCCTCTGAGGCAGAAAGAGGACTATTGACTTCAGCAAGAGATGCAGGTCTGGTTTAGAAAACATTTCTGTTTTTTAAGGAGTTGATCAAAAGTTCCTTCTCACCTTATTTCGTAACTATGGAATTCAACCCAAACAACTATATAATGGCTCAGCATTAACAGCCCTTGCATAAAAAAAGTGCCATTCAGCATTTATCCTCTTCACTCAGGGCACCTGCAACTGCAGTCCATGATCCACCTGCTTCCCAGACATTAGATAGTGTAGGACAATTATCAGAGCACAGTAAGAACGTCATCTGATCTGCAAAGTGCTCACATTACCTACAGCTGACACATCAGAATACCTGCCCTGAGCAACCAGATTTGCAAAAATGAAATCACTACAGACCAAGACTGTCACATCAATTGGTCCGTGCTTCCTTCTTTGTTAGGTTTGTGGGGGGAGTGGTCCAGGTTTGGGGGATGAATGAGGGGAAGAAAGAAGGATTAGGTATTTTGGATGACATAGTACAGTTGCAGTTTCCCTTTTCAACAAGTTAAAGAGTGTATATTTAGCATTAAGAACCTAAAGGGGATTGGGTACAAGATGGTAATTTCTTGATCTAAGGAACATTAACATTCATTTCTAATTCATATAAGTTGGCATGCATCTTCAATTGCATCTGCAATGTTTATTCCATCATTTGCTTCGTTTCACATGAGTTCTTTCATTTAAACAATATTCTTGTACAGGAGGGGTGATGGGTCCTGAGCTCTCTCCAGTTGTGTCAGCAACATCTTATGTCTCCCTTGGAGAAGTTAACAGCGGGCAAAGAGTTTGTACCGCATAATTTATCATACTCATGAATGCAGTTCATGAACAAACTGCAGTTTTTACAAGTTCGTTTTCTATTTGAAGCTGTCCAATAAATGCTTTGTGCAAACCAATTTCAGTCTACAAATTGCTCGTAAACTGCTCCCTGTGAGTGGTACTCCCAGTATTTGCTACTTGTAATTCAGTAGTCAGCCTTTGAGATTGGTCAGGCTGATCATATGGCTTGGTTTTCTGCCCTGAACACTTAACTAATCCTACCAAACTGCAAGCAGAGGAGAAAATGGTAGGTTCACTGGATAATAAACCAGGGCACAGTAGGTGTAATGCCCAAGGGGACTGGCAAAGATATGAAGGTCAGTTAAAAAACAGTGTCAGCTTGAACGTTAGCAGTACCAAAAAAAAATGAAGAGCTATTCCCAGTGAGGAGCTGCAAGCCAGTTTATTCTCCCTATCCTTAATTTAGAAGCACAGCCCAGACCAAAAGGAAATTCAGGTCTGATATGGCCAAAATTACCAGGTCCCCCATAATAAACAAACCCATTTGCTTTCATCAGCATTTTAAAATTTGCATTTTTCACTGCCTGACACATAACAAAACTGCACCCTTCCCAGATAGTTCATTTCAACCATCAGTTCACAGTAACCAGGTAGGAAAGTAGAAAGGTTTCAACATTTCTCCACACTTCTCAGCAACAACAAAAAGTCTAAAATATTTTCTGACCTATAAGATGTGTTGATACTGTCCCCTACTTCAGACTCCATACTCCAGAAAACATAGAAATACCGAGCATGCAATATGCCCTCCCACTCCCCAAATAGTGTTCTTAGGATTGAGAGAGAAAATAAAAATGTTATTTCTCCATACTACACGTAAGTTTAATCACAGCACATTTTTCTTCCATTTGCCTCAAGGCAAAGCAGAAATTTTAGAGAGGACTGAACAGTTACCAATAGATCATAGAAGCAGGCAGAAAGGCAAGAAAAGGACATAAAGGTATTATTGGCAAAGCAGAATAAGCAAAGGGGGACTCAGTAGGAGAATTAGCAGAAATGTAGGTCAGAGCTAAGGTCTTCATGTCCCTGGAGGCTAGCAGAGAAAGTCTGAAACCTCAGTGAAGTCACACAGAGCAAGTGTTTTTCAAGGTGTGATTGCCAACGTGACCATCGGTGCTGACGAAACTTCAAAGAAATTACTGAACAGTAATAACTGTAATTTCTGTAGTGGATACCATGAGTGAATTTCTGAAACGCTCTTGGACATTCAGCTCTGCACAGAAAATAGTATTAAACACAGTCCAGAGGTCCTTTTCTTTCAGCCCTACAATCCTTATTGGAAGAAAAAAGAAACTTGGGGGAGTGAAAGTAACTTCGAAAGATCTAGGCATTTGCTTCATTCCAGATGGAACATTCGAGAGCTGGTCATGCTGCTTCAAACACAACAGTGGCCCAAATATTCCCAGGGTAGGCAGTACCACCTTTCACAGTGCAGACCTCTAACTCAGCATTTGCCCTGGCCTCAGACCTTTTGAACATGTGTAATAATGCCAATCATGGAAAGTTATTTATTTGCACATGTTAGGGAATGGAAGAGTAAAAATAACCCATGGAAATCTTTTTATCTAATGTTGTAAGGTTCAGAGATATTCATGACAGTTTTCCAATCAACAGCAATGAAGAGAAAAAATTCAGCTCCAGCAGGAAATTATCATGGAAAACCTTGATAGTCTCAAAAGTCAAAGTTGAGAACTGAAGCAAGTGTGAAGTAGAGTTAATGCTAATTGTTTTTCCTCCATCAGTTGATGGAAATAGCATTGAGAAGCCAAATACTCATCACCATCCACCACACAGGTGAAATGTATGTTTGCAGCTTGGAAAAATGTCATTATCCCATTGTGCTTCGCTTTTCAATAGGTAGCAAAATATTGCTGTCGTGTGTGGGCACATGCCATAATGCTTTTGGTGCTTATCTTTGCACAGGTAATTTCACTCTCTAGGATACAGAAAAATTAAATGAGGTCACATGTAAAATACTAATGCTATACGAAAACCAGCAAAGCTTACATTACCTCGACACCAGTAAAGCATCAAGCTAACGGCAGTAATAAAACCATTCATTCAATATTGTTGGATACACACATTTTCAGCCCCTGCAGATGGTAACTATTGTTCAGAGACTTCTAGAATAATAATGCATTGTGCATGTAACTCTGTTAGGAGGCATAAAACAGGAAGGAGACAGATGATCTTTCCATCCTTCACTCACTGGATTCTTCTCAGCACTTGGTTTCCATAGTCTATCCATTTCATCTGGTCACTTGGGATGTCAGCAAGCAGTGATGATACAAGTACACAGTCAGGTGCTGCTATTTACCAAGCACCATGCTACACCTATTGCTTGAATAAATCTGAACAGCATCTTAAAGCAAAGGAGACACTGCTGCAGTAACATTGACAGAAGACCTAGCTATTAAGCTGTCTACAGAGTCTAGTATCAGTGAAATGTTTGACAGCCGCAGGGACAAATATGTATTAGCAACATTGCTTAATCCATGTTTCAAGGGCAGAATTGAAACCATGCCTTCACCCTATGTAGGCACAGATTGCTGGAAGGATACTGTCATAAATAATAGTGCTGGAGGCCATACCATTATGCACCTCCTCTTCTCCCTCATCCTTCCACTTAGCTCCCCTAGGCCAAGTATATCTCATAAAGCAGAAGATGCACAAGCTCCTGGAACATCACAGAGTGTGAAAGAAGTAATCACAGCATACCTATAGTTCCTGGGTCTTCCTTTATCAGCTCAAAGTGGGGCAGTACCTCCCAGGAAAAACTCAATTTGTCCATATCATGGGGAGAATCTGTCCATTATGAAAGGTCTATAGGTGTCATGGGAGACCTTTTCATATGCTGGAAAGTGAGAAGTTGACTTTCGAAAAGATATGCTCTAGTTCAGACAGGAATTAATTCAGCAAAGCCTATGGCCTGTGTTAAGCAGGAGGTCAGATTTGATGATCACAATGGTCCCTTCTGGCTTTATAATCTATAAAGACTAACTACTTTAAGCGGGGGTGCGGAGGGAGAAGACAAAGAAAGAAATCAATATCAGTATTTTTAAATCTCCAGATTCCCCGCTATCCAATGTGCTCAGATTTCTTTTTCGGGTGCTCGTCCAGCACTGAGACACATCACAATGGGCTTAATAAGCCACACACATCACAGAGCACCTCTTTCTTAAGGGAGTAATTTGAAAAGCTTAGCAAGTTCTACCTGCAACATCCAGGTGACTCTAAATTAGCCTAATGGAAGAGACTGCAGAGCAATCTATCAATCAAAATTCTTACAGGAAGGTTAAGAGCCATATTACCAAGTGTTGTGCTTATATTCCTATTCCCTTTTCCCTCACTTCCCAAATATTATATAAAAGACTTTCTCTGCTCTCTGCTTGAATAATTCGGTAGAAGATAAGAATTGTGCAAATCTCTGTTCTGTGAGAGCTTTTCCTGAAGCTTTGATTCACCTGGGTTCATAAATCTCTGGGTTTTGCTTTGAGGTTTAAGGACATGTGAGCTGCAAACGGCAAACCAATCTCACGTTAATAGCGTGCAAAATTGCAAAATTACAAAGCCATAAATGGATTTACACTTGCAACTTAGGAACAATGGGCTGACTCTCCCATTGGTAAAAAAAGTCCACAGCCAGGCACATTTTACCCTACGCCCACAGCACGTGAGTTCACAGATACACATTTAGTCAGCCGATTCACTCACTGGAAATTTGTGGGTGAATCCAAAGAGGAAAGCTCATAGAAAGTAAACAATTTGGAGAGTATTCTTTCTCACGGCATCCTTCATCTTTGGCTTCTGGATTATTTCACTTTTATTTTCTCTTGTACCACTGCATGCTAAATCAAATAAAACCGTGTCAAATGAGAATTCTGTCAAACTATGGAGACTGCGAGGCTTGTGTCTGCACTAGAATATTTAAACAAAAAATACAAATCTCAGAATTGAATGTACACATTCAGGGAAATTCCCTGGCTAGGGTAAAATTGAGTGACTTCTTTATTCTCTGCAGTGATTTCATAACACAGGAAGCTCCTTTCAAGACCAAGTCAGGAAAGAAGAGTTATACTGATATCAATGTATTACCTGTACATATTTTCACTAAATGCAAATTACACTTTGCTAAGTGTAATACAAAAATCGTAAATTTATATTCATTTGGAAGGGACTATTGTTGTGAGAATAGTTATGGTAGCCAAAAGGGACAGTCTCAATTTGATGAAAACTATTTGGCAGGGGATGGAGGGGATGTTTACTTCACAAATCCATTCCAATCTCAGTCACAGATCAAAAGTCTATCTCACTTTGAACAAATGCTTGGCTTCTGAGAGCTCACCCACACCAATTCCGTCATTAGCCGTACCCAGGCACATAGAATGCATGCTTATCATTACTGTTAGTGTTTATTCCAGGTGACAAAGAGGGGAGAAAGGTTTAAGCTTCATTGTCTTAAGTATTAAGCTTTCTCCTGACGTTGGGACACCACAAGTCTTATGAAAATTCCTAAAATGGAAAACATTCAGATTAACTGCTACCCTAAGACACTAATAAATGGCAACAGCTAGAGATATAAAGCTGAGGAAACATAGACATCAAATACCCAAAAATGAATCTATTTGCAAAGACTTTTAGAAGCATAAGGGTGCAGCCAATTTTGAAAATCCCTCTCTTAAGGACTTCTGTCTCCAGAAGGTACATGCACATTACATCCATTCAGCAAGATAAGTAAGAAAGATAAGTAAGGCTGTCACATTTTGGGTTCTTGACCCATGCAGAAGGTTCAGCTGAACTATGGGGGGGTTCCTTTACCTCCCAGTATTCTTAAAAGACACCCATGAAGAAGCTCCACTGTTTCTCACTAAACACATAGGTAAGTTCCCCTCTCCTGGATAGGTGCACTGAAGCTAATCCTTCCTTGCTGACTCTGCAGCTTGAAGGTATGTAACCTGTAACTGAAACCCACTGCCCTTTCACCACACACTTCCCAAGCATTACATGGTGTCTGTCAACTGAGGGTGCAAAGACTCACATAAGCTACCTGGTGCCAAGTGTAGGGAGAAAAGGCACTTTGTAGGTAGAGACGGGGTTGACTGACCATAAAGCAGCAACTCCCATTAACCCAGCTCCTGCTGCAGGGAAAAAGGAAGAGTAAACACTTCTTGCCTGCAAATACCTCCCTGCCTGCATTTCACACCTCCCAGACATAAGAATGCACTCAGCACATACACACAAACTCGCAAGTGGACTCTCTGGTCTCCTGAGTAGTTTGTCTAATGTTAGACAAAAAGAAACATCTTTGAGACTGCCGCCAGATATCTTTATGAACAGGTAGCAGGCAGATTTATGAAGGCACATCAGCAGAAACTTAGGCTCTTCAGGTCAGGGAGTGTGTGTTAGAAATACCTAACTGGGAAACTTTACTGCTTCCAGGCTTTGGCTACAAACTGCTGCAGCTCTGGAGAGAGTGGTTGAGCTTCATTAGGGAAACATGGGCACTGAGAGATTTCTGAGAGGCTACATCTAAGCTATTGAAAGGCAGTGATCTTTCCTGTTGTCGTTTTAAACACTACATTATTTATTCTCCCTTGGAACAGACTTAGTAAATAGTATTTAAAAATTACTTTGCCTTCCAATATGAGAGTTCCCAATGGTTTGAGACCTGTGAAGCAACATAGAGAAAATATCTGCCAAGATCTTCTCAAACCAGGAAATATTAGGAAAACAGTCTCAGGAAAGCCTAATCCCTCAGTATTTGTAAGGCACAAAATTTTGGCTGGGTCCCCAAGCCCGTGGATGCTTATGTGAGTTGGAATCACTGTTCTTTTTAAAACTTCAGTCCTCCCTCAGAAGTATTTGAAACTCTCTTGTCTTGATGCTTATTTGAGCTCAAATAAAACCAAATAAGCCTTATTGCACAGTCTCCTAGATGGCAGATCTCTTGGTATGGACTTCAGATCAGGCTGTGGGATCCCACTAAGGATCTAAGGTATGTGCTGAGTTCACTAAGCTCAACTGAAACTATACCGGTGTGTATTCATTGCTCTTGCTAAAACCCAGCAAATTCCACAGTTTCCTGTCCAAGCAACTAAAAAAATTTGGATCATCAGCATAAAACCAGCTTTTTTGTGAAAGGCAAGGCAAACTGGGTCTTGGCAAAACATGCTTAGCTATCACCAGCCAGTTTTCTTTCCAAGCGTGGCAAAGTTCTGGCAAAAATAAATATATAAATAAAAAGCTGCATCAATCAGCATGAGGGAAGCAAGCAGATGAGAAGGCTTTGCCCAGCAGCAGGCTGAGAGGGACTGATAATGAATGACTGATGATGATTACATGTAATTTTTTACTTCCTGCAAAATGATAGATACTGGCCAAGTCAGCCCCACAGCACCCGAGCACCACAGAGCCAGGCTGGAAAGCCATCCTAACAGCAGACCTCTGCTGCCTTGGCAGGTGGAGTGTCCAGCTTCAGAAGGTGAGTGCCCCAGACATTCACAGGGTACTGGGCATACAGAAGTTCCTGGGTCACCACCATGGGCAACATGGTCCCTTGGCACGAGTGGTCAGGGGAAAGGCATGGCAGAGGGACAAATTCAGAAGGGATGTAGGAGAAACACGTCTAACAAAAGTGCTTATGATTAATGAATTGGAGATGAGGGGAAAGTTTACATTGCACTTGGAGAGAAGGAAGGGATGTTCACAGGCTTCCTCCATGACAAATGCAGGTGAGAAACTAGGAGGAAAGAACTATTAATCAGTGGTACAAACAGGTTTATTTTTTTCCCCTAGGAGAAGCCAGACCAGGTGAATTGCTCAGAGTGGCTGGTTCCAGCTTGCCCTTTACTGAGGGCTTCTCAGAAAGCCCCACCACTGTCTACAATAAGCCAGTGCCCTGCAAGACCAGCTCCTCCTTCATCTCCTTGCACCAAGTGGAAAAAAGTCCTAAATACAGCATATGAGTAAAAACCTTCGTGTTTCAGTCACTGCTGTTATTCACAGCACACCTTACAAGCATGGCTACCTGCCAGTCAAACAAATACCACTCTACCGAGTCCCCTAAACAGCCATCTGATCCTTTTCTAACTGTTGTTTAGAGTTGTTTAGGGGTGCCCATGGAGTGATGATTAACAGCCCTAGGCGCTGTGCAAGCACTCAGAATATGCATTTCTTACTAGTAGGGACATTTTTTCCTTCATATTTTTATTGGTTGTGTTTTATTAGTCACATTGCTCTTCAGCCTCCCTGCAGCATTGGCAGCAATGCCATTAGCTTGAGATGAAGGTGCATGTCCTCCCTTCATGGCTGAGGTGAGGTACCACAATAAAAGCAATATCAATAAACAGTGCATTGCAGAAAATTAATAAGCAGTGTGCTGATGAATTGTTGGCAGCCAGTAGTGACTACAGAATAGGTAACACACTTAATATCAAGTCATTTCTTGTTTTGGTTGCTAAGAAAGTATTTGGGAGTCTTGCTGGCTAGAGTAAACCAGACTATCCTGAGGTATACAAATGCTAAGTGCAGTCCAAAAACATTAATTACTTAGTAAGTGCTTGTAATTATCTGACAACTAGAGCACCTTGCTTGATCTGACAGATGTAGAGTAAGTCCCTTGCACCAGCCACAAGAAACACTGTGGAAACAGCAGTGCTGAGTGATAAAATACCTACTCTCTTATCCCAGTATCTCAGAGATCCAAACAGCAGGGCAAAGCCTCACAGCATGCCAGCACGTAAATAAGCCTTTCCATGTCCCTTTTACCATTGGGCAAGGAGAAACAGGGACTTCTGGAAGGTCTTAATCTCTTTCACACTGAGATGAAAAAAAAAAAGAACATCATTCACTAGGGCCCTCATACAGGAGTAAGAACAGTTTTCCTTGTGTAAATTAATGATGATACTACATCTCATTATATTCACATAAGTCCCACACAATGACAATTAACATGTCATCTGTGTAGAACGTTCTCCTATGTCCCTACTGCCTGGTTTAACCATAAACCATGGACACCATTGCCTACAGGAGTGCAGCCTCAGGGGGAAAATACTTCAGGGGTAAGGACACCCTTTCCTTAACTGCTGGTGCAGAACAGAGCACAGAGTGGGGCTGATTTTTGCCTGGCAGATCTAGGTGCTGGTGCAATCCAACAAAGACCACGAGCACATACAGAGTGTTCTCCCTAGACAGTGGCATAGGCACAAGAATGGAGAAGACACCATGCACAACCAATAGGTTAGAAAGGAGAAATAAGAAATGCAACTATAACTAACTGTTTTCTTTTTTCCCCCAGAATTTTCTGGAATGCTTTATGGCTTGCTTCTTTTATTAAGTTGTTTAAAAGCATGAAGGAAGAAATTATGTGACAGAAAGCAAATAAGATTAACATATCTCCAAACACGCTATTAAAAAAAAGACCACATCACCTGATCCCTATCAGAAATTCACTGACTAAATTCTTAAAGGGGGGAGAAAAGCCCTGTACAACATCCCATCCAGATGGTAGTTCCAGTGCTCCGTGGTCAGCCTGTTTATTAATGAACATCTGTTTTCCTTACAAAACAGGGTGGACTTTAGACCATAAATTCTCCTTTCATATATTTCTTGGAAAATGACATTAGAAGTTATTCACTGTCACACAGATAAGCCAAATTTACTTTTAATTTTAGAAATTGCATAATAATTATAGCATTTCTGTCACTCACTATGTTATTGATGAACATATTGCTAAAACATATAGCTAGCTGAATATTGAAAAAAACAAATATATGACTGCCTTTGAAGACATTTGGCTCCAGTCCCTTTAGTTGTCTTTGTCCTTTCCTTTTAGCTTTCTGCACAACTGGATGAATTCTGTTGGTAAAGATGATAATGGTCACCAGGCTTCAAAGACCTGTACAAATAGTGCTAGAGTTCCCTAAAATAATCAGTAAGTTTGAGCATATCACTGGCTGGTCATGGATATGTTTGGAATACTTTTTGTAATTCAAAGTAGGTTTCTTCTTAGTTGTAACCATATCTTATCATTTACTGCATGCTATACGTTGAACTACATAGAAAGACTGAGATTTGGCAATTAAAAATTTGGAGACAGACCAGAGTAACAACTATCGCACCATATGTAGGGCGATATTTTAATTGCAAATGAGAACGTGACGAAAGATTTCAGTCCAGTCTCAGGACTTTGGAATAGCACAGTCAAAAGACATTGAAAGGGAATGTTTGGGCGCCACCATTTGAAAACTAAGGTTTAAATATAAATACGAAAAGATTCAAATGTCTATTAATGATATTCA
>VZRI01009700.1:67481-278003 GCA_013397515.1 Upupa epops
GACCTATGGGGGGGGGGGGTCCCAATACAATGGGTCTGTCAAAGCTCTGGTTCTGAACAATAGTACCTTTACAACATCTTTCCTGTTGTGCTCTGACATTATTTTAAGCAGGAAATAAGTTCAGAGCTGGTGCACTTTCTTACATAGAAGTTTGAAAGCCATGGACAAGTAATTTTTGTTCAATTGTGAGGTTTCTTTGACAGAAAAATTTCCAGCCTTTGAAGATGTAAGGAATACGTATGCATGCATGTTTGTGTGTGTACAAGCATAGAGTCACAAATTCATAGAATGGTTCAGGTTGGGCCCCATCCAATCTGGCCTTGAACACTTCCAGGGAGGGGGCATCCACAACCCTTTGTTTCTATGTTCATGTGGATATCCAAGGTACATGACTTATCTGTAGTTCAGTGGCTAGTGCTGCGACACGTGACAGGTGAAAAAAGATGTGGACAAATGTCACATCACTTGTCTGCTGGAAGCCATGATACTGAGGACAGTGAAACTCTCATACCGAGAAACTGTGGTTCCTTCCTAGTTTAAAACTATGCAGCATAGTTACCATTGAACACAGCCTTCCACCTTCTTCAGGGGTAAACAATTAAAAAATATGAATAAAACAAACCAAAAAATCCCTTAAGCAACCCAAGACATGAGACCAAAGCCAGACCAAAGCATGCAGTTCCACTGCTAAACTGTCTGCATTGTCCATTCTGCAAGCTGCTTTTTCAGAGGAAGTATGGAGATTCCCACTGGAGACAGGACAAAGCACAGCAGCACTCAACCCAGGAGACCTTGGGAAGAGGGGGTGGGGTGGCTCAAGAGGTTGGCTCCATTTTTATGGTTGCTTTCTGTCCCTGGTGATCAGGCCAGGAGCTGAGCTCATACAAATAGGGAGGGACTGACACAGGTTTGCTTGTAGCTGGAAGCTACACCCCACAGCAACAGCTGGGCAGCTCCTGCCTCCAGCATGGTTGCCAATCTCTCCTGCCCTCTCCTCTCCCTTGGGAGGACCTTGAAGTCCAAAAAGGAACTGCCCAGCAGTGGGCAAGAGCTCTGCCTGTGGTGCAAAGTTGTTGCCAGAACAGCTTTGGCATCCAATTTTGAAGTTTTAAATAAGAACTTGGGAGATCCAAATGCCACAACCTACACTGGGATTGCTTTTATCTGCAAACTATGAACACAAAAGAAGTTTTAAAAACCTGGCCTTAACTGCTTCTAAAGCTGAAAGTGTAAAACCACACAGAAACATCCTCCTTGAAGAAGGCTTTCAGCAGTCATGGAGCAGAAAATGGTCTCGTGTCTGTTCCAAATCCATTACAGATGACACAAGTTGTGTCTCTTTTCTGTGCCTCACTGCCACCTTTGGACTCCTCCATTCAGGCAGTAAACAGTTTCCAGAAGGAATAATCTCTGGCCGCGTCTGAGTTGCTCTTAGCTCAGTGGAGCTCAGCTGAGGCAGTATCATAACTATCTCTTTCTCTGCTGCAACAGCAAATCTCTAATTATAAGCTTAATTGAATGGCCTCAGAAAGAGGGCAAAGCATCATCTCCTATGCATATACATTTAATAAAAATGGAGTTAGAAGACAGAGCTGTTACAGCTTGCATCATTCAGAAAGAAATAAACTCTATAGGATATTTCAGGATTTTCAGTGTCAGCTTGTGACACCCTTGTGCTGCTGTGTATGGGAGATGTGTATTTTAAGCCTCAAGGTTCTTTCAAAAATCATGGCCTCGGTAGTTATCACAGTTTTATTACCAGTCAAGGGATCCCTTCTTAACCTGAGGGAAGTCAGTGTGATCTACTGGATAACACAGTGGCCTGGAACTGCTCAGATTTGCCTCTAATCCCAGTTCTGCTATTAGTTGACTGAGCTGACCTTGAGTACATCATCTCACTCTGCAAAGCTTTTATTCCCAATATGAAAATGGAGACCCTGACAGTTACTTCATTTTTAAAGAACTTGAAGATCTACTGGTAAAGATGTCTTTGGTAACAGCTACATATTATCATTAATAACTCATGCTCCTTATGCAATATTCTCTGTGCCAGAGATGGAAGTTATTCAATTTGCAGAACTGCTATTAATTGCCCTCTTGCTGTTAAAAAGGAAGAATAAGAGCTTGAAAAACTCTTGCAGCAGGAGGCAAAATCAAGCCCAGCTCTCATGTGAGACTGGTTGAATTTATTATTGGTGCAATTACCTACAACAGAAAGAAGGTATGTCTCCTGACCTGAGGAACTCCCTCCCCATACTCTTTCAGGAGTGTCCTAAATGCTCTTAAAAATGCTCTTTTCAGTGCCTCAATCACCAACTCTCTAATTAGTCTGAAAAATATTTTGACCCTTTGCTCATTTTTGGTATTCTCAGTCATAATAGCGTAATGCATTTTAATTAAAAGTAGACTTTAAGATGTGGAGATTTTTCATTCTTCACTGGCACCTTGAAATTACAAGGCACCGGGAAACTGCAAATGAAAGTAGCCTGTTTTCAGGGTGGTTTTTTTTAAATGAAGAAAGTTTAAAGAAAGGAACTCATGTGTGCAAAGCAAATGCAAATGTTTGGTAGGTAAGTTGTAAGTACTTCTCTTTATTTCGTAATTATAAGTGAAATAAATGCTCTTTAACATGGCATAATAATATTCAAGCTATGGTATTTTGCAACTAATAATAAAATACAACAGCATGGGGCATGATAGCTAACAAAGTTTTTCCAGCTAAATATATTGCCCACATCCATCTGCCTTATTTTCCAGTGCCTTGACTTTTCAATCCAGCCTTTATGCTAGAAATTTGAGACTGAGCGGAGTGGTAGTTAACTTTTTAAAGAAAGAGTTTGAGGCAAGACTGCTGAGTAGCTCAAATCATTCCCATACAGAGCAGTGTATAATAGGTGTCTTTTTCTTGTTTGTTTGTGTCAAATACAAAGTCTGGGGAAATGACTGCTTGACTCCTTCAGTCCTGAAAAGCCACAAGTTTTTCCCAAACAGGGCTGGAGGAGAAGTGACAGAAAAATAAAACAGAGGTCATCAAGACCCAGAAACATGCATCAGTTTTGCTCACAAAGAAGGAATGAATTTATCATTGCAGAGGCTGCATTAATTACTGTCGATATGCACCATTTCCAAGATTTCTGGGGAGGTGAGAATAATGTGTAGTAGAGCCAGGCTCTACTATGGCTGTTTAACTGCGGCCATAAGGCTTTTAACCGCAATGCTTCCTTGTTTTCCCTATGAGGAGTCAGATTTAGAAGCATAGGGAAGGGAACCAAACACACACAAAAACCACCAACCCTCTAGCTAAATTAAACTAAAACCTAGGTAAAGCCTCAGTGGGAAGCCTGCTGCACAAACTGGATCTCCAAATGCAGAAAAAATTAGTTCTGTGATGCCTAGCAATGAAGTAAGCAACACTTGAAGTTAACCTGGACAGAGCTATCGATTCAGCAAAAGAACAAGCACTCTTACCCTACCTTGTTCTAATGTTAGTTTGGACTGTTGCCTCATTGTTTCCAGCTAGCATTTAGTTCGTTTGCAGCTGCTTTAAATGTGCACCCTTCTCCAACAGTCAAGACAAAAACTGATCCCACCTGAGTTACTATGTTGGTTTGGGAGAAAATACTGTGAGCACAAAGAAAAGTTTGTTGCAAACAGCAGAACAGAGGGTTTCCCACCAGCCTGGCACTCTGAAGTGGACGGTTTTCAATGCCTCTAGGGAAGCAGACAGAATTGCTCAAGCAATTTTGTCTACCTCTGCTCCAACAGTGCTGGCGTATCACTAGCAGCTGATGAGCCACCTTCTACCTAGAGAAGTCCCATATTGCCCCATCCTACAAACTTTTCTGCCATCTCCACATTTACATGCTGCTTAAATGGGAATCCTGGCTAAGAAAAACGACTAGGGCTGTATATGCAGGTGATGCCAGGAGCACACAGCTTGCCCAAGTGCAGCAGCATGCTCTAACTTTAAACAGCTATTGCAAAAGCATTCTGCAGCCTGAGAGGCCTTCTGAACAGCAGTTCCAACTCACTGCTCATAAAATACTTGAGAGCCATAGCTCTGCTGACCAAAATCTTTCTGTTCCAGATCCACTGTGCTGACCACAACCAGCACCTAACCCAGCACAGCTCTACACTGAGGACCAGTGCTTCCTGTGCAATGTCTTCAGTCTGCCTCTTTGTACAGCCACTGTCACACCTCCTGCTTGCCTTTCTGTGCCTTTCAGTTCATCAGTGGCACTTCTTTAAGTACCAACTTTAAGCTTTGAAGTTTGGATCTGGGCATCTTCAGTAAACACCTCTTCATTGGGATCTGTTCAGTGGAACCGACTTGACTGACAGATACCTGAATTACCTGGGAGGAAGCCTGGCCACACGACTCTTCACATGAAGGGTTCTTGGTTCCAGATTTTTTATTTCCCTCCTTGGTCTAACAGAGTCAAGATTTATTGACCTTCAAGCCATGCTGCAAAACCTTGCTGTTGTTCTTGGCTTTTCCCAAGGAGGTTATGGAGGCAGACTGAGGCACTATGGAACATTCTGCTGGAGTACTTTTTCAGATGCTAAGCTATTAAAATCTCTGTACTTTATAATGATTGCTGTTGTGCCTGAGGTTTCACTCGACTGCCTTTAGATAAACCAGAAATAATCAATCAATATATTGTTCTTTATGGACAATAATAAAATCCCATTATTTGTTGGTGGGATCATCTTTTTTACTTCAGCTTCTTCTGCTTTTCTGGAACTTGAAGGAAATTAAGACACATTTAAAAGAAAAAAATGTACCTTTTGCTTGTTTTTGGCAGACTCATTAGGGCCAAAACATTGCACATAGGAGGTTCTAATCTACTTTCTCTTTTCAATCCTCTACTTTACAACAAAGAGGACAAATTAAAATTTTCCACTGTCTTTAATTAGGAAGAGAACTACTTTGTCATGGGATTAAAATAAGACTCTTTCCTCCCCACCAGCACTGTAGGGTCCTTTCAGCTGATACACACACAGACCTGGAGGAACATGATCTCATTTTGCAAAAGGTCCTAACAGGTGACATGTGGTGGATTGAAGTGTGTCAACACTAAGGCATTATTCCTCAGGGTAGGAAAAATGTTAGTTAGTCTGTTAGACTGTGAAATTGTTTCAGAACACAGAAAGTCTGTAACAGAAGAAAAAAGCAGTCAAAAACCCATGAAGCCATTGAAGAATTATGTTGCACTTATTAACTTCAAGGAAAAGGAAAGCTGGGCTGGATTCACGAGAGGGGTTAGAATCAACTCTACAAGCTTTACCTCTGCCATTAGCCTTGGCACCTAATGGAAATGCCAACTGGGGGATCAGGTGCCAGCAGTCAGCTACAGAAGGAATTCAGAGAAGATGTCATGGTCTGCAAAAAAGCTCAGGTAAACTTCCTCCTAAACAAAAGAAATTACATAAGAACTCCTCTTCAAATAAATTCAAGGGCTTGATTCTAGGCTGATGTCAGTATTTCTCTCCCCTTGGGATTTGGAGCCATGGAGCCATTTGGAGTCTGTATGTCTAAAAATTGAGTAAGAAATCAAACCTCAAATCCTTGCTTCACCAGAGTGGTTTGGCTCTCCCACATCTTAAATGGCTGCTTAATTAATTTGAGGTATAAGAAACATTGCTTCCGTACTATATTTTCTGAGCAGTATAACATCTTCAAAGCATGCCTACCATATTAAATCCTAGCTGCAGACTCAGCGTGTGTGTCCTACTAGGATTTGAGTATAGGATAAACTCAAAAAGCCTTGGCTTCATTTTTTCATACAGTACACAAATAACATCCTAGAATCTACATAACTAATCCTAGGATGTCTCTAGAACTCTCAGGTTTAGCATGTCTGACATGGGTATCTAAACAGATATTTAGCTTCTCCCTTTCCCCAAGTTAGGATGGAAGCAAATTAAAGTGTAAATCCCTGAAATGAAATTACTTCCCCAGCTTGTACTTTCAACTTAAATATTTTACATTGGATTTTCTGTACTAGGAAATTCTCCTTTGCTAAAAATCTCTCTACACCCATGTGTCACCCATGATCCTCCGTTTCTCTGAACACTGAACTATCTATCATGACAACCATCAAGGCTATGGGCACAGTTTGAATTTTAGTTTCTCCAGCTCCATGGTTTCAGCACAGGAGTTTTCTAAACCACATTGTTCCGTACAATTCTTTTGACACCTGGAGCAGAAGTATATTACAGTGCATTAAAATATAAAGTGGACTAAAAGAACAACAAGCATATGACCACTAAAAACCTTGACGGGCTTAATATATGATACTCCATCGTTATGATTTCAGGTAGCCAGTTCAATTAAACACAGTTAAGTGCTCTAGTGACAAAAAAAACTAGAAAAGTTAGTCAAAGTTGTCATTGACTTTGATGTCTATTTTTAACACACTCAGTCCCCTGGTGCCACTAAGTTGTTTCAGGTTAATTAATGACTGTGTAAATGTAAAGAGTTTTACATCCTTTCATTTATGGAACACAGACTATATTTCAAGCAATACAGAAAGCTCATCAACCTCAGTTATCCAAAGCGATTTAGAGCAAAATATAGAAGATAAGGTAAAGCCCATCATTAACACGGTACAGCAAGGACACTAAGTATGACTTTGTTCAAAAAGGGAGGCATACTATTCCTGCTGAATAAAGTTAATCATTTCTCTAAGCCTTTTTTTCTCTCCATGAGTTACCTGTTAAGTCTCACTTGCTTCAAGTTTGCTTAATGTCGCCCTTGGATTCTTCATAAACATATGGCACAAATATTAATGAGTCACTGTTGCCCCAGTGTAATTGGTCACCTAACCAAATGGCTCTGTTTGCATTCCTTGATTGGATTACCTCATTTTCTTTACAGAAGTGTCTAAAAATTGATTGTAGCTTGGTCTCTTCAGGAGGTTTTTTCATTACAAACCCCACCTTCACCCAAACTACCTACCCCAACTCTTCATCTGCAAAATGATTTCTTAACCCTAGTCTTCCATCTCCAGTTTCAATTATCAGCCTATGATAACAAACGTGGTTATGGAAGCTTTAGCCTAAATGACTCTCATGTTATTTGCACACTTGAGAGTAACGCTGTTTTCTTCCATAACTTGGAAATTGTTCAGCTAAATATTCACAAACAAGAAACTAGAATGAATTGTATATTCCCATGAAACAAGTACCAATATTTTCATTTTCTTCTTTAAATTTGTGCTGCTGGAGGCAAAAGAAACCCCTAACATCTATGAAGATCTGAACCACACATGACAACAACCATTCCTCCTAGAGTTAAATGCTAATACTTTTAGATAAACAGAACTTATTTATAATAACACCATCTGCAGGATTCTGATAATGTTGGGGGAGGAGATTAATTTATCTTGCATTTTAAATAGAGATGGCCTCTGGCATCAAAATCCAGATCTAGGTTTTAGCCAGCCAGTTATCAGGGAATTTCACACTCAGGGTACTGCATCCCTCACCAAAATGTCTCCATAATACCAATGGACAAGTGCTCTGTGGTGACATAATGTCAGCATGGATCAGTTCTTCCTTCTCCCCAAAGCAGGCAGCATACCCAGATGAAGCACATATCAGAATCCCCCCAGTAATGTAAAGATTTAAGAATTAGGACTGGATTTTATTGCTATGGCTTTAATTAGCACATCGTATGACATAAGAGTCTCATTGTTTTTAGCTATGACTTTTGATTATTCCTCCACTATATTGTCCCAGGAAAGCAGCGTGCAGCTTCCCTTCTGGACAGAGGCTTGCAAATCTCCAGAGAAAAGACTCCATATACACACATAACACATCCCCCTCCAAACCTGCTGCCATGCTCTGAACATTGGCCTATCTGATCGTATGAAATCTGAAACGCCACAAAAAATACATGATGCAGATAAAATGAACATTATATTCCATCTATAACAGTTTTTAATTCTGTTACATGATCATTTCTCAATTAAGATCAAGAAAATAAATAAAAACACAAGACAACCCCCACTATGAAAACCAAACCCAGTCTTGCTAAGTTCAAACAAAAGTCAGTTATCATATACCACCATTTCCTTTCCAAGACTTTTTAGTCATTCCCTACCCTTTCAATCAGAGAATTCAGATTCACCCTTTAAAGACAGGACAAAAATTGTCTCACTTTAGTAAGGAGTGAGTGCATACTCCCAAAGCCATCCAAGGAACAAAGAGGCATCAACAACCATTCTGGCACTTACTAACTTTACTTGAATAGTAAAAGTTGTAAAACAATATTCTTATAGTCTTTCGATATTTTTTCACTTAGGGCATAGGGTTTGCAGGTGTGGAAAGCAAAACAAGAAAAAGGCATCTAAAAGTAAGGTACATACTATTTTTTTACATTCACCTCTTAGTTGGACAACAGGTTTACAGTGGAAAAACAGCTGCAGTTCTTGCCAGACAGGACACTGTACACTCATACATATAATGCATGGTTTGAAAACACAGCCAAGCTGATTTATGTACTGGAAGCCACACAACAGTGTTTGTGCCACCACTCACCATCAAGGTGAATTTGCTTCCAGGTGTCTGAACCTGACTCGGATATCTCCCTGCAGCTCCATGTAGGCAAACCACAAAGAAACGCACACCCCCCTTCTGCTGCATGCTGCAAGGTGTCTGAGGGGCCAAGCTGGTAAACAGAAGCAGTGCTGCAGGAGGAGAGATTGAAAGACCCTGATTCATATGAGGCTATATCAGCTATGTGTGAGTGCTACGTGTGAACCTGGTATGTGTCAGGCAGCATCATGTAAGAATAAGGGGAGGGGTGGGGGCTGTGTGCCTAAGGATTTTTCAAGAAATAGCCAAATATATCCACTATGTCTCCTGGCTACCACACACCACTCTGCCTTGGGAAACTGCCACTCCAGTCCTTGGGAATAGCAGCATTTTATGAGGACAGGAACCAGCACCGCCAACACTGCTACAGAAGAAAAGGATCCAAGAGAGCAGCATCATTTGCAAGGGAAACAAGGATCAGAAGCAAGGCAATACACCTGCACTTGTGCTCGATTTTCTAAGAGCAATGGCCTGATGTGGCTTTATATCCCTTTGAAGCAGGGACTGGAAAGGGGCAACAACACAGGGAGGGGAACCTGATGCTGCAAAAGGTGGCCAGAGCTCCTTATCCCACAGTAGGAGGCTGCAGGGAGGTGAGAAATCACCCCAACACCACATTCACCTAGCAGCCTGACATTGTTTATCAGCATCATAAAAAGTGCCAATACTTACCATCTGTCTAAAACATGCAGTAAGAATAAACAGAGTTACAGGGCACACGATGGTCAATTATGAGATATTAATTTTTGCCTCTGGATGGAGGGAAGGAAGGAGAGGCTGCGGTGCCTTACAGGGGGCAAAGCTTGCTGGGGATGTGGCCAAGACCTTTTTGCCTCTCATGAGAAAGAATGGAAAATTGCATTGATTTTTAATTTTTGTGGTTTGGTGGGTCTTTTGGGTTTTTTTTTAGCTGTGAAATAATATCCCTGTTTATATGATCAAGCTACAGAAGCAAATGGCATGGATATTCCTTTTCCTTCTGAAGTCAGCTGGCAATACCTGTATGAGAGCATGTGTTGATTTCATACAGAATTAAAGATAAATGAACTTAGGCACGTGCACTGAGGGGTGTCCACCAATGTCAGGGTCCCTCACTCCCCACAGCCAAGAGTGAGGGGCACTGGGAGAGATTTTCCCTTCTCCCCCAACACTCCAGCTTTTAACCAGAGTTGTTGGGTTGTTTTTATCATCTTCCTTGGGCTCTTTCCCCATGCAGAAAGGGAGCCATCCCACAAAATGTCACCACCATCAGCCTTATCCTCCTAGCAAAGCAGAGGAGGTGGCAGGATGCACAAAGCTCTCATAGGGATACCTATACCTACAACCCCAGTAAACCTTGTTTGCTTGTAGTGCAAATGTGGGTGTTCACCGCACAATAAAAACATACAAAATTCTCTGTGCACAGAAGCACATATTTTCACCTATAAAGGCCAGGAAGTCAACTCTCACCCTCAAATAAGAGCTTTGTAAGTACCTTCACATGCTAGAAACCGCAGGTTGCTGTTTTAAGTGATGCATTCAAATAGATTTTTTATTTTTTTTTTGGGGGGGGGTGGTTTTTTTAATTTGGAAAGGCAACAACTATCTTTTAGGGCAGGATTTCACCTTTTGATTTCCTGTGATTTATACAGAAACTTGTGGTGGTCAAACAGGCCACCCATGTTGAACATAACCTCCCAAACATCACCGGTTATCTGCTTAATGCAGAGAACTCAGTAACCCAAAGGCAAAACACAGCCTATCAGCTGTAAAAACACCATCATGTGAAAAGCCAGACTGCACAGAGCAGTAATGGCTGGCAATGAGTCACCCAACAACTGCAAGTTTTCCTATATTATGGTACCAGTTAAGAACTTAGTTTGCTGGTAATTAAAAAAAAAATAAAAATAATTTTTTAAAAAAATTATTTAGGTTTTAAATTTTTTTTTAAAAAAAACACATTTTTTTGCCATAAAATTTCAATTACCTTAAACATAGTTTAGTGCCATGGCCATCAATGTAACTCACTATTTTCCAGAAAATTATATGATTCAAGAGGATGTCATAAGAAATGACTATAAGCTGAACTGTAATGAAAGAGGTGGATGTCTTCCTGCCAGATCTATAGCTTCCTACAGATAACCTATAACCTTAGACCTATAATGGAGGAGGGAGATGGTAGCCCCATATTTGGAAATATGGTTATGTACAGCAACACTCCTCTGGTTATGTGTGGGGACATCTAAGATAAGTCTGAGGCTTCCTTTCCCTGAGGTTTTCCTTGCCTAATCTCACAGCACAGCTGGGAGAGAAGGCAGATGGAGGACACACCTTCTCTTGTCTTGCTTTGTCTCTTGCTGGAAGGCAAAGGTGATTCAAAGTGCTCGTACATGGCAAGCTGGAAGAAACCACCACAAGGAGAAAGTCCTGCTGGATGAAGAGCAGACCTGCTTGGCCAGCTGCAGGGCGAGCACAGAGAGCAGCTACAGCACCTCAAGGAATGCGAGTGCAGTAAGGGCTGACTGGAGCTCTTTACCACATGCTCCCAGGGATTAACAGTCACATTTCTAGATGTGTTTTGGCTAGCTCTAACTCAGATGTGTAGATTTTAGCAGAACAAACAACCCCACAATCACATTAAATACAACTAATACTCAAATAGCTGTGGCCAGATAAAATTCCTCCCACAGTCATTAAAATACAAATGAAAATCCCAGGAGAGAAAAAGCCCTTGGATGTTGCTTTTCAATGTAAAATTTAACAAATTGTACTGATGGCCTTGCAGGAAGACTGGGAGATTTCTGTTTGCCTCCAGCTTTTGGGTCAGAAGTACTTTGATTACAAGGAACACCAGAGAACAAAGCTGCAGAAAAAAAATTGCTTTCCTGTCTGATTTCTGAAGGCAGGGATTCAAGCCATCCATTGCTTGCCAGTATACTTGTACTGCCTTTCTGTGGCATAATACAGGGAGTGATCCCTAAAAATTAAATGAAGTCTCACAAATTGGTGAATTTGACTGCAAGTGAGTTTTAGAAACTCCACTCAGAATTTTTCTTGGCATGCCGTGTGAAGTCATGCCATGAAAATTACTCCTCCATGCTCTTTAGTCACCTTAAGAAGTATTTTGTACTGGCATCACTGCCTATCACACATCCATGTTCGGAATTTCTCTCCCACACGTACACACAGGCACCCCCACACTGGTGTGTGCGTACATCGCTCCAGCTGTGTCCTGGAGGTTCCCAGGAGCCTGAAGGGAATGCTCATGAAACATGACTTTCACAGATTCCCTGTCCATCTGGAACACTAGGGCAGCATATGGCAGGGCAGCACAGTAACTGTTTGCGGACATGTCAGACTATTTTTGCCTTGTGTATTACCTGATTAAGGTAAGAAAAGACGTGCTGACATAAGCCTCTTTCTTCCACATTAACCCTCTCCAATTTTATTTTTCAATTTAAAAATAAAGGATGTTTTGGGCAGCCCTGCAGGGGTAGCATTTCCCGAAAGGTACAGGAATGCTCACATAAACACAACATTGCTGATACAATTATACCAGCTCAGCATAGACAGAGATAAAGAGAGAAAGGTGTGCAAGGGAAGAATGTTTTTTAATATAAATTGTAGGGTTATCCCTGGGGCTGGAGAAGAAGGTACAGTTAAAAAAAAAAAAGATTAGGAAATAATAACTAAAGCTGCATGCTTTATTACTTCAGGTAAAAATATCTTATGAATAATATAATCATTGTCTCTGGTTATTGGGTATGAAAAAGATAAGTGTAATCAGTGTACTGTGATACAGGAACATTAACACTTTCACATTGACTGGATACAGACTTAGAAATGAGTTAAGAATCACTGGGTCATCTAAGTGGAGGATTATTCTACACACAGGCCCCTAGGTCAATTTAAATTATTTAATTTATCTCAGTGACCGCAGGGGCCTAACCGTCCCTGCGCCTGCATTTTTATCTTGCAGTCCCGTTAGCATAAGTTAAATTCTGGGGAACCAGAAAGGCTAGAGTAACAAGGCAGCGTACCAAAAGGTACAACAGGCGTTGGCTCTTGCAGGGTTAATAATAGAACCACAAAGAGAAATGACTCAAATTATACCAAGGACGTTTTATTACCCAGCCGCCTTAATCAGTTTCTTTTTTTTTTTTTACACATTATTATACCAAGGGTTCTTTCAGAGCTCATTGGCTTGTTACAAGCATTAAGAGAGGGGACGATGCATTGCAATTAATTCTATGTCTTATGCCGAGTCTCACTATTTTCTTTGAATTGGGAGGTAGCAAACAGATGCAGCCTACCCTGCTGCTGAAAGCTGTCCAAAACTTACCAGGAAAGACGATGAAATAAGTTTACTGGCATGCTACGCTTTCTCTAATTTCTTTCACGGACAGTTGGGACCACTGTAGTCATCTACCCACAGGCCATATTTAGTGCCAAGGCATGCAGGGTTTTTGTAACCCAGCCCCACTGCCTGTGAACTCCAGGCTGGCTTCACCAAGGGGTCAGCATGTGCAGTACTCCTACCGATGTGTTTTGGCTCTTTCTCCCCAAGTGAAAGATTTTAAGATAACTACTTGTTAGTAGCATTTCTCTACAAGTTTCAGCTCCAGTGGCTTTCTGGAAAAATTAAAAAGACAGTACAGTAGGGTGTAAAGAAAGACACTAAAGAACTGATGAGGTAAATCAGGGAAGAGATAACGGCTAGGGTCTCTACTGAGTTATTGACAAATACATTCATGCTTCAATTTGAATTTAAATCAGCTATAAAATCAAATGTTAGATGGTCACAGGCTGAAAAGATGAAAAGCCTGCTCTCAAATAAAGGTGCAACCCTGTTGAAGAAAACCAATCAACGATATGCACACGTTGGTACAATATTCAGCCAGGCTGTGAAATTCCCAAAGGCCACGTGCTCTTATTTTCTGGGAAGTTAGGAAATACACGTAATCCATTTAGTCAGACTCCACAGTAGATCAATGGGTTCTAAGCTTTCCATTGGTTTCACTTGTGGTGTGAAGCTGATATTCACACAGATATTAAGGTATTTCCCCCTCTTTCAACAAGCAGATGGTAGGATGTTACCACATCTCTGCTTTCCTTTCAACTGTGAAAAGCATCAGCTGAGGTAATCACAGTCCTGTGACCAAAAGACAAATTTTGAAGAAAGAAGAAATTACCTGCATTGAATATCCTAAGGTGATATTTAAGGATGAAATGACTAATGGAGAGCTGATAGCTATCTGGCCTCCTTATGTGAAGCATTAGACACCCGCTTAGGCCTCAGTAGCGCCATCCAAGGCAACGAAAAACATGTCAGGTAGGATTCAAAACTTAGTACACAAGTATTGCATTTCAATTTACAGCTTGATAAAATAGAACAATGCCTAGTGAGACAAGTTGGGTCTCTAACGTTTTGCTTTTCCTTTATCCAGCTTTCCTTATTTCAGTCCATTTAAATTATAAGCATAAGAAAATAACAAATCTTAGAGAGAATTTACATGAATCCATCCAATTTTGCCTATTTGCTATATGAAGTCTGCACTAGCTCAAGGTTATGCATTGAGTGAGCCTCAGCCTTGGCTTGCTTGAAACAAATTCACAGAAGGTTTCCTCTCAGGGAGTTTAAGTTTCAGCCAAAATCTGACTCAAAGAGTTAAATCTGGGTGTTTTTTTTCCAAAAGTAGAACAGAAATCTCAGTCACCTCTGCAGTGCCAAAGAAACTGGGATCTAAAGAAAGCTTCTGCAGCTTTAAGTCATGGTAAAGTTTCAGAATTGCTTACAAATATCTCATGCAAAAAAAAAAGCAACAAAATCACTGACTTGGTTCTGGAATAAGAAAAAAGGGGGTTTGTTTTGTTGGGTTTTATTATAATTAACTGCTGAGAAATCAGTCTCGATGGTATTCACAAAGCTAGTACTTCCCCCTTGCACAGATTAGCCCAGGCTAGTCACAGTGGTTTCACACAGCATAGAATCACAGAATCATTTTGGTTGGAAAAGATCTTCAAGATCATAAAGTCCAACCACTAACCCAGCACTGCCAAGTCACCACTAAATCACCATATCAATTCACCTTTTAAATACCTCCAAGGATAGTGACTCTGCCACTTCCATGAGCAGCCTGTTACAACGTTTGATAACCCTTTCAGTGGATACCTTCTTCTATCTAATCTAAACCTCCACTGGAGCAACTTGAAGCTGTTTCCTCTCATCCTATCACTGACTACACTAGAGAGAAGAGTCTGCTCCCCTCCTCGCTCCAACCTCCTTTCAGGTAGTTGTAGAAAGCAATAAGGTCTCCCCTTTCTTCTTCCTTCTCCCCGGGCTAAGCAACCCAAATACTTTCAGTTCACTCCTCATAAAACTTGTGTTCTAAAACCTTAACCAACTACACTGCCCTTCTTTGGACACACTCCAGCACTTCAATGTCCTTCTTCTAGTGAAGGGTCCAGAACTGAACACAACATCCAGGATGCAACCTCCCTAGTGCTGAGTACAGGAGGGACAATCACTTTCCTGCTCCTGCTGGCCACAATATTTCTAATACAAGCCAGGATGCTCTTGGCCACATGGGCACACTGCTGGCTCACATTCAGCTGGCTATCAACCAACACCCCCAGGTTCTTTTGCCTGGGCAACATTCCAGATGCTCTCCTGCAAGCCTGTAGTGTTGTGTGGGGTTGTTACGACCCAAGTGCAGGACCTGGCACTTGGCCTTGTTGAAATTCATGCAATTAGCCTGGATCCTATTGATCCATCCAGTTCAGATCCCCCTGTAAAGCCTCCTACCCTCAGGCAGATCAACACTCCTACCAACGTGGGTGTTATCTGAAAACTTACTGAGGATGCACACACAGATCACTGAGAAAGATATTAAACAGAACTAGGCTCAATATAGAGGCCTGGGAAACACCACTTGTGATCAGACACCAACTGGATTTAGCTCCATTTACCACTACTCTTTGGTCTTAGCCATCCAGCCAGTTTTGCAGTCAGTGAAATGCACGCATATCAGAGCAATGAGCATCCAGTTTATCTAGGAGAATGCTGGGGGAAACCATGTCAAAGGCTTTACTGAAGTGCAGGAAAACAAAACACAGAGCCTTTCCCATCAACTAAACAGGTTAGCTTGTCATAAATCAGGTTAGTCAGACCTGCCTTTCATAAACCTGTGCTGATTATGTCTGACTGCCTAGTTGTCCTGCAAGCATTGTGAGGTGGCACTTGAGATGATCTGCTCCATAAGCTTCCCTAGCACTGAGGTCATACTGACAGGAATGTAGCTCCCTGGGTCCTCCTTCCAGCCCTTCTGGTACACGGACATCACATTTACTAACGTGCAGTCAAGTGGGACCTTCCTGGTTATCTGGGACTGCTCGGTGAGCACATGCTCCTTTTACTAAGTGAATCTTTTCCAACAATGTCAGAAGAAGGACCATTCTAGTCTCACTCTGAAAACCTGTTTACATGCTGATTTATGCAGTCCATAGGAAATGTTTCAGGGGAAACTCAAGGTGGAAGTTGTTGACTCTATATATACTGTTCAATGCGAACCTGAAATAGTAGTTGTTCAATGCTGTTCAATGCGAGCTTGAAATACTGGTTGTTCAATGCTGTTCAATGCAAGGTAATAAGAGCTATTTATTTAGTGCCTTTCTTTCCCCCCCCCTTTTAATTGGAGATTCACAACAGTGATATTTTAAAATAAAAACAATTTCATTTTAAAAGGTTAGTTTTTCAGAATGTATTTAAATTTAGATGCTCCAAGATACTGTACAGTCAGCCAGGTAGAAGAAATCAACAGATACCCCTGAGATTAAATTATCATTGCTAGACATCAGGGAAAAAAAAGGAAAATAAAAAAAGCAGAGTAATCTCAAGAAAACAGGAGATTAACTGGACAGTAGGCAAAGTCTTGAAACAAAGTACCATGGGCCAGCTGCAAAGCATGTCAGCCCAATACTTTACAGCACCTATTGAAAATTATTTTGAATGCATCAGTAGGTCAGATATTCTTCTATGATTCTTCTATTCCAAGATTCTCTGGAGAATCCAGGGGTGGGGGTTATTTGCTGTCTTCTTTGAATTGGCCAACAGGCCTAGACACCCACATGGATAAAGCTGCCTCTTCCAAAACATTACAAAAGAAGCATTGGCTATTTTCCCAATGCAGTAATGCTCTTTGCCTTACATTTCCTTTCTATTGAGGAAAATCTTTGTTTTCCTTCACTGAATAAGTATCATAGACTCAGCCTCTCCAGTGAAGCTTCAACTTTCCTCCTCTTATCTCTCAAATTAATGGAGGAAAGTGAAGTTTATAAACACACTGGAGCCTGTAACATTAGAAACACTTGCTTGTGTTTGCAGCTCCCCGAACACATAGCCTCATTTGCTGCCCAATCAAACTCACCAGTTGTAACAGTTACCTATGCAGGTCTTACTCTAGAGTTTAAAATTCCCCACCTACAATATATATAGTTAGTCTTAATAAATAAATGAATTGGACCATGCATTATATATCATTCAAATCCATGAGGACACAAATTATGTATAATACATTGGCTGTGTAATTTATTTATTAAGCAAAACGTGAATTTTCCATGGTTGTGTTTTGAGGCACAGTTTGTCACACACAGCTAAATGATGTATTCTTATTAGTCCCACTCAATTACCAAGTCATCCCTCTGTGCACTGTATATTTGTTAATGATAGTGCCACAACGCTGCATCTACAATACCTGTGATTTTAGTGATTCATAACCAGTCACTAAAACTGTGAAAATGATAAATTGACTGCTGTTGATTAAATGCCGCCAACAGTATGTTTCGTATGTGTTTGTCGCAGTTAGGAGTTAAAGAAACAGCATTGCTCCAATCATTTAAATACCTAATTAAGCAGAACCCTGGCTAGATAGAAAGAGCTTGTTGGAATGAAATATCATTAAAAGAAAATAAGAAAAAGTATAGTGCTGATTTTTGCATGTGTGTACATAAAGACTCTTAATCTCAGTCCTACTGATCGTAAATATGCCATGAATGAAACAAGACCAAAAGACACAAAATAAAAACGGTGAAGAACTTGAAGTGGAGTCCTCCCGGACTCACTGCACAGCTGCACATGGTCAATCTGATGGCTTTAGCTGATATCTGAGATTACCTTGAAACACCAGTAACATATAAGGCAGTTCTTGATGACAGCTCTTAAAAGTAGGGCTAACAGAGTGTAGAGAAGATGATGAGGGGAAGGTATAATAGAACAACACAAATAGCACCTCTCAGCCTCCCATCATAGGGAAAAGTGTTTGCACATTTGTAGCAGAAGAATAGCAGAAAGAAGGTGGAAAGAAATCTCTCTTTCAAACTTAGATTAATTATCTTCATTGCTTTGTTTAATGTTTTTTTTTCCCCTTTAGATTAGTCCCGTATGGAATACTCAAGTTAATACTGGAAACAGAGTGGAACAAGACCAAGGGAAGTGGATGTTTCTGTGCCAACAATTTGATTCCTATCTGAGGATGCTGGAGTAGACAGTAATAAAAATAAAGACTTGCCAACTTACGGTCATTTTATTAAGATGAATTGGAAAGGTTTTCTTTCTCCTCCCTCATTTTGAATTTGGAGCTAAGTAGATAGTCACATTTGGGGTTTCTGCTTTTTTTTTTCCCCTATCCTGCAATGCTTCCATATTTCTGTGCCTAAATAGTGACTTTCACTTCAAATCACTTTGCACAGTCGACGCTTGCTTAACAGAAGCAGAGAGAGGAATTATCTGGTGCAGAGTCTCTTCTATAATCTATTGAACACTTTTTCTTCTAAATACAAGGACCATGTCGTGTCCAAAAATACTTCACAATTTAAGTCATCAAAGAACATATACGTGCATTTTATTGCAACTCGGGAGCAGCGATCTAAGCCAGTTCTGCCTAAATTTTAACTTGTGTCCAAAAGGGCAGTAAATATTTTAGACATGATGCTTACACCACAAAAAAAAATCACCTTCTGTGGCAGTCTTACTAATATTGTATATTCTCTCTCTACAGAACATATATTCCTAGGATTGCATATGACTTTCTGCTCTTCTACCCCTGGACTCCCAGTCAAAGTTCTGTAGAGGCCAATAAATTCAGGTAAAAGGAATGATATTTCCCTTTTCTACGAGCTGCTTTATACAAGGTGAACAAACAGTAATTGTAAGCAAGAAAGCAGCTCCAAGCCATGTAGCAGCACCACCATGGAGAAAACAGTTTTCAAGATGGTTAGTGCTATGGTGAAAGAAACCTGCTAAATTAACAGAAAAACTAGGGATAAAATATTGTACTGAGCACTTCTGAAATTTAGACTAATGGCTTATTTCCAGAGCAACAAACCATCCAATCATCTCAGTTAATGAGTCTGTTAAACATGCTTTGCCCTTAGAACACTTTCTTATCTGTAGAATTAAAGTGCATATTCCTCTTTAGTCTGTACACTTAAATGCCACTTCGCTAAGACAAAGAAGGCTAGAATATTAAGTATTGTTTGTTATGGAACTCTTCAGCTTCCCTGTCCAATGTCACTGCTAAGTCAACTGGAGAAATCATTTATCTGAACCACAGAAGTCAGGAAAGAGACTTCTCTTTGCAGTGTTACCCTCCATTGCTAGAAGTGGCTTTACTCATAGATGGCAGAGTCCTATTTGTTGCTCCATACTAAACTTCATACAGCAGCAAAGACATCACAGTATAAACTATCTAGAAAGTCCAGCAAAACAGCAAAGTGTCAGTGCAACTATACAATTACACCAGCCTAAAGCCCTACTTCAGACTGCAGGTTAGAAGGACCAAAGGACCAGTCTGGCCTTTAGGTTTGTCATTTGGTTGCAGGTGGCAGTGTAGAGAGAGTAGTGCTGAGCTTAACACTGCTTAATTCATCCTGTCAAGGAAAAAGAAGCATCTGACAGAATCCTTTGCTTTATTTTATTCTTTTTCTTGTAATTGAACATTTCCAAGAAATAAATCCCCAGACACAAAATAGATTTTAATAGGGTAGAAGGAAAGAAGGAAAACCCTTCTAGTCCATGCTAGAGTGGTCATAGGCTTTTCTTAGCACACCATTCCCACCACAACCCTCACCTGAAGATCAGAACATATTAGAAAACACTATTTTCCACAAGCCAGAGAGATCGGGAATTAATGTAGGTGTATTGATTGTTTTCCATTCCTACCCCCTAGACAGGAAGCCTGCATCTTGCTGCAATACAAATAACAAAACTACTGTGCACCAATGAAGAGAAGCTCTGGAAGCAAATGTAGATGTCTAAACTGGGAAGAAAACTGTGTGCGGATCCAAAATAAAAGTATCCTGACTTTTCATGACAGATTCACTATTCCTACAATTAAACACTTCTAAAGGCCAAATCTCATGTTATTTTGCATCTGAAAGCCCAAGGAAAAAGAAAAAATAAAAAGAATTGCATAGAAGTGCCATAAATTAATGCTTCAAACAAAAATTTCTATGCTAAAACAGGATCCTATTGAAACTTACCTTTCAGACAAAGTGCCTAGCTGGATCTTAACTATAAATAATTGGGAGAGAAGGGAGTAAAACAACAATTTTGTCAAAATAAAGACCCAAAGTATTAGGTGTCATGGAAAATGCACATGCCATTCTTCCACAAATAAAGTTGCTAAGCAGATTTACTGTGAAACAATTTATGCTCTGTTATGTAAATGACAAAATTCTTAAGGCTGCTTGGTTGTAAAGAGCCAACCTGTGAAAAGAATCCATTTTTACCATCAGTCACACCATACATTTAGCAGGTGTCTATTTTACCCACAAGACTTGCAGATATGCAAATAAATACATAAAATGCCAAAAGTATCAGCTATTCTAATAATGCTTTTCTCCTCATTTTTTTTCCTAAATGAAATGAACAATTGCTTTATTAGGTCTGGATGGATGTCCCTTTCCAATTTCTTTATAATCAAACAGAAACTTGGCAGTGAACCAAAGCATTTACTCTTCAGAGAAAACAACGTTTAGGCTACTGCTTAGCTACTCCTACTGTAAAAGACTCTTATCAAGGTCTTTATCAAGTATACTATGAAGTGCATTCATTACAGAGAATAAGCTCCTCAGCTGCCCTTTCACTTTCACACTGCACAAGCAACACTGAAAGGCAGGTTACAGAAGCACAGGTATTGCTGGTTAGACAAAGGTATTGATATAAGATATCAAGAAACAAGTCTAAACTGCATAGGTTAGAAAGAACACAGCACATAAAAATAAGATGATAGGGAGGCAATCCCCAAAAATAGGATGTGGGGGGAGAATAGTAGTAAATAGCAAGAGTAAAAGATCTAAAAACTGATTTCAATGAGTTGCAAATATAACCTGGAAGCATTATTGTTAATTTATTATTATTTGTTTATTATTATGGCATATCTGTGAGTCACAGTATAGCCTTCAGTATCTGTGACTAGCCATGACTGCTAAGTGGGTGCTTCTATCTATTTTACGACATTAGCTATGCTCCATCAACTGAAAGAGAAAATCTCAGTTAAATCCTTCATCTGCCCAAACTTCAAATAGTTGTAATGGGAAAAATCAAACCTTCTTTCAGTTCATTCCTGCTACAGGCTTGGTATTTATTTTCCATGCACATCCACAAGAACAAAAATGTCAAGTGTTCAAATGTCTCTGAAAAGAGTGACTGCAGCCATAACTGGACTGTTTTGAAACCAATGAAAAAAGAGGAAATAACTCTTCTGTAGTTGCTTGGCCTGTGCAGTGTTGTCAAGAAAAAAAAAGAAGGGGTTCAAGATAGGGAGAAGATGCATTGCTTATGCAACGAGAAATAAAACGCCTGCACTTTAATTGGTCATGCTGTCATCACATATATTGGATACTAATATTTTAATTCAGAACTAGCATGTGTTCTTCTACCTGTGCAGACTGTGCATTTTAAAAAAGCAGAGAGCACAGAAGCACAGGCACAAGCTGCTCCTCTGACTGCCCACCAGCATCTGACTGGGGCACACCTACAAGGCTACCAGGTTTGCAGTGAACGCAGTGCACCTGCAAAGCACAAACCATATCTAAAAAAGTAAAAGCAATCCCCTTTGGTTTGGCTGTGAAGTTCAATGGCTAAAACACCCAGAAGATATTTCTTTTTACCCCGAGTGCTTTTTATCCATTCTCCTGGCTCTTCCTTGACTATTTGCCATTATTGCTCTGTGATCTGATCTCTGAATGAATTTTCCCCTTACAAAACTGAAGCAAAAGATTATGCAAGGTACTGCTATCAAAGTCAAAGTTACAATCAAGGCATTTCTCAGTGGCTAATGTAAGATTGTTTACTTAAGGGTGTTGCTTTTTAAGTTAAGCATTTCCTGAAACTGCTATGGATGTTAGTTTTCTAACCTTTTTAGTGATTTCCCACTGATCACTAAGGATGATTGGCTGGCAGATGGTATCAATCAGCATGAGTGCAAGGATTTGCACAATACTGTCATTCCAAAAAATGTGCAGTGAACATTCTAGGCTCTATCCTGACTGGATACCCTAATTAGTCTGTCTGATTGGATCTTACCTTCCATTTGCAAGCTGTTCACTAGTAGCAAAGGTGTCACTCAGTTCCAGACTTGCTTCAAGTATTATAAACACTTCAAAATGTATGAAAGAGCACAGTACCAATAGGAAGTGGGACATGGTAATTAATAGGATGAAATTCTTAATAAAACAAAATCTTCCTAATTCATTTGTCTTATGTTTGTCCTTATTTACTCTCTGCACATAAGTTACAGTCTGTTTTTCTACCCATAATTCATTGGTGGAAATGAAGCCAAGAGGTTCTATTTCAAGTATTAAAATCTGACAACTAAAACTTACTGAAAAAACTAAAAATTACTGAAATTACTGCAGAAGTATGAAGAGGTACTATAAGAGAAGAGAGCTGCAAAATAGAAACCATGATAAAACAATAGAATTGTAGAACGATTAAGGTTGGAAGAAACCTACAATATCATAGAGTCTAACCATTAATCCAATGCCACCATGCCTACTAAAGCATGTTTATTCGTGCCTTATCTACATAGTTTTTAAACATGCTTGCTTGGATGATGTGTTCACTGTTCACTTTGCAAAGTATTTATAAATTTCTCTAAATAGAAACAAAATACTGTGCCCATACAGTGCTTGAGCCCATGTATAATCTCAATGGATATGAAGTAGAACCTTTCATTGGCATTAATGCCTTCAAGGTACTCCTGATAACAGAGATATTAACTTTTCTATTTGCTGGTACCTTCAGGTCTCACCAGATTTCTCTTGGCCAGAAGAAATCAAATACATGTTTTGCCTTCTAATTTTTCGAAGTACAGTTAATGTTTAAAAACAATAAAACCCTTCAAAAACAAACCTATAAAACTAAACAATCAGAAGCCACATACCGTTCTAGTTTGCTTCCACTACATGCAAAGTTATAAAAGGAGTCTGTCATTTATATAAGGGAGTAGGCTTCACTTCTAATACAAGAAGTAAACTTCGATTTCAGGGGAAATTTACCCTGAGACAACTGTATTAGTCAATACATAAAATAATGACAGTTCCTAGGGAGTAAGGGAATTAGAGATTAGTGATGTATCACAGGCTGCCAGAATTAGAAACACAGGGGCTAGGAGAAATTTTATTCTGAGCAATAGGTTCAACTAACCTGGAAATTCTCTCTCTTCCTCTCTTAAAAGAAAAAAAAAAAAGCAAAAAGGAGCAGGCATGAGCTTACTTCAGCTGTATGGAGCAGATTTAGCCAAATGAGGACACAGAAAGGGCAAGAAAGACCTAAAGAAACTCGGGACTGTTCATTGCATCAAGTCTCCATCAAATAAAAAAAAAAAAAGGAAAACAATGAAAAGAAAAGAGAGTACTAGTTAGAGTATTTTGAGAGAGATTGTGCCATCTTCCTGGTTTCTGAGCCTTTGCATTATACTTTTTAACCATTTTATCCAAATGCAAAAACTGCAAGTTTTTCCTTCAAAAGCAAAAAGCTGAGAGGATCAGTCATAACCTGATTCCAGAAGGTGTAGATTTGAGTCACAGACAGATTTCTACCCTTTCCCTCAGAAAACTGTAGGATAGTCCATTGAGGACTCCACTAGTCCCATGACACTGCTGTTCTCAACCCAAGCAGGCACAGGTGATAACCAGTGCAGCAGCTGCTAAGCATTCAAACAACTTTCCATTATCTCAAGAGAACAGAAGACACCAGGTTACAAGATCTCCAACCATCATCTGCCAGTGTCTGTTGGACCTGAATAAAACAAGGCTGTCTGAGAATCTCAAGACAGAGTTCTATTTCCATGCTTTTGTCCTTATTTTTCCACATTCCTGTAGGTAAGTTCTTACCATGCCACCAACCCAGAGCTATGCCAGCAGGCAATATAAAGTTACTCTTTGAATCTTTTTTTGGTTCTGGTTCCATGTGATTCTCGCTCTGTTTCCTTAAATGTTAATTACCAGGATGCATTTTAAGCTAACTCGCTATTTTGAGTACTGTTGCCTTCTTGACAGCAGATTTCAGTCTACATTTCAGTTGCCATCTACAGAAATGCACCACAAATCTGAAATTTCAGAAATCTCTAAGTAAGGACTACTGAATTCGGCTACACAGGATACGAAAGCAAAGTATTCCCACTGTCCAAGCCACCATTAATTTCTGTCCTTTGGAGCTCAAATCAGGATCTGGACCACAGTATTTATTTTCCCCATTCATCTCTTGCGAAAAACAGTTCTGTTTAAGTGTCCTCGGTAGAGACTAATCCGTTCAGATTCAGTTGTTTGAGCTACTTTGCATCAGTTTTAGTAAACAGCAGCATGCCTTCCATTTTTTCTTTCTCAGACATTTTCTTTCTTCTTAGAGAAAGCTTTAAAAAAAAAAAAAAGGGAAGTGCTTTCTTCGTGAGTCTTCGGCCTTACGTAGTGGCCTGTCCTCCCAGTGTCCTTCCCCAGGCCCCGAGTCATGCATCACTCATCTTGTCACATTGAACTCCAGATGCTCCTACCCTAGAGAATGCTCTGACTCTGGCAATTTTTCTTCATTCTCACTAACAATTTGGTAATGAAATATTGATTTTTAGTTAGATTCATATTGATGCTATTAGGTTTGCATTGATAAATCATGCTGGCCTCCTGTCTGAGAGGCTAGAAAGTGCTACACTGAACCCTGGAGATTACAATCAACTCATTGATGTGTTAATTTGATGGATTTTTTCGTTCTCTTAGAAGGAGTAGGAGGGGTAGGGGAAGATTTTTCAGTACAGCTGTTGTAAAGTTTTCACAGTGAAATCAGGGACAGTAATTGTGGGTTTTTCTATGCACATTTGCTTTAAAAGTATCTTTTCTGCCTATTTGTCCAGAACATAAAAAGAAAGGAGGGGGAGAAGGACTCTGGGGTGGAGAGGATATGACACACCTTGTAAACAGAGCTCCAGACTCCCACATGGAGTAGAAAAAAATAGGAACAGTTAAATCCCAATTAAACCCTTCAGAGGTCGTAGTCAAAAAGCATTTCCTTCTGTTAAACGGGTCTTCATGTAGAGCTAAATCCCAGGTGAAGTGAAAATATTGTAGAAATGGGAACCCCTTCTGCTGGCTCTATTCTACCTGGGGCGGAGGCAGTGGGGTCTCTCCCCCCTCCTCTCTCCAGCAAAGTGCCACTTAGAGAGCCAACGTCCACATGCATCTGCAGCCTATTTAAAACAGCCTCCAGCTTTGATTTATGGTACTGTGCAAATGTAATGCCTGTCATTAAGGGACAATACGTGCCGAACCAAAGGACTACATTGTGATTTCCTTCAAAGGTGCTGGGTTTCAAGAGGGTACAAACAGCTACTACAGCACAGAGGGGAAAAGACTTTTAGAGAACACTTAAGTCTAAAGTTGCTGTATCAGTATTTTGTAAAGTAAATCCATTTCACATTTAGGTGTTGCTCTACTTATCTTCCCTGAAAGGCTATCAGCACAGGCTTTATCAGCACCCACACCCTCAAACCCCTCAGCACCAAGGGACAGTAGCAAAGCCGGTTCGACAAGAGACTGGATTTTGTAAGCTTTATTAATAAAACCATCTCCCCCCAAGGAATAATTTCTCAAGGACTTGTACCAGATGCATTTTTATTTTCTTTTTAATATTCCCATCCTTTCTTTTCCTGCCCTTTTAAGAAAATTTGTGATCAGCCTGCCAGGCCAATCTTAAGCAAGTCTGAGCCTCATACGTCCGGCCAAGTGAGTTAGCAAATAAGCCTCAGCAAAAGATATTCCAGCCATCTTTGATTAATGATTATTTATGGAGTTGGGAATGCCAGGGCCAAGGAGGGTGTGAAAGGAGCTCCATTATCAACTCTTCCTGCCCTTCCAAGAGACTTTGCTGCTCCATTGAAGGTTGAACCTTTAAAAATAATAATGCCACTGCACATAGGACAATTTATTACCACCTCAGCTGGTCTGTTTTGGTGTCAGTTAAAAGAAAAACAGGGGTCTTATAAGAAAAAAAAAAAGGGGGGGGAGGATTGTGGCCTGTGGAAATGGGCACCTTTTTTGCTGGAACTTGCTTAAATAACCCACTTGTGTACTAGAACACTTTCTAATTAGCTTCACTTCAAGGCTCCCTCCAGACCCCCTTCTCCCTCCTGGATGAACACATACAAAGAGTCGTGTCCTAAAGAAATATGTGCCAGTACATAAGGAGGCAATCATCTGTACCTTCAAAAGATGATGTCAGTGATGAAACTGTTAGTTAAATTCTGTTGTACTATTGACATCTTAATGCCACAAACCCAGCTGGTACGAGATCAGTAACGTAAACAGCCGAGTTCAAATTAATCTCTTTGAACCCCACTGCTGAGCTGAAACCTCTGTTTGACAGTCTAAACTGCCAACTTCATCTTCTTCTCCCAGTTCTACAGTAAGCTAAACATGAAAAAAACCCACTCCGCTAATGCAAAAAGGTTTTGTGTGTAGCAGGAAAATTTAAGCTCTGGCAACCATTTCGAGCACAGCTCTTCCTCTTTGCACACATGTAGTAGTTTGCATTACCACATATGCTGTTAACTAATTTACTCATTTATTTAGATTTTTACAGCACTTATCCCATGCTCCAAGTGCTTTTAGAATTATTTAAACATTCAGTGCAACACTTAACATTTAAATTTACAATTCAGTTAAGAATACTTAGGTTATGGTAGAACAACCAAATTTAAAACTAATTTACTCTGCACCAAAGCACCCTCACAGAAAACCCATGGAGAGTTAAAGCTATCAGCCCAGCTCTTTCCCAAATGTCTATCTAAAAAAAAACAAAAAAAAAACAACTGAGAAAGAAAGGGAAGGCAAGCATGCCTTTGTGCTGCTGGAACTCAAACCAATACCTCGGCTCTGAAGACCGAGGAAGGGAAAAAATGATCCTGGATCAGAAACCCATTAAAACAATGTCCTACCAGTTATTCTCTTCCTTTAAAAGCCAATTCCAGCCATTCTGTCAATGGCTTACCACGTCCCAAACTACTTCATCAGGAGTTATAAATTTGTGTCCATTGAAGTTCATGTCAGTTCTCTCCTGTAAGCACAAGGTGGCTCAGGGATTATACTCCCAGTCAAGCCACCATGCCTAAGCAAGTTACCAGAGATCAGTTGAACCCAGGTAACTCTCTTTGAGTGCCCTTACAGCCCATCATAAATATGAGGTAATTCAATTTAGCCTGCAATGAAAATAGATTAAGCTAAGTCAAATCACCTTACGTTTGTCAAAGGCGAGGAGGACACACGAGGACCATTTCTGCAGCTTAGCTGATGCTTGGTAACCCGTTAAGCTACAGTAACTCAATTGCAGGACTGAGCCCTAACCTGCAGCCACTCAGAGGGGCTGAACTTCTTGGCATGAAGCATGTCACTCTTCACTAGATGCTTTCCCCACTAACCTTAACAATTACGAGTAACCACTGCTAGAACAAAACTTATGCCTCGTGGTTTCACTGAGGACCGATTTAGTCAAGCGTGCAAATGTCCACACCAGATTGCCCATGTAAATTAAACCTGAAGTTTGAGGTCTTTTCCCTTGACTATTGAAATGCTCCCACTGACAATTCAGGAAAGTTTCATGAGCCACAGGACTCCAAGAACTACAAGCACAGCTCTCTAGAGAGAGCAGAATTTTTTAAAGCTGTATTGCAATCGCAGAGTTACAAGGACAAGGACTCCAGGAATGGTGGGAACAAGGAGGAAATAACATAAGGGTAAATGTCTATAAGTTGGGTCTTTTGGGGCTGATTATATAATATATGTAGATATTTTTCAGAGACTGGATGATTAGAAACAATAGAGGTATCTAGAGATCTGTATTTTCTGTATGACAAAGCACAGCCAGAAGGTACACACCGAGTATAAACAGTCAATTATTTTCTGATTAACACTATTTCCCTAATTATTTCCACATCAGATTGCCTGAAACAAATACTGTTAGATCCAATTGACTGAGGCTTCTATGTCACCCCTAATGCTGGAGTATGGGATTACTTCCACATAGTTCAGAGACAAAATCCATCATAAAACAGGCCCTAGAAATCTTGGAATATTTCACACTTGATCTTCGCAGTTTCCACACCAGACTGTCTGTACATACCTCTTATTCTTTGAGCCTCTCCTCTTTCCTCCTTGCAAAGCTCCATCTAGCCTCACTTTCCATCTAGCTTCTAGGATAAGTTGTCATCTCCTGCCTGAGATCCTGACCACCAGCTGACTACTCCAGCCTCCTTCTTGTGCAGATGGCAGCCCTGTCCACGTTGGTTTTTCAGTGGCCTGTGAAACACACAAAGGGGCAGAGCAGCGCTGCAAGATACACATTTCATTAACAAACCCTGAAGGACCCTTTGGGGAGAAAAACACGAAATCCAAAGCCTCTCTCCAGAGAGTGCAGTGAGGACCAATGTTTTTCTACCAGCTCAACTCCCACTTCCTTCCACAAAACCACCTTGTCCTGGAGGTGAAACCAGGGGTGTCAGTGGGGCCACAGGGGTTGGCTCTTTGTGGGAGCTGTCTTGTGGCTAGCCAGGGCAGCTCATGCAGCTGGCCTTCCTCTGACCCTTCTCCTCCCCAACCAACCACGCAACACAATTAGATTCTGCTAAAAGACAAACCCCCTCTTCCTCCCTCTCACCGTAGGGGTTCTAGGCAGGGGGGAAGGGATAGAAACATCATCTACATGGAAAATAATTTCCTGCTTGCCAGCGTATCTGAAATTGATGCAGCCAACAGCATTCCTTGCAAATGTTAAATTAATTTGGAAAGTCTTCATGTATTGTTCCTTGCCATGAAAAGCACTCATCACTTCTCACTGGCGATCTGCCCTGCCTAGGAACAGGGAGGGAGGTTTAACAGGCCACGGCTAAAACGTTCATATGGCTGCAGACTGTGGCTTAGCAAAAGAGCTGGGAAGTTCCTATTACCCAAAATATCGGGCGTCAATTATGACTTTGTCTCAAATTCAGAGTTCAGAATTCATTAATACTGCCACACCAACTGCGAGAGGAAGACTGAAATGTCCTTAAAGGAAAATAAAGGTAAATAATTATGCTCTTTTGGATTCAGACTTTCTTAAAACCTGCTTAAAGGTTTGGTATCTAAAAGCTCTCTGGACTAACAACTGTATAGGTATGGAAAAAAAGAACCTACAAATATGTTTTAAAACCTAATAAATCCTCTTCTGCTTAGTTTGAGCTGTGCGTGCAGAATTGTACTGGGTTTGCTTAAATGCTATAAGGAAGTAAGAATGATTCAAATTAAATTCTGTAGAGCAGGTTTCTTTCTTTGTACTTTTAAAACACGCTGTATTGTCAAAATTTGATTCCATACTATATTTAATTTTCCATTTCTTTACCTCACTAGATGCCTCCAAGTGCAGCCAGTCTCTCTTCCAGTGTTTCTCAACTCTTAGGGGTTTTGTAACGTATTGAACTCACTCACACTTTCCCTCTGCCTTAAATTTCAGAGGATGCTATTACATATTAAGACATAATTAATTATAAATAATTAATATTACATATTAAGTCTTTTACCTATCTAGTAATGTTGATTTTTTTTCTTCCCTCCCAGAATGGATTTTTTTGTTATTGAATCCATGTTCCACATCAGCCTGCTAAGCTAGAGACTGACCTGTAATTTAATTTTGCTTTTAGCCTTCCATTTCCTTCCCTAAACACTATTTTTAGTATTTCATTTCTAATTAGAAGCAAGTCCAAGCTGAAAAAAAAATCTCAAACCTTCTAACCTCCTGAGCATTTGGATCCAGAGGTTTGGGCAGCCACAGGCAGGCTGGCCAGCTGTGGAGGCTGGATCTGGACCCAGACTTTGATTCCGGTTGCTTGAAGGTCACAACATGGAGAACCAATGTTTCCATAAAAGTCATTATTTAGAGTGCATCCAGCTACTTTATTCTAAAAAGCTTTCAGAACACTAACAAGAGGAGCACAGCTCTGTTTTTCCCCACGATTACCCAATTCCTATATAACAGAGAAAGGTCTCCTGGTTCACCCACTCAGGAACTAGAGTATTGCCTCATAAAACATACCAGAACTCCCCTGCTATCACTCAACTCATTCACAGAAGTTTAATTATGAGACATCATGAAAAGAAGCATTTTAAAAGCCCATTTTTAAAACTGACCTCAATAACATTTATAAGAGACCTTATTAGGAGACAAAACAAAATGGCCAGAACAGTGTTATCTCCTTTGTTCTGCAGAACGAGGAAGCCTCCTTCCAGGTGAAGGCCCATGTTAGAAAGTCACTTGACTGACAGACCCGGTGTGCATCTCACTCAAGACAAGATTTGCTGTCTAGCCAATTCTAAGATACTACTTAGAGCAGCAGGTTACTACTCTTTCCTGACCTCAAAATTTTCACATCTGCTGATATGATGTAGTACATATTAAACATGTTTAATATATTCAACATCCTACATTAGCTTTCCCACTGTTCCCTGTCCCACACTGCATCACTACATTCATGGGCTTGACAGCTTTTCTGAGCTTTGTTTCGGTCATAACGTGGGGAGCTTTCCAATTCCTGCCTTGCAAGGAAAGCTTGTGCCCATCCCAGAATTGGAAAGTTCACTCTCCAGTCTTTCCATTTAAATCTTTTTAAGGCTAATCCAGTCCTCAAGACAAATCAGACAGCCACAAAGGAGACATGCTCTTCTGCTTTCCTTCTCCAGTTCCTCAGCAAAGATTTCCAAACTGAGTTTACCTCACCTGATGTGACCAAGAAAGCCAAGAAACGTGGATTTTAATCTCACACACTGATAAATCACAGGGACAGAGACATACTTATGGTTTGTAGATTAGTTAACTGAAGGTTACTTGCCATTAGAGGGGAGAGAAAGGCCACTTAAGCAGCTCCCTAAGCAAAGACACTTCAGCAACCATATTGATTTCCCTCCTGTACCTAACCATTGTGCTTCACCAGCCAGAGCCTGACCTTCAGCCCTTGGTTTACTTTCCCAAAGCATGCCATGTAACACCAGTGATGATACACGATAATAGAAAGAAACAAGAGGCCTCAGGTGCTTCATGGTTTTTAGAAAACTATTTCTCAACCATAGGTTTGCAGGCTACTACTTAAAAAACAACAGACCATAATACTTGAGATTTGCATCAGCATGCAATGGCTCACGTAAATCTCAGAGAAGCTAATTGCCTCAAAAGCTCTCAAAAATTGCTCAGATCTCTGGAAAAAAAAATGGTAGAGCAAGATACAAACACCTCTATCCTTTCTTTCATAATTAATTTGCAAGAAAAAGGGTTTTTTTCTGCAAAATCATGAGTTAGGGGGGGAAATATTGATCATTCTCTCTATGTCCCAAGGTATATATATTACTATAGATTTAATCTTGATTTAATTTTTGATATAACATCAATTGCATCAGGCTTTTCTAGCCTGACTATTTCAAAATTCTTGTTCCTAGCAAACTTCTGGTATAAGCTGTAGCTGTCGAGTTTTGCTGGATTCATCACATTAAGCGGAAGACTAGGCAGATGAGTGCATTCAGCACAGCTGATCAAGCCTAAGGGTACAGCAAGGTGGTGGTGAAAGACATGTGCCTGTCACTACCACATGTAAATGCCACCCCAACCACCTCTTCCTACTGATTTACCCAGATATGGAAAAGATCTTGCTGGCAAATAATCAGAGAGAACATTTGCCATTATAGCTGACTGATGAGCAGAAGGAAAAGCAAACTAAAGGGAAGCTCTGGAGGTTGTCCAGTGGACCTATTTCACAAAGGTGAAGTGGATATACTTGGAAGTAATATTTTAAGCATTTGGAAGGGGAAAAGTTCATCACTGCCACGTGTACTTTCCATTCATATATTTCTTGTATATGGCCAGGGCGTATTTGTTAGCCAGTGTTTATTCCAGAGCTAAGCTAGAGATAGAGAGATTTCTCTTTTCCAAGTCACAGCTCTTTTAAACAAGATTTCACTGTGGCCTCCTGAACATGCAATGCCTGTGTCTTTCCTTTGTATGTGAATCAGGTAGAGATCCACAAGGCCACATTAACAGTATTACAATCTTCTAGTAATTACCAGTAGGCAGCCTGTCCCTCTGTGCACACCTGCAGAGGAAAATGGTATTTATCTGTATAACCTCTATCACGCATTTTAAAATCTTGCCACTTATTCAGATTAAATCTTACTGTCACTGTTTCTAGAAGCTATCAGGTCTTACTGGGAAAGTAGTTATCTTGCTACTCCAGTCTGTTCTCTGTGCTAGAGATATGGTTTCGAGGAGTTGCAAATCAGAATTAAGAAAAAAACCCAAAAAACCTCATCAATCCATCAGGACTTTATGAAATTATTAGGTGACACAAATAAGATGCATTACTTGAGTAAATGAAGAGAAAACAAACAAAGGAAATGCTTATCTTCCTGTTTTAATATGTTACTTCACTTTTTTCTAATATTTAAAATCTGACCACCTGCAAAAGATTATCAAGAGCCTCTGTGGATTTGCAGGAATGCTTGCAGTACTTGCAGAAAATGAGATCGTCTCACTCGCACACACTACTCCCTGTCATTCAGCAGGCTAACGGCGAGAGACAGGGCCGCCAGCAATGCAATTGTTATTATTTGGTAAAGGCTGGTGGTGACTTACAAGTGTCAGAATGCAGCTTCCTCGTTTGCTTAATGTCGAGAGATTACAGCTTCCATTTTCTATGGTTTTATAACATGCAGGTGGGAAAAAGCTCTTTTCTGAAAGCCTGTCAGTCACTGGTGCCAACACTGAAATATTCCTGCTTGACTCTTGCAGAAAAATCTATGCCATACTTGGGTGCAGCACAAGGTCCAGATCTCGTAACCAGTGTCCACTGCCACAGGCTCGGGTGCAGTGCCCATAGACAGGGTGCACTAGCCACATGCCCCAGCCAGTCAGACATGAACCAGGCTGAGATCAGCCTCCTGTGAGCTGCTCCAGTGCAGCTGACATTGGATGAGCTGCAGGACTGTTGCACTCTCACAGCTCCCCAGCACAACTCTTGGCCCTGCTGCCTTCCTATTGCGGTTTTCCCACCACTGAAGGGGATAAATAGAGTATTTCCTGATATTAGAGTACCGAGGAACTCTGCTGTCCTGGAGAAAACATCAATCTGAACGCTAATGTTTTAAAAGGTTGGGGAGGATTTTGTAGATTGCAAAATGGCACATCCGAATCGCAAGATATTTGAGATGTAGTATTTCTGATATAAGCAATATATTTCCAGACACTTTCCCATGGGTAACCCTAGCCTGACAGCACAGTGCAGGGATGAGTGGCTGTCCCTGTACCTCTGCTCCACTCACCCATGTGTTGCCAAACTCCAGGCTGCCAAAACCAAAGCTTTGGTTAGGGGTTTTACCCTGAGCTCTACCTTCAGTGTCTCAGCTGTACAAGCTCTACTTGATTTCAGATCCAAACCGATCTGTTAAACAAGTTGGCAACCACAGACTAGCTTACTAGAAGGTCAGGGAGGATGTCACCCCCTGATGCTTGATGCCCTCCACTTTTTACTTTCTCAAGAACTGCTGTCACAGAATCACAAAAAGAATAATCACAGAATTGTTTTAATTGGAAGAGACCACAAGATCACCAAGTCCAACCATTAACCCAGTGCTGCCAGCTTATCACTAAATCAGGTGTCAACATCATATCTGTGTGCCTACTAAACACCTCCTGTGTCAGCACAGTAGTCTCCATGGTGCAGCATGGAGGAAGGAACAGGATGGGGCACCAGCAGCAGTGCTGTTAGTGGAGCCTAAACAAGCCAAACTTGTAACACGGGGCAGTTTTTAGTCAGGAAATGCCCACAGTTCTCCACTAAAGGACGTCCCACCAACAATAAGAGCTCAGTAGATTCAGGTAAGGAAAATTTTCACATTGAATGGGCACCCCCAAATATTTGTAGAGTACAAACACAGAAATAAAGACACATAAAACATGTGCTGGTACATCACACAGCAAGAACAAGGAGGCTCACACTCGATGACATTGCCCTATAGGCTCTGACGGATGAAAAAGGACTTGGTGCTGAATGGGTCCCAGCAAAGGGCTAACTGGTTGTGTTTGAATTGTTACCAAGACCAAACAAAAAGATAATGGAAGGGTGGATTTGGGGTTAAATTTAAAGGTTTCAAAATAACACTCCAAGCCAAATTCAGGCACAAGAAAAAGAAATCTGAAGTGGGCGAGTCCTCGCTAACGCCTACTACAACATCAGGTTAATAGCAGGTTTGTGTGCTCAGTACCTCTCCCTTTTTCCTCACTCGTATTCGCTGTTCATAATAATGGTACCAACGTAAAATATATGTTTTTAGCACCGTTTTGAAAAATTGGCTGCTGCAAGTTCCTGATACGCCATGAATGTGATCACACAGGCATAAGCATGGCTTGGTTAGGGGGCTTTGAATCCTTCTTTTGACGTCTGCTTGTATTGTCCTGGTTTGCACCATCACAACTTCAGCCACAGCATGAAATCGAACTGACAGAGGCCAGCCTGGAAGACCTTGGGTCAGCTTAGTAAAAAAGACTCTATGCTAGAGTAGGGGGCCCAAGCTAAAGCAGTCTGACTCCTGTAATCCTCAAACTGCAGTGTAACTATGATACAGGTGTTGCAGCTGGGACTAAAAAACTCAAACAAAATCTGATGTAAGTCTTGATCACATTAGCATTAACATTCTAAATATAGGCTTCCATTTGTCTCTCCTCCTGAGAGCCTAAAGGCAAAGTGTATTTAGTGTGGTTTTCCTCTCCTCTGTAAATTAAGTATATGCTATCCTATCCCTTTCTTCCAAACAGGGAGCTGGGGCATGCTTCCACAGGGAATTTACCCAGCTTAACACAAGCAGTTGTAAAAGCACCAGGAGCTCGCCTGCATCTCATGCTTATTCAGCAGACCATTGTTTCTCTGTAGTTATGAGAAGAGTCAAAACCCATATTCAGATTCACAGCCTTGGTTCAGTCCCAGACAAGCCTACAGAACACGCTAGTTTCACCCAGTGAGAACTAACATTTTTGCTTTTCCTTTTTAATACTAAAGCTTCTTTGGTATTAAAGCAGTCTTCAGAGCACTGGAACAGGCTGTCCAGCAAGGTTGTGGAGTCTCCTTCTCTGCAGTCTTGTGTAACATTCTAAAAGATCCTGCTTTAGCAGAGGGATTAGACTAGATCGTCTCTAGAGGTCCCTTTCACCTCTGACAATTCTGTGACTGTGGGATTCTTTCCCAGTGAAGTACATGCGGAGTCATGGACACAGAAGCTGATCTAATCTGCAGGTAAAAGAGTATGTAAAAGTTTACAGGCTGATACAGGAGTCAGTGCTCTACCTCATAGACCTTCTTAGGAGGTGTTAATCTGGCCTTTTGGGCATGGATGATGGCCTTCATTTAGTCATCTCACACTTGGAGAAACTCCTAGCCCTGGGATGGGGAGGACAACAAAACAAAACACCTTTCCTGCATGCAGAAAATGAAGAGATCTTCCCATTAATTTTAAGATCTGCTGAGGCAGGGCTAGTTTACTTCTGCCTTGGAAATAGTATTTTTAATTTGAAAAATAGCTACATGTACAATGGAAGAAATAAAATATTACTTAATCTATGTTATTTTTAACAAGGTTAAAAGGGACTCCTTTTCTATCCTTTCCTCTACCTACAGAATTCTGCACTGCCTGTTTAATTGTATCGCACATTTATTATAGGATATCTTTGGTCATAAAGATGACCTAACTCAAAGCAGAAGGATCACTTCACCCATCATTGAAATCCAGTCACTTCTGAGATGAAGAATGGCAGTCAAGAGGACAGCTAGTACACAGTAACCTTGGCCAAAAACCCAGGTGCAGAAATCTGCTACCACCAAAAGCGCCATGGGACCTAGCTTTTAAAGACTTTCCCACAGTAAATTAAATGAAAGTGTATTTATCTGCTTCAGCAAAACGAAACATTGAGTTGACTCAGCCAAGTCTCAACTTCTCATTTTAGATACTCTGAGCATTTCAAACCTAATGCAGAAAACACCATGCTCTTGCACTTCCAGCTTATGGCAATGACAGAAAAAATTTCAAACAGATCAGTGACCAGGAAAGACTGAATTTCTCCAGAACTTGCGCTCTCCAAATCCACAAGGTGATGGCAAATCCAGAACTTATGTTTCCCCTCTTACATTTGCTCACCCACACCTTTATTACCAGTTCAAAAATAAGATTGCCTTTTGACTGCTAGTGCAATGCAGTATTAGTCACCACACCAAACACCACATTTACAACAGTACTTAGACACTGATGTGTCTAAGATTCTTCTGAACAAAAGGTCCTCTGGTTTTGGTTAAGTTTGTGATGGGAAAGAAACGTGATCCTCACCTTTTGAGCATATTTAACAGAAGTACAGGGGACTGGCACTGTGACATTGCTGGTTTTTCTTAAAAACACCAGATTCTTTTCTGGGCTTTTTTTTAAGCCCTGGAAAGAAAATTTCACTGGAAAAGCAGATTTAATCAGTGATTAGAGGGTAATCACTATTCTCTTGTAATATGCAAAAGCCAATTTTTGGTTGTGAGGTAGTCCGCAGGTCATGTGAATTTAATTGTCATATCTAGAGACTTATACCACATTAAGTCTATCCCTAGTGAAACAGAAGAACTGTAAATCTGCGAGATAGATGTGTATATATATGCACACTATTTTATAACAGAGCTATGGGAATAGTCCATTACCTATAAAATAAAGAAACAACGTTTAATATGCCAAATCAATTTCCTCATTAGACCAACAACAAATACTTAGCTAGTTTCTACATGAGTCTCCAATGTTCAGCTCAGGTTCCACACACTGTTCCACTTCTCCACCATGTTAGCTAGTACTTGCCGCGCTATATAGAAAGCGTCAGGTTAAACAAACCATCTTAGAAGACGTGTGAGGGTAGAATCATCTGTTAAGTTTCTTTTCCATATTTCCTCGATAAAAACAAAAAATCTTAACAGTGGGAGCTAAAATAAGTAGAGAGGGACTGCAAGACTGACTGTACATGAAAGCTATGCTGACGATCTTGTTTCTTAACTTTGAAATGTGAAGCTGAAATCTTGACCCACACAAAGGAGATTCTGCCATGGATCTAAAATGGATCTAGGATTATCCCGAATCCTCTACAACCTACATCTTGGCTCTTCTGCTGCTCAACCAGCATTGACTTCCCACTCCTATCCCCTCTGCCCCACTACTGAAAGCAGACGAGTCTCCTATTTTCCACCAACTGCAACTCAGCTTTCTCTCTGTAAAATTCTTTTTTTCTCTGCTGCCTTCTGGAACATTTAGATGATCTCACTTCTGAGTTATGGTTTAAGCAGAAGGAGAAAACTAGATAATGTGAAAAAGCAGATACAATGGCACACCAGATTGTCAATGTAAGACCTGAGATAGAAATCGTCAGGGTCTTTTAGTGGGCATTGCCAACAAGACATTTGTCATTTCACAGCTATTACATTACCCTGGTATCACCAGCTCTTCTTACAAAAAACTATCAGTTACCTCAGGTATCTGAAACAGGGTGTTTGAGAAGTGTTTGATGTAATGAAACTAAAAAAGAGAAAAGTGACTGAAGAGAAGGGAGCCGTAAAATAAAAAGCCCATGGTGGAGTCTGAAATCCAGTGTGCCTCCTGAGCCTTAATACTCAATTTTTTGCATAATTGTTATTGCTTTGGCATAAGGTCAGAGTTGTGGCGAGAATTTTCAATATTAAGCCTGAATATCCCAGCTTTTACAGGTTTAAAGACAACCTTCAGTGTAACTCAAACATAGCCCTATATAGCTGGATTGATTTAACAGCAGGCTTTAGCTAAACAGAGAATATCCATAGCAGTTACTTCAAGGGGCTCAGAAGCAGCTCACTTCCATCTGCAGAACTCCAAACACCCTTTCAAATGTGTCTCCTGATAACAGGCTAATTCCTGGACTCTAGGGCCAACCACTTTCACAGAAGGACCATATTAAATATTATAATAGCAGAACAACCTCCAGTTATTTGGGACCTGTTCTTTTGCACAAGGGGACAGCAATTTGACCTCACATTAGGCATTCATTTGGTCATTAATGATCAGATTTAATGTTTCCAAGCTAAATAATTCCAAACCAAACCTACTTGAAAAGTAATGCCAGTTTACCAAGACTGCGTGCATGGACATGGGGTGGCCTCAGAGCACTGAATTTATTCTGTTACACAAAGCAGGTGACATACATCATATAGAATGTGGTGAATACGTTACAGACATGCAGCATCAGCTAAAGAAGAACCAATTCATTTTTCTATTTGGAATTTTCCATGCTCAAAAAACCTTAATTGTTTGAGGCTGACCTACATCAAAGTTTTCTTTCTTGTTTTTAAGAACCATTCTGCAGCCAGAGATAATTATTCAAAAGTGACTTCACAGTAAAGAATTGTCTTTAACTCTGGTCCAATGGATAGCCATTAAAAATGAGCAGCCTATTACCTTTCTCTTTCTACAGAACTCTTTTTCTACTGTGCCTTGGTTTTGTTCTAGCATCTAGCTATGCATTTCGTAAGCATAAAGCAATCTCATATGCTGAGACCACTTGTGTTTAAAACACAAATAATGATTCAGAACTGCATTGTGGAGATATGAAGATGATCTTGAAATTTATAAATATTTGCTTTGGCTTCTCACTGTTTCTATCTGGAAACAGTAGCCTCACTTATAAAGAAAGGTTGTCCTCTGTAGAAACAAAACTGATTGAGAAGTGGCCCAACACTTTCTACACAGCATTCACACATGAACAGGAACTCATGATCAAACGAGAGCTCTTCTAGGTCTCCACACCTGTTTAGCTCAATCCCATGAGTGCATTTTGCCTTGTTGTGGAGTCCTAGGGTAGAAAAGCTTGGCTCCTTTTCTAAATAATGTTAAAGAAGGAGGGAGGGGACGTTGTCCTCCAGAAAAGATGGAAGGAATAAAGAGTATTCTCGTAAAATGTTATAAATGTTGCATTTAAATAGAAAAGTCCTAAATTGCGAAGCTCGTCTGTGTAATGGAAGGATCAGTAATTTTAAGAGTGCCAGAAATGAGCCAATTTCACAAGCTATTTGAAGGATATTTTCATGTAACTTTTGGCCAAAGCAATGTTCCAAAAAGTCTGAAAATTGAAACCTAATTAGTTGCAAGGATCCCTCTGGCTCACAGGTTGACTATTACATTGTGCTCCATGCTCCTGAAGCAGATGAGAGCCATCACACCTTGCCAACAAATGACAAGGAGAAAGGTAAACTCACCATGCCATTGCTTTCAGAAGAGTTTAAATCAAGAAAAGAGAGAAAATTACACAAATCTTGAAGGAGAATTGCCATTCTTTCCACATAATAACAGTCATCTGGGATAATATGCCTGTATTTCACTTGTCAAAGCATGCTGTTTACTATTTGGTCTTTTAATAGTGACTTTAGTGAACATTAAGAGACATTAAGGCTAAGCAAGCATTTTTGTGTTATATCAGCTCATTCCCCTGCCCCTCAATACACAGGTCTTTACATTCCTTTGTGCGTTCTGAAGAGACTTTATACATCTTTCCATATAGGTTAAGCTGACACTGCAGAAAAGAACATGACCGATTTAAATCTTTATTAAAAGTATAAATGTCTTGAATACTAAAACTGCCTATTCATAAAGCAGGGACTCTTGCTCTCACACATGCTGAATAGGTTTGGGGGTTGCTCCGGGGACAGGAACATTCTTTGAGTTTTTGGTTAGTGTTCTCCCCTCTCTCTTTTGAATTTTTGTTGTTGTTCTATAAGAAATAAAATGCTAATCTCAGCTCCACCTCTATTGGGTCATCTCCAGGTCAGCAGATTAGAGAAATCAGCAGAAGAATGAAGACAGTCTAGTCCAACTGCAGGGCAAGATGACCCAGTTATTAATCAGTCTGATGGCAGCATTTGAACAATGACAGTCATCTGTCAGAAAGCAGGAGGTGGCTGCTCATTAACACACCACTCACCTGCCCTGAGCTACAACTCTTTTATAATAATACCTATCATTCACCTCCAAGGTGTTGCTTCTTTCTCTGGCTACATGAAATAACAGACACTATTTTCTGCCCCCTCGTTGGTACTTCATTTTCGTGGAGCTTACTCAACCTGCATTGCCTTACAAAAAAGCCTCACCAAACTAAAACAAGCAAAAATGCTCAAACAAATCCAGACAGTTCACAATGGCTTCAAACTAATTTTTTTAAGACTTTCAAGTCTTCAGATTAAAACATGAGAGTTTGAAATACCAGTTTAACACAGTAATATGTAATGGTTATAAATTAACCTCTCCCAACTACCAAGTCAACCCTTGTTTCTGCCAGTCCGATTTCACAACCATCCCAGCAGGTTCCCCTCACATCAGCTTTGTACTGTATATACCTTTTAGCATTCCTCCATTTTGCTCTGCCTGTTTTCAATCCACATGCAGATGTTAAGCCAAAATAATATTTTAAGCAAATAATTCTCTCATAAAATAGTGCTTATCCCCGCAGATTTTTGTTATTGCATTTACACGCACATGGACATCAGAGCCAGGGCTGATGACTAACCAAACACAGCCCCAGTTCTGCCCCTAGCTGTGTGTAGGAAAAGGCTCACAGCAATTTCCATCAGCCTCCTCAAAAGGCTGGCCACAAGTGATATCATCAAAGGGAAGGGAATATGCAGGTAACATAAATGAAACCACAACCCAACACTTATATTCAGTATTACACACTGGACCAACAGGGTGCAAAGTACTTACAGATTTCTTACTCCCCCACCTTTGACTCCAGTCCTTCAATTACTGTTCACCCTTTAAAATATTCTCAAAACAAAAAAGTGGGGACCTATATAGCCTGAGGATTTTCATTAAAGAAAATCCCCATGGTGTTAGTTCTAAGCACAGTGGGTGCTATAATTTTAACTTAAAGGTCCTACCTACCTTATAGCACCACATAACGTGCTGCTGCTTCTCAGCAGCTCACCCTGAGCCCTCAGCCCATAATTTTCAATTTCCTATTCCCATAACCCCCCAGCTTCTGATTTTGCAAAGTTTATTCAAGGATGAACAGGGATCCTAAAGGGCTTCATATTATCTGCAGGGAAGGTCATAGCACCTCACAAACCTAGAACTGATGTAAAGCAGGTCCTGGAGTGACAACAAACCCCACAGCAGTCAAGAGGCTTTCCACTTTCTCAGCAATACTAGACTGTTACTAATGGGGGGGTAAAGTATGGCAGTGCCTCAGCACCAACAAAGACACTGGTGCTAGGAACAAGCTATCTGGGCTATGAATCCTCAAAAACCTTCAATGAAAACATAGAAGAGAAATAAATGATGGAGCAAACTTCCAAGCACAGCAAGCAATGTGTTTGCTGCCAACGTTTTACAAGGGCTACCACCTCCTTCTGCTGGAGGTGCTTGCAAATGGGAGATCTGTCCCCAGCTCTTAGGTATCCTATACCAAACCCAGCTGTGGATGAACTTTCCTCACACCAGTCATCCCCCAGTGAGGAGACTAAGAAACAAAAGGCAGCCGCTGCTGAGCCATCATTAGAAACAAGTAGCTCCACATCCCACGTTCCTGAAGGAACGCTGCAACACAGCAGCTGGAAAGGAGGAGGAATCACTGACTCCAAGTGTCCTGAAAATTGAAAGCCAAACCACATCCAAAAGATGTCTATGTGCTCAAATGGGCTGGAAATGTAGCAGAGTTAAAGAAGTGCTGGTGTTTCTGACCTCCTTTCCACTGTTAATAGCAAGGACAGCACCTCACAGGTTGGCTAAGTCACTTCCAGTGGGGCATTACTAGCACATTCTAAAATGGAGAAGACAGCTCCACTAACGCTTTGAATACTTAAAAAGGTAACCAACGTTTAAAATTTGAGAGTCCAAGTAATTTTTTTTCTCCACCTTCTTCTTGGCAGATACACACTTCAATTTTACTAGAAGGTACACATTTGTATTTTAATTTTGTCAACAAATCAAGGAATCACCCACTGTATTGCAGTGTTTCTGTAGACACCAACAAAACCAACCCAAAACTTAGTGAAAGTAGGCAAAAAACAGAAAAGAACAACCACCAACAAAAGCAAACCAAACCCAACCATATTTGAGAAATACTAGGATCAGTCCTTCTGTCTAAACTCTGTTTGTTTAGGCAATTACATTGCCTGTTATTTACCCATAATGTTCTCCTTTTAGTTAGAGTGCTCTGCAGATGAATTGGTGCTGCTAATGCCTGGCTTTCTGGGAGGACAGAAGAAAAAGGAAATGTTACTACCGAACTTTGACCTCTGTGGATGGCTTATTGGGGAATGCACTCTACTAATTGTCTCCTTTTCCAGCCGCACTGGGTGTAATTGCATAGAGAAGGCCTGTGTTTTGCCTGTTGTACTTCTTTTTTTACAGCACAGAACGGTGTGTTCACAATGGTACATTAAAGTAATAATAACAAAAATAGTATCCATCAAGTCATTTCAGAGCTGTTAGTGTGCTGGGATATAACCATCCTATAAGTCCTGTATGGTTTCCACCCAGGCTCCATCCACCTCTATGCCATTAGCACTCCACCTTGGATAGCAGGGCAAGCAGCACCCACCCCACAGGTTCCAGGTCTGCAACTTACTTTACACTTCAAACAGTATCTGGCAGTGTTGTTAGTTCTCCCAATTCTGCTACAGCAGATCACATTCGGTGTGCATACATCTCAAGTATAGCCGGAACAGGAACTCACTACAGAGAAGGAGGAAAGTGTTATCCTTGTGCTACAGGTGAAAAACCTTATGAATTCAAGTAAATTCTGAACACTAACATGTGAATTAGTTCAAAAGTAATGAAGGTGGCCATGCTGTTGTTGAATCTCTTACTCTGCAGATGTTCCTGCAAATCCTTCTTGGCTGCCTGTTTGTTCAGAAAGGACCTTGGAGTACATGTTGGGGCTGTTTTCTCCCCTCATAACTTCCCTTCCAAATAATTCTTTCACCCCAGGAAAAGAAAGAAAAAGCTTCATTTTATTCCTTCTCTTGCTCTCATTTTCTCCTTTCCTTCAACATGGCTATTGTTAACATTAGTTCCAGACTAAAGTGATGTGTCTTATACTTTGGTGTGGTTTTTTTTCCCCAGTGAAAAACCCAACAAATAAAATATTAATAAGAGAATATCCACCTATCTTTCCCACTATTATATTCCCAACTAAAGTTTGTTCCTCATTTCATCATGAAATTTGTATTAAAATCTTCCTTTCTCTTATTAATGTTGTACAAGTGTCTATGTTAATCTTGGTGCAAGCATACATGCATTTTTGTACCGACTATCCCTTTTACAGTGAATATATACATGTCTAGCTTCTCTTTCTAAAAAAAATGTAAGAATACATCTCCATCTTGTGTTTTTTGTGTTTATATACATATAAATATGTGCATGTGTGTATATATTCCCCTATATACATTAATATATATGTATGTACATATGGATAATATATATATAATTGCCTGGGCTTTACAAACGGATGCCAGCAAGCGAATACCTGTCTATTGCTCTGTCAAATGTGACTCGCTGGGAAAGCTATTGGGTTTATAGAAGAGACAAACATTTCAGGCACGCCATTCTGGGGTAATGAAGCATGGCAACAAAATATACCTGTGCAACATTTGATAAAGATGAGCTGACACACCAGTCCAAATAGGTTCTTTTGTGTGTCTGCACGTGTCTACCATCATTGCTTTCATCTTAAAACAGGAAGGTAGCAATAGCAACAGCAGCTGGCAGGAACCACAAGGGGAAGAGCAGCTCACACAATTAAACATCGTTTACCTCTGGCCTTTATTTCACTCCTCCCTCCCCCTAATTTATTATGTGTTTTCTCCATCTCTATGCAAAAAACACCGGCTCCATTTTTCTTTCTTTCTCATGCCATCTAGCTCTTTTTTTCAGGGGGACTAAACAAGACAATAGGCAAAATCCCCTGGCATTTTGCTTTGGATCTTAACTTTAAATGCTTCTTAGTGGGTTTTTTTATGGCCTTTGTTGTTCTTTGACTAATGTAAAGTAAAATTAAACCCTACAGTTACACATTAGTACATCAACCGGAGAGAAGGCAAAACGGCACTGCATACCTTGCTCCACAGAAAACATTCTTTGTTGTGCCTAATCTTCAGAGCAAAGGGAGGGAAAAAGCCTCACCTGCTGCAGCAAACCTTGGAAGTGAAACAGAATTCAGCTGTGGTGCTGAGTACTGTAAACAACTCAAGTTACACTACTCTCCTCATTAACGGCTGGGTAACAGCTCTTACTTAGGCACAGCTTCTATTAAAGTCAACAGAAATTACCCTCGTATGGAGGAACTTGGCAAAAGGTCTCATAGGGTCAGCTTGACCCCTGAAGATTTTTTTAGCAAGGGGGATGGTAGCCAGAGATAACCAAATTTTGTGGTAGTTGGTGTGTAGCTCTGCACCAGTTTTTACCAAAGACAGCTGGCTTCATAAATCTTTCTTTGAGGTTCAATTCAAAACCTTGTTTTCATTGCATGGAGATGTTACACATAAATGTATGTCTACAAGTGTTTGTATTCAACTCAAGAGACAGCTTAATTATGTAAAATATTACTAATAATATCTTCTACTGGACTATGTCTTTATTCTCTATGTATTGTAAATGTCACACATGTAATATCAGTGCTTCTATTAGGCATGCCCTGCTCTCATCTCTTCTTGCACAGTATCTCCTTGGTATGTGGGATTTTTCACTCGACCAGCTGGTAAATGCATTTTCACTTGGAGTTTCCAGTGGTTCTTTTACTTTTTCCACAGACAGAATGCATAAAGGTTCAGCTAAAGTATAACTTTCAGCATTGTGGGGTTTGAGTGGCTCAAAGCAAAATTTGTTTGGCCCCTTTCAATCTCTGTGCTGAAACAACACATAACTGAGATGGATCGGGGTTTTTTTTTCCCCTAGTAAAACTCATGCTAAACCTGAAAGATGGGTCATACATGCAGTAGTGTGTTTCTCTCAGAGCAGCAGTATTTTTGTTATTTACTACCGGTTACTGTGGCTGCTAATAAATGCCTCTTAGCATGCCATTCTTTTAAATTTTCATCAGTAGTCAGAGCATGGGAACTTTAGTTTCAACCTCTGGTTGTCCCTCACCTTGCACTCATTTAATGAAATCTATTGTATCTTTAGCCAAGTTTGTGAGTTAAATGACACATATGTGGCCTTTCTGTGCATTTTATCTGACACCGAGACAATTCAATTGATGCTTGGCATTAAAAAAATTCCCAAAATTACAGAGCATCTCTGCCAAGGGTAAGAATAGGTCAAGAGCCAGAGGAATTTAAGCAAACTGTCTTTTATACACAGGAAGCAGTTAACATATGGAATAAAAGAACGGGGATAGCAATTGATGAAACATTTGGGAGAAACTTAGATAAACAATCATAAAAAAGATTTAGACAAGTCCTCGGAGTAGCCAAAAAAAATAAATAAAAGTAGTATAGAGTGTGTAAGTCCCTTCATCGTCCTTTCATTCTGAAATAGCTGAAATAAAATGGCAATGAGCAGATAAACTGCAAAATATCAGTATGATTTAGTAGCCATTTCTTTCCATCAGAGCCACTGTTGTAATTTGGAAGAATGAAAATTAAAAAGTAACAATAAAATACCCTTTTCAATTTATGACAATGAGCCCCTTTTAATTGAATTTCAGAAATGAGTTGATTTGACTGATGGGTAGGTAATGGGGATATACTATTTACAGTGGAAAATGCATTTCCAGTGGAAGGTTTTGAAAAAGCACAGCAAAATAGATATTTATAAGCAGGATTTTGGATGGCTCACATACACACACACACACACACAGCAGAGAAATATATATGTTCACCCTGAGGTACAACAAACAGTATTTCTATTTAATCCTAAAAGCCTCTACCAAATAAAAAAAAAGTTCACGAACACTTAGACCATTTATTCCAGTAACAGCCAAATGCACAATCACCGTGGCCTCATTATAACTCTTACTTTTTCTCACTGTGTATAGAGGGTGTGGATTTTTTTTCCTGAATGTTAAGCCAAATCTGGAAATATTGGCAACTTACAGGCCATCTCACTCTGCCCAAGAGTTAGTATGGAGTAACCTATATCAACCATCGCCTTTTGCATTGTAGTGGCAAAATTCCAGCTGACTTTAATGGACCAGAATTTCACCCCAGGTGCACTATTACAATTGACCAAGGCCTGATAGATTGATTCCTGAGATGCTCTGGATTCCAGATGTGGATCTCTATAAAATTCTGGTGAAGTGTGTGCAAAGTTTCACTCCCCCCCCCAAACCCAAATGAATAATAATAATAGAACAGAGCCCCTATTAGCAGTGCAATGGATAGTATGTGTTGGGGTTTTTTTCTGTCTTCCAAGAAACAGCTCCTTCTTTTTTCTGTAGTACTTATGATCTCACATTTATATAGCAAGAGAGGAGAAAATAAACAACAAAAAAACCATCCAGTGAGCTGCAAGTGGTTTAAAATATATGCAGAACTGAGTCCATATGTGCCTGCTGAAATTTTATCAGCAACACCTATGACAGAAAGTCTAATCAGAAGCCAACTGTGTTAAGTGCCAGACATTGAAAAGTGACCTCAAAAGCTAGGTAGCCCTCAGGACTCTAACAGGAATAGGGCAAAGGAAGCCTTCACCTGCAGGAGGACACAACACAATAAATGAAATAAAAGGAGGAGAGCTGTCCCTCTCTAAATAAGCCCTGAAAGACCTGCAAACCGCATGATATCATAGGAGGGGCAGGTGTTTCCCAACCTTGGAAGACTCCTGCCCTCTCATCACCAGGTGTCTGCACTGGTTTGTCCAGTTGTTCTTCCTTTTCTCTTTGCCCTTGTAAATATTTAGGATAAGCCCATTTACATCCATCTCTATGAGGAGTCTAGGGAGAGGAAAAATTTTTCTTTATTCCCAGGAGCCAACTGACAGTGGGAGAGCTTCTGCTTAGTAAGGGAATAAGGACAAAATCTGAGCAATTTGTTTACCTACTACACTCAGTGGTACCCAGGAGGAATATCCCATACACTCCACAAAAGAGAGGTGGACAGGCAGGGACAACAGAAAAGCATGAAAGAGGAAGCTGTACAGTCAGCAGTCACCCTGCTGCTGCCTTTGGCTTCCCAGTGGTCGGGACATGAAGGAGCTCAGGTAAGGACACAGTGCTTGGTGCTGCAATGAGATCTGGTCTTGCATGTCTTACCACAACTCTGTGGAGCACATATTTGTTACACGTGTGTGAAAAACAGAGGCTGGAAGAATGAGGTCCATGTGTGTGAGCAATGAGAAATATGCTATGTAGGATAAGCTTTCAAATATTGCCTAGCAAGGATGTAGTGTCAAAAGCAAAGGATTCCAAAGGGAAACAAGCAAAGCAACCAAAAAAGAGCAAAGAGTTAAAGGACGGATGCCTGATTTTGATAGGTAACATTACCTAGGACTGTAGATCCTACCTCCACTCAACACACTGAATGCAACAGCAGAAAAATCAGGCTGCACGCCAGGTGAAATCCCAGCAATTGTTGTAGGTGTGTTAGATGTGGTTGAAAAAAGTAATGACAAAGAGGGAAGAGGTTTCATGAAGTTACATGGAGCAGAGATTAAAAACACCATACTATATTAAAAAAAAAAAACAACATATCCACTACTTAGGCTATAGAGGAATGCCAAAAATAGCTATAACTAACCCTCTGTTTGTGAGCACTACAGTGCTTTTTTAAACCCTCCGAAAACCACTGTGTAGATGCTGTATTAAAAGACATGTCTGGTCTTGTATTTCTCAACAAATGCTCCTGTTTACAATTCTTACTGTGGGCACAGAAATATTTTGTGTGAATCTGTGTTTGTATGGAATTATCAGGTGCATCTTCCTATGGAAGGACAAACATGGACAAGGTCAAAGGAAAATATTCTTTACAATAGTCTTTAAGCAGGCAGAGGAATTAGGCCTGATTTATGAATGTATTTTCACAATTCACTTGAAAATTTGTAATGTCTGTGCAGCCTGGCAAGAAAAAAAGGTGAGGGTAATGTGAAGGAATGCTTCTATTCCACTTTATTGTAAAATTATCCCATGTTACCTGCTCTAATCCCCTGAAAACAAATTAAATCCTCACTAAGCTGACTTTAAATCAATAGTTTCATTTAAGAATAGTGTGACTTAATAAAAATAAAAAACTAACTGGTCCAGCCAATTTAAGAGGGAAATAAATCATTGCCCAAGGAAAAAAGCAGATTTGACTTGTATATGGGCCACAGTTTTGTTGAGGGGACTAACCCACTGTCTAAATTAACTCAGGGTATATTACAAATCTCATCAGCCTCATTCAGAAATCTGCTCCACTGTACTGGGAAAGAAGATTGCCAACAAGAAAAGAGAGGAGAGGGAGAGGAGAGGGGAAGAGAAGAGAGAAGGGAGAAGAGAGAAGAGAGAAGAGAGAAGAGAGAAGAGAGAAGAGAGAAGAGAGAAGAGAGAAGAGAGCTCCAATCCTGGAGATGTTATGAAATTAAACAGTATTTCTGAGAACACTTAGTAAATCATATAAGACACACATAAACGTGCCTTTGAATTGCCCTAAAAGATCACCTCACACTCCAGCATCTTCCTTGTCTAACTTGCTGGAGAGGATGTTTGTGAAGTTAAAATGATGCCATATTTGCAGCCAGGGCAAGAGCAAAAATAGCTGCCTTATAAACGGGAGAGAAAGAAGCAGAGCAATGAGCAGACAGGCAAGCTGCCAGCTGTTTAATTCATTCATACAGCAAAACTAGTTAAAATAATAACTGAATAAATTATTTGTAAATCTATAGACTGAATTATCCATGCAATCTTTGTAGTTTGGTGAAGATATTACTTCAGTGTTATTACATGCAGATATATTTATCACTAATTTACTTTTTAAATGTTATGAAACTTGCTTAATAAAGTCTTAAAGGGTTGGAAGACCAGAATATAAACAGAGGCCACAATGAAGCAGCTTACTGAAACCAACACAAGTTACGCATTGCAAGCCACTGACAGCGGGAGAATTTAATAATCCTGACTCCAGTTGACTTATTCTAAGCATTCCCGGATGAATACCTTTCTCTGTCGCTTACCACATTTCCAGGCAAGCTTTTGAAAACTATCTTTTAAATAACCTATGTAAGGGCACCCCACAAGCTGGCAACAAAGGACAGGACCAGCCTCACCAGAAGCTCAGGAAATGCTTTAACTGTGCACCCGTCTTATAGCCCACTGTGCTAATCTGCAGGAGCTGACAAGTTTCTGGATTTGCCTCAAATACCCTGGATTCAAAGAAGGGATTGTGGTGACTCTGTGAGTTTACAGACCTGTCTTAGTAGAAGGGACTTCTCCTGCTGCATTCCTTTACCTTTGCCTGATTCCTCCAACCCCAGAAGATGTTAGGAACATTATCTCAATTTCCTCCCTCATAACATCCACAGACCTCTACGAATGAACATAGAAGATTTTGGTGATAAAAACACTAAGTTATGTGTGACTGAGGAAGAAAAATTAGAGGCATGGGACAGAAGGATGACAGGAAACGTACCTTAACCTTGGCATTCTCTATGCTGTATCATCAAAGCGGGTTAGCCACCACTGGCAGCCCAAAAGCGGAATTACCTTGCAGAAACATTTCAGAGGAGAAGGAAAACAAACAGTAAAACATCCACATTTATAAAACTTGGGAAGCAGTTCCCCTCCATCCAGTTTTACTCCTAAGCATACACATTACCATAAAAAGGAAGGATATTTAAAATAAAATATGCTCATCATCAATGCTCATCAGTGCCTGAGTTTGAAAGAGGTGGACTTGGAGGGCTCCAGAGAAAATGGTAACACTCCGAACTGCCCTGAACCTGCCTGACAGAATATTATATGACTGTGTGTTTAACAGGTAGTTTGAGTTGTGGTTATCCATATTTGTATTCCCCAGTAAGTGCTCCCAGGCTCTGCTATCCCACTGTGATTTTGAGATATGAGGTCTTAAGGAGAGTTGGATCAAGTAGTGTCTCACAAGATCATCTGCACCAGGCCTTTTAGTCTTTTTTCTTTTGGTTATCATTTTTCTTATCCTTTCTTGATTCTGAGCCTGCCTATATATTTGTTATAGGGATAACCATCTGTGTTAGAGCTAGAATGAAGGATCGTTGTACATGTTACATTTGTATTTGATGGAGTCCTTCTTGGTAGATAAAAATATAGTGTGCTGTTGTACTCTATCAGACTGAAAATACACAGAAGTTAGTTTTCTTTCTGGCTCTGAATTATTTAATGACCTTTAGGATGAGCTTCATATTCATGAAGAAAATTTATGGCTGCAGTCTTCCAAGTGGGAAGGCCTTCACTATCCTCTGAAATTTTTTTGCTTAGAAATAGGTGGGTGTCCTTTGTATTAGCCAGAATCCTGAAGGTATCTACAAAAGAGAACACCTCAAGTTGCCCAAATCATGAGGTCACACAGTGCCCACAGAATAATATTATAAAAGCACACTCTCCTTTTGGGCTCCTTGAAATTCAGGATCTCCAAGCCACGGACAGGGCACTCAAAAGTCTACAATATCAGAAGCTAGTGGTGTTTTTCTGGAAACCTTTCCGCAAGCCATGGGTCATGACATTCCTGTTTGCAAGCCCTTTATGTCTTATTGGTTCTCCGCTTGTTTTAAAGCTGTACATTCAGCAAATGGCATCTATTTTGCATTTGCAGGGTACCTTCAACTGTTGCTTGCAGTAACTTTTAACTTACATGTGCAAATTCAAATCTGTTAAAGAGAGAAGGGTGAGGAATGCAAATCAGATCAGAATCATACTGACAAAATGATAACGCTCAGAAAGCTCTTGTAAGGTTGTACAGAAGGTCCAAACCTTGAAGATGAATTTTGAATATTTGCCCTTTAAATTCTATTATAAGTTTAAGGCAAACCTTAGGGCTTCTTAACATTCAGTTTTGACAAGTGGATAAATTAGTAAGAGAATATAATTCATTGATTTAACATAAAAGGAGAATAAGTTAGTATGGAAGGATAATCGTAAATGATACATTATAGACACCATCATTATGGTGTTATGGACGATACTGTCCCCATATTTATTCATATTGATGACATTTATTTATTTTTACCTAGGACAGAGCCAAGCACTGTTTAAAATGGAATAAATAAGTAATAATAATGAACTAACATAGTGAACGTACCGTATGTCCCTATGGCATATGCACTCCACATGGAAAAGAAGCAAGTAATTGCTTTTTAAAGGCAAATCCTTACCAGAACCTCTGTCTATCAGCCTCTTTCTTATTAAGATTTTTCTGTTTCAAAAGTCCCAAGTCCCATTATTTGTAGAAAGCATTTGCCACCCAATGGAAAACGGTGGGTTTTGTTATTAAATAAGGTTTATGTGTCCTAAGGACACTGGGATCATCCATCTTTCTGAATTCACCATAATGGTGAGATTTTTTAGGATTCACATGAGTGTAACAATCTTCACCGATGAAAAAGTTGATGATGATAGTTATTAAGCAGCTTCACAAATCCAATTTTGTAATCTGGTTAACAAAAGTCCACATGGACATCACCTGGATGATGAGAAAGTAGAAATACAAAGTTTTGGAGGTTAACTGCCAGCATTACCCATTTCTGAAGTCTATGGATATGTTCAGCCAGTGCAGTCCACAAAGGGATGATCGTTCTGCCAGCAGTCTGCTCAGGGGAGGGATTGTATAGTGGCTACAGAAACACAAACTCCTATTCCTATGACAGAAAGTTTCTTTTGTTATTTTCACATTCCTAATTCAACTGGAGCTATATTTGCGGTGCGTAGAGGCCTTCTCCTAAGAGAACTACATTTTGTGGGCTATGCAAAACTTCTTACAGAATCACAGCATCATAGTATTATTGAGGCTGGAAAAGATCTCTGAGATCATCAACCGGACATCACCGGGTAAGGGTGTTTATTGTTAAATTGAATTAAGCAAACGGTCTTTTATTAGCTCCTTCTTTTCATGTTAGTTTATGGAATCACAACAAATATTTGGGGTTATGGATTTCTTTTGTCCACCATTTTCCCTTGTCACAGCCCATCAGATAACAGACTACATGTGAAAACTTACCAAGAGACCAAACAAAGAACTATAAATCTCTCTAGTTCTTGGTAATCTCATGCATTCCTGGCTCCCAGCTGATCTATCAAGAGGTCATTTGGTTGAGAGCCAGCTTGCCAGACCTCCCTCCCTTGTCACTGTTTTAATTTCCTCTTTTGCTAACTTTATTCTCAGTACCGTTACATTTTAAAAGAAATAGCATTTGCATCTTTACAAGGAATACCATTTTAAATAAGACATTCTTGGGCAACAACAAAAAAGACCCTCTGTCTCTGAGGATGTGTCTTGACAACTTGTTTTTAGTGTTTGGGAACAGACAGCACTTTGTTCGGTGCTGCCCAAGCAGATAGTTTCAGACAACTGTTTAATAGACCTCAAGTCAAAAAAAAAAAAAAAAGGAGGGGAGAACACAAATCATTGGCTGCTTATCCCAAGCCCTGATACTTACTGTAGACAGCAATCTTCTCCCTGTCTGATGGCAGAACTATTTTAAACACACACACACACAGTATCTCCTCTTGCAGATATGTGTGTAGTCTGACTCAGAGGCGATCAGACACATGGGATGAGGGTCTTCCAGTATTGCAAAGGACAAACTTCTGGCTCAGCCAGTTTTCTTTTAGCTTATATAAGTGAGAAGCACCTCTTGGGCTTGATTGATCTAACAGTCTGGTTTTGGCTCTCTACTCTTTGGTCTCTTTCCCAAGCTGGCTGTTGACAGGCCACGGTGTATTACACATGGATTTTAATCTTCAGGAAACATAAAGCTTACATAGCTGGCTCAAAATCACCAGCTCTCCCATTCCACAGAAGAGGAAAAATGGGGTTTAGAGGAAGAGCTAGAGTACAGTGGGGTGGGAGTAGCAGAAGGCTGCAGTGTATTGCATCTAACCTCAGCCACTGTCATAGTCCCACTGAGCCTGAGGCATCTAAAAGCACTTGGACAATGTCTTAGCTATTTGAAGCTAGGCCAGGAGCTGTTTGGTCACTGAAAAGATACAGAAAAAAAACAGTGCAGTCTCTTTCTCCGCTCAGCCGCAAGGATTTCCATTTACAAGCAATTGGCACATTTGATCCAATATCATGTTTCATGCTTACCTGAGATGCAGCTGGAAATCAAAGCAGTCCTTCAGGCACGAAAAGGGAAAACTTCTGCAGATGATGTCACTTCTCTTTCTTCTCTCTGTTTTTGTTGCAGCTGTTGTTCTTTGTGGTAAGGGGAAAAGCCCAGAGAACCCATTTCATTTGCTGCATCACAAGATGGCAACGCTCTAATTTACTCACAATGAACTCTGAGTTTGGGTGATGTGAGTTGAATCCCATCCCACATACAGCAGTACGTCTCTCTCCAGCCAACGGTGCCAGAGCCCAGGGTCAGCAGAACTGCCAGCTCAGCAAAGACCACCGTTGCCTCCTTTGACAAGCTCATGGAACAGGGGCTGTACGCTTAAGAAATTCCCTGTGTCTAGGCCAACCTTTGACAGAAGAAATATCTGTAGGTATTTGCATCATCACAACACACTCTGCAACATAATCCAGCAACCAGCCCAGCTTTTCTGTAATTAGATCAGAGTAATCCCGGCTTCCTCAGAACCTCTGCCCTTTTTCCTTCAGCAACTCAACAGGTGATGTGCAACCTTATGGATCAATTTATGCCTCTGTCCTACTGTTACTTGATAGCTTGGATGGGTAGAATGGGTGTCAGTGATTTATAAGGGCAGTCATGGAAGAAGTAGCTGGAGCTGAGAAAGAAGAGGTCCATTGGTTAGACAGAGAGCTGTGAGATCAGTGATGTGAAGGACAGGATTTCCTATCTCCAGCCAGCAAACAGGCTTTCAGATTTCTTATCCTCACACCTTTATATTATAGTATTATTACTCTTTATAGTTTAATAAGTTTCCCCATTGTTGTGACATGTGACAGCAGCACCTGTGTTGGTGGATGAAGCAAAGTGGGAACAATGCCTTGTGTCTGTTACAAATACCTGTCAATTCCAGATTGACAATTTCTACTTAAGCTAATTTACAGAAGGAAAGGTAAAACACCCTTTCCCGGGGTATTATGAAAAGAAATAACGAAACATTTGATACGTGCTTTTACAATTAGAACAAAACCTAAAGCTCTAGCTTAACAGTATAAAAGAAAATAATAGAACGGGGAAAAAAAGTAACGTGTGACTTGATTGACAGCTGCTACAGAAAACCCCACCAAAAGTTCTGTCTGTGTATATATTCTTACCTGTAAAACAAATGTATTCATCTGGAGACTGGGTGAAAATCTTCCTCCTTCCCCTCCAGGTTGACCTAGGTGTGCCACAAACCACTCCACAGGCCACAATCTGCAGGTGATGAAAGGGGCTTTGGCCTCCAGGACCAAGCTGTTACTGATTCACCCACCCACTGAACACAAGGCCATCTGGTTTTTATCAGTACAACCAGTCTGTTTATAGCATTTAAGGGAGCAGAGCATGAGCTTTCCTAGAAAGGGCTGGTGTGCTTCAGAAAGGAGGTTCTATACCAGTGCTCTCCTTTCCTCTTCTTTCAGGGATTTAATGATGGACTTTGTCTTTCTCCCAGTGCTGACCAACCTGAATGAATCCAAACAAGGTAGATACGTAGTACAAAAAACACTACATGTTTCCCTTCAAATTGTCTGTGGCAATAGGACAGTGGCATGCAGCAAGGTGCCCTGAAAGGGGCAATGTGCCTCCTTCTCTGCCATAAATGCTCCACTGCCACATGAACCATGGCAGCTCCAGACCCTGCAGGAACATGCTGCATCCCAGGGAGCCATCAGTGAAAGACTCTATGGGCTGGGATACAGGCGGGCAGACGGCGTGTTTTGAGAACACAATCTCTTAAACACAACGCTTCCCTATTTTCTACCTTCGGCAGCTCAGAAAATGGAACTTCATTAATGTTATTCTAGACAAAGAGCGGCAGAGGAATGTAACTTGGAAAAAGAAGCCTATATTTTTAAATTGAGAGAGACCAATTACAAAAGCTATAAACACTTTAATCATTTCTCTGAACATGTGGAAATACATACATTGCAAACCTTTTTCATAGAAAACACTGAAATCCTTTCCTTAATGGCACATTTTCTTAATGGCTTTACAGTTTCTCAGTTCATTTCAAAGGGCTGTTATTTGTTATGTGGACATAAGTTTAGATTATGGTTTAGAATGCTGAGAGATGTTTGAAAGAATTATCTGGCGGATAGTGGCAGCTACTTTTACGTTGCCTTCTGTTCTTGCTTTGAAATATATGCTGGTGGTTATACAGGGAGGGTGGAATGCCTGTGTGCTAAACATTCCCTGTAAAAATGTGGGGTGAAATTCTGTTCCAAATCAAATCAGGAACATACCTAGCATTTCTTCAACTGCCAGATTTTATCCAGGTATTTTACTTTATTAAATACTGAAGTAAAAATAAAGTTTATTAAAAACGATGTCTTTATTCCTTTAGCAGTGAGCTATTTTTACCTTATGCCGTGATTCTTTGATCTTTGGGGACATAATGATAGTATGTGCAAAACTGAAAGGAAAGAAAAAAAGAACCAAAAAAAAGGGTTGTATAAAAAGAAGTCACGACAGGGGCATCGCAGATGATGAAGTTAGAAAATTAGAAAACATTGATAATTTCAGGAACCAGAATACTCTTTGTAAAAGATGAAATGTGGGCTACACGAGTGTCATAGAATGATGTGGAGGTCTTGGATGAAATCCCAGCACCATTGAATGCAAAGGGAATTTTTCCTTTCACTGTAACAAAATCAAGTTTTCACTTGCCCCTCACTTCAAAAGCAATAGGAGGTACAGTGGAATTTCTTCTTTAGATGCAAATTGTGTCTGGTTTAGACATTCGCACTCCTTTCCTGCCTTGCATTTCTCTCCCAGAGCTCTGAGATTCAGCTCCTTAACTGCTCAAGGATCGCACAGAAGGGGAATTCACTCCACTAAGTCAGAGACTTCATTTGTACAATTTGTGCCTGATTTGTACAATTTCATTGACTAACTATTGACACCCCTTTGCCACTCATAAGAAGTCTGTTCCATTGGCCCTGAGAGCATTTTGACAGATGTGGAAAAGCCTGAATTAAGTCTTGGAAGGTCCAGCAAATCTGCCCCGTTACAACCCTCTTGTCCAAATTCAAGTCTGTCTGGAAATAGCAGAGTGTTTAGGGGTCTTCTGAAAGGAAACCTGTAAAAAAATATGATGGTCCACATTATGCTTAAGACAGCCTTAGTGGCTGGATTTGCCATTGCTTCAAACCAAGTTGTCTTCGCTGACATTATGCATGTAGTGCTTATGTGAGGCAAGAGCTGAAGCTTTCTCAGGAGCTCAGTCTCTGTCTTACAGCAGGTGCCCATTTGTTTCCAGGCCTTGGTCCTTCCTCTGGGGTTACTTCACCATCCCCTGTTCTGGTTTCCACTTCACTGTAAGGACATGAGTCACAATTCAATCCTAATATTTTGGAGTCATCAGCACTTCAAACATGCACAGTGGAGAGGTAACTCCATTGGAGTTACAGATATTTTGCTCTGTTACAGATCCTTTGCTCGTGTTTGTTGATGGAAAGGCACACTCTGGGTCATTGCTCTGTTCTCTTCTATTGCCAATCCAGATATTATCCTAACACACCTTCTGCAACATCAAGGCAAATTTGATATGACCTATGGGATTCCCTCTGAGAGGAGTCACCACTACTCAGTCTGAACCTATGGAGAGTAGAGTTCAGCTGAAGAGGACACCAAGCAGTTAAAAGCCTTTTTTGTCCTCTACAAGCAAGGAAGACTTTTTGTTTTTACCATCACCACAAGCACACTGAATGTTCACCTAGTATTTGGAAGAGGGCTACAACCCCTCCATATTAGGCAGTAATGTGGCAGACTCTAGCCCATCGCTCTTATTGTTTTGATGAACATCTCACATTACCCATCTGCTTGCAGACTGTAGTCCTTGCAGAACTTAGTCTGAGTAGAGGTAGATGCAAATCGCCTCTCCATCTGCATCATGGATGGTTACTTGCCACATGCAGTCTTCCCACATGCCCAGGCAGCTCAATTGCAGTGTTGACATGGCAAACATTACCCAAAAGTTTTAGGATCATTTATGTAATTTGTGCAATTAATCTGCGGTTTACACATTGCACAGAACTGTTGGAATGTTCTTGGTTATTGGAGGAGAGCAGATAAATTCTCTAAATGTCAGCCTCTAAAGAACATGTTCAAACAATGATGTTGTTCTATGCCTGTGGGAGAGAAGACTGAGCCTGGCAACCAGATGTCCCCCCACGCTTTATGCCCAGCAAAAGAAAAAGCATGTGCTTGTTGTATGTGTATGTGCAAGACCCACCTGGATGTTTTCCTGCGTGACTTGGTCTAGGTGATCCTGCTGTGGCAGGGGGAGTAGACTAGATGATCTTTCAAGGTCCCTTACAATCCCTAATGGTTCTATGATTCCATGACTGTGAGAGAGAAAAACAATCCTAGAAGGCAAGACTTCTTTCTGGCTTTTGACAATAAAATTCTATTTTGAGAATCTTACTCACATTGAGTAAATCACACTCTAAGACATGCTGAATTTACCATCCTCATCTAGCACTAATTATTACTATATTTTCGTCCCTGGCTGTGTATCAGAGTATTTCACTACAATCTCAATCTAATGACTTGTCTTAGCTGTTTGCAGCAAGCTGGGAGGTCTGCAATATTCCATGTTGTAGCTCTTCCTGTAAAGTTGAAGTTGGATTGCACGTTTCAGCTGTGGTCTGCACATCATAACAACCATAACTAGTGCAACATGAACTACTTCAGAACAATGTGTAAATGGTGCCTGAAGAGCCAAAAGCTTCCTCCCGGGCATTCAGATAGCCTGGGAATCTCCATGAAGAGTTATAGCTGAGCAGCATGTACATAGCTTGTGGAGAAGTTGCAGAGATCTCTCAACAGTGATTGGTGGATACCATTTGGAGAGACAAGGGGGTCTAATGGACATGTGTGCAGGAAGATCCCTGCAACTTCCTCCCCTGGGACAGAAATAGCAGTCCCACATTGATGCATGGAAGCCTGTGCAAGGCAGTTGGGAGTTAATGTTTATGTGGACCTGGTGCTTAGGGACATGGTTTAGTGATGATCTGGCAGTGCTGGGTCGAAGGTTGAATTCGATCTTAAAGGTCTCTTCTAACCAAAGATGTTCTGTGATTCTATAACAGTAATGCTCATGCTCGTTTTGTCTCTCAAAAGCTCAGGGGAGCACTTAGCATCCTCCAGGAAAAGGCCAGCATGACTACACCCACCAGATTCAACAGCCGCATGCTGCCTACATGAGGAAGGAAGATGGAAACAGTTTTACCAAAAAAATGCAGCACGTGCCACCCACATAGTAAGAGAGAAATGGTAACTGTTCTCTCAAGAGGAGCTTTTAGCTCTGGATTCCAGTGGACTTCTAGAAATGCTGCGTGCAGCCTAGAGACATTTTTATCATTATACAAGAGGAGAACACAGAGCTCCTCCTGTCCAAGAAATCTACAGAGCCATCAATAAGATTGGATAGCTTTATTGTTTTCATTAACCAGAGTCAGATTTTAATGCCAGCTGAGGCACATGTAAAAAAAAGGATTAGTTTCTGAAGATATAGTGCTCGTGTGATTAGCCTTTCCACCCACCCCAGCTCACGATGCCACATGTACTGACATCTTACAGCACTGCCCGGGCACCACAAAACCTGAAATTTATTTCTTCCCCCTAATGTCTATAAGAGGCAGGGAAGTGCCATTCCACCAATCTCACAAATAAGGCAAAAAAAAGCACTGAGAAACTCAGCAGAGAGAATCATCCTAGAAATTATTCTCCCAGGATGAAAGAGGTGCTAAAGTCCCTCCTAACAGACTGGCTGAGATTATTTTCTTCTTGACATCTGCATGCTATTTACTATTATTCCCAGAAGTGCAGACACAACCACCTTCCCTCCCACCAATTTATGAGCACACTGGGGGCCCCTCCACTTTGAAGGTTTCAGGTCACATTTAGCTTACATCTATTTGCAATGAGAGGAACATGTCCCCAGACCTGCTAGCTTTGGGATTCACATTGGCTTCGGGAAGTAGGGAACACTGAGTGTGGGACAAGAACAAAAGAACATCTGCTGGTGGTCACCCCAGAGCAGGAGACAAAAGGTCACCCTATTTCAAAGGTGGTCATACTGTCCAGAAACACAAAACAAAATAAAATAGAAATTGTGATTGATAAGCATATTCTATCACTGCACAGGTGCCTAACGACAGAGAAGATATTTACTTCTATTTTTCTGTATCCTTTTATACATTTGTTTCTTCCCTCCCTCATCGCTTGTCTTTAGATTTGAGCTTGCTTATTATTCTTTGTTGGTATTGTATTCCCTTCACTTTGGATGCTGGTTTATGTTTAAGCTCTTGTTTTACTATAAATGCTACATCCTGGTGGAATTAAAATCCAAACTAAAAGCACTGCTTAATTTGAGCTCCGGTGTCCCAGATGTTGGTCAGGTGCTGTGAACACCACAAAATCTAATAACATTTCTCACCTGAAAATGATCCGTTAATACAATGCTAGGGAGGAGGTGCACTGAGAGCCAGTGGAAGCCAAGAGAAATCAGAGCAAAGGTTGCCAAGGTGTTTTTTCTCCCCTCTGTTCCCACCTCTCCATGGGCTCTAGGTACTACAGCACATGTGGAAGGCCCCTATAACACCAGGAGATGCTATACAGTTGTGATTTCATAAAGCAAAACAAATAGTTGTACCTCCTCTAATATTTAATCCAGATTTGTAGCTTCCCGGTGTGCTGCTGTAAAACCACCTTGTGCGGCAGGGTCCTTCGACAGCACGGCAGCGCCAAGTCTCAAGGTGGCTGAGCTGAGGGTTATGTTTCAATTTGGCAGTGTAACACCATTTCCATAGACAAATTAACATTGTTTCATTTCATTTTGACACCATAATGTCTTTTCCATAGACCCGCACTGACATTGTCGTGAAATCATTGCATCCCAATCAAGCGAATGGGAAATTAGCACCATGACACAAAACATACTGAGAAAGTAACCGCAGCTCAGTTTATTTGTCAAACTGAAATACCTCAGCCACCTTCAAACGCGTTTTCTGAAGCACCAGAAGAGCTGAGTGCAGGAATCAACAGTAACAAACATATGCTGTAAAATATGTTCCATCCACTCAAGATTTCGGAAAGCTGCTAAAACCGCATGGTCCTCGCTGCAGGATTTGCATATTGGGGCTCAAGCCCTCCCTCCCTTCCTCCCTTCCTCTCTCAGCTTTTCTCTCCAGCACTCACATCTAAGCCGAGGGTTTGTTGTTCCAGGGAATCGGTGCAATCTCTGCATCCCCTAGCTGCCCAGTACTCCCAGTGCAGCAGTGCTGGGGAACATTGCCGTTAAGTATTTTGATTGGTCCAAAATGGAAACCACCATGGGGTTTCCAGGTCTTGATCTCAAAAGCCTTGGTGCAAGTGCTACCATAAGAGATAAATTTGAGACCAAAACAATCTCTGCTTATATGGGAAATGTCCAGTTTAACACAGGGAACAATCAGAAAAAAAAATCTATTAACTCAAATCATGGGCATCTTAAGCTTTACTCTGAATCCTCATCCTAACAACAGAAAGTGCTTTCATCTCCCAGAGTAAGCATATTAAAGGGGTCACATGTACAATATTCCCTTCAACCAGTGATATGTTAAATGCTACAGCACCAACCTACATAACATCTTTGATTTCTCCTCATCCCATTCACACACATACACAAATATTTAAAGGAGCCAGCACTCAGCGATGTCCAGATTGGCCTCTCTCACACATATCACACTCAGATCCTCCATTCCTGCTGCAACCTTTTTCTTTTGTACCATCCCACTAGCAGAGCTCTCTGCACTCCCACAACCTGCTTTCTGGTCACTGCCTCTCAAAGCCCTCTCTACCCTCTCCAATGCCTCCAGACTACACCCACCCTTCTCTTCCTGCAGCTTCTTCTGCAAGTCTTGCTCCTGTGACCCACATCCCTCCTGTCTCCTGCCACCTCACTCAGCTGCTCTGAGGGAACCAGGGACATCTCATTCTTTACCCAATGACTGAAGTTTTCCTGTAGCAACCACATGTACATTACTGCATCTACTGTAGCAACAAGCAACACAAGGAAAGTCCTGCTCTGCCAGGGCTAGGCCAGATCCTGCTGCCAAACGTGACTACCTCTGTTCAGTGTGGGTAAGAATTATATTTTTATGGAGGATTACAGTTCAATGAAATATGGACTTATTTTCACATGGGTTTTAAACACTAGAAGTCCACTTCACCTTTATCTGAACCCTATTTTCATATTTCTTTCCTAAAACACCCATATAGAAAAGGTCTGAGAAGAAGACCTATTTTAGATATGTTCAGAATATTAAAGCTCGGCAACTGGAAACACATTAAAATAATGTGAGCATATTTAGCAGCCTTACCAACAGCCTTAATAACTGAGCCACAAGTGCAACAGCCTTCCAGACTGAGTTTTTACAGAGTAACTGTATGCATGGCCTTGGACAAACCTCAACACGTAATGGGACTGCAGACTCTGCGTGTCCCACTACAGGAAGAGTGTGTTCAGGAACACTACAAATCATAGAATCATTAGGGATCAGAAGGGACCTCAAAAGATCATCTAATCCAATCCCCCTGCCACAGCAGGATCACCTAGACCAAGTTGCACAGGAACAGATACAGGCGGGTCTTGAACATCTCCAGAGAAGGAGACTCCACAGCCTTCCTGGGCAGCCTGTTCCAATGCTCCGTTATCCTCACTGGGAAGAAGTTCTTTCTGATATATCTATGAAATCTCCTCTGTTCCAGCTTGCACCCATTGCCCCTTGTCCTATCACCAGATGAACTCGAGAAAAGCCTGGCTCCATCCTCCTGACACCCACCCCTCACATATTTATAGACATGAATGAGGTCACCCCTCAGCTTCCTCTTCTCCAAGCTCAAGAAACCCAGCTCCCTCACCTTTTCCTCATAAGGGAGGTGCTCTACTTCCTTCATCATCTTCGTTGCTCTACGCTGGACACTCTCCAGCAGCTCTCTGTCCTTCTTTAACTGCGGGGCCCAGCACTGGACACAATACGCCAGATGTGTTCTCACCAGTGCAGGGTAGAGGGGGAGAAGAACCTACCTTGATCTGCTAACTAGCCCCGTTCTGATCCCCACCCCAGGATGCTCTTGGCCCTCTTGGCCACAAGAGCATATTGTTGGCTCATAGTCATCCTGCTGTCCACTAGGACCCCCAGGTCACTTTCTCCTACACTGCTGCCGAACAGATCAGTCAAATATATGGACTAAAACAAAAAAAAGCTGATGACAACTTAAGGCAAAGAGCCAGGAGGGTTAAATCAGTCGGGGTACAGAGAAGAAGGTATCTGGGCTTAAACACCGAGAATATGTTTTACACTTAGGCATCACATACTTAAGACTAAACCATAGAATGAAGCTAAGCCATTCAAACCAGCATAAAGAACCCAGGTTATCCTTGCAGGACAGGATCCTACATCTCCAGAAGATATAGTTATTTCTGGAGAAAGAGATTTCAGAGTCAGCGGTCTGCATCCGCTGATCTTCTATTTGAGCCTCAGAGATCTCTGTCTGAGTCATGCACAACCAACTATCCCATCCAAAGGAGGACATACCTTGCTGCCCCAGGCTCTGCTTCTGTGATACTGTCAGGTGAGAGCACCAGGTGATAAAGAATGGATTTTACTTTGTCACAGTCATACATTTTGGGCTTTTTAAACCCAAACTCTGATTACAGCAGCTGCCTGCAGGACTTCAGTAAGAAGTTCTCAGGTAAGAAGTTGGCAATACTTCTAAAAGTGATGGTAATTTACATCCTGTGTATCAGTTCCCCTTTGAGCTGAAGAGACAACAGGGGCCAGCTGAGCTATCAGCTTATTTAACACTCATTCACTCCATCCATGGGCCTCTGCCAACAAGATATTCCTGAACAGGGTTCAGTAATGCTGATGCCTGAGTGGGACTGTGCTGTAATCCTCTCCCTGGAGCCTGGCCCCGGGTGCTTCTGCTTGCTGGTAGTCATGAAAAATGAAGGAAGAATTACAAAGTGTGGGCAAAGGATGAAAAAAAGGAATAATTTGTTTTTACATTCAACAACAAAGCGATTGTGTTTCACTCCTACCACCTCAATCTACTCTCCACTTTGCATGTGTAGGAAGTGAATTAGATTGAGCCAAATCCTCTCTTTCAACAATCATCTAGGCACTGGCTAATTTTCAGTATCTTTTCCTTTTGATGTGTTCATAAAGTTCCCACTCACACAGTGCAAGAATCTCAGATATTCATGAAGAAGCAGCTGGGCCAACCCGCCTGTCACTTCACTCTCTTTTGCATTGCCCTGACAGCACAAAGCAAATGAACTCTAGTGGGTATCACCCTCTGGAAGATTTTTTCTTTCCTGATGGGAACCCTCTGTTGTCATCAGGCTGTTGGCCAAAGCACTGACTTGGGAGGTGTTTGCCTCTTCCCAGCTGGCATCAAATTCCTGTAACAGCCCCGTGGGTCTTCTAGAACAAGCAGGAGTGGGGAATTAAACTCCTGTTCTGTTTGTAACAACTGTATCCAGAATCACATTTTGCTTATCCATCCCACCCAGAGAATAAATGCTCAGATGGAGCCAGGCTGCGTTACACTGTGGAGGTTCCTCTGTCCCAAACACCAACCCTAGGCTCATAGTGCTGTCTGGCAGTGAGCAGCCCCATCCAAAAAAAAATGAGCACATACTCCTCCCTCCAAGCAAGAGGTTCTCAATAGGCAACTTTCGACCCCCTTGGATCCCACCTGCACCCTCAATTGCTTTTTCATACAGAACCATGGTCTATAAAGGACAGTTTTACCACTCTGCAGTCTTCATACAGCTCTAAGTGGCCAAAACGAGGGCACATATTTTGCTACTAGACCATGTCCCAACTGTTCTGCACCAATTTGGTCAAAGCATTCGGTGGTGAGAGACTAATTAGGACTCTCTAATTATAAATCACAGTTCTTCTATTTCTTTACCTTAGCAGAATCACTTTTAGCTATACTATATACACTAATATTTTTGCATGAGCAATACACTACAAAAATCCGATCTGGCTTTTGTGATTATTTTAAATTGCTTTTCCAGCATTTTTTAAACTCAAGTTTATGATTATTCAAATTCTAGTTAGTCTGTTTATCAAAACCCTATGCAGAAATATGCTAATTGGCAAAGAAGCACTTTTTTTTCCAGTGTCAGCTGGCTCTCACTGTATTCCTTACAAATGGGACCCTAGTTTATTTTACAGGATATCTCCCAGCCCACAACTTCCTTAGGTATCTGATGCAAAGCAAAGAGTGCGCCCAGCTGACATCCTCCCCAGGCTTGAGCTGATTCGTGGGCTGAAACCACAACTGTGATAAGTGCACTGAAAAGATTCCTAATGAGGAAGCTGCTGAGAACAAGGCTGTAAGCGGTCACGTCACTTTCATTCAAAAAAAAACCACCACCCCTAACAACACAAGGTTGCCGCATTGATATAACTCATCCAAAAAGTGGCACTTTGCTATTCAGCACCCGCATTATTGTTGTTGTTTGGCTGGGGATGGAGAAAGAAAGGGAGGCAGAGAAAAGCAAAAAATAAAACCCCCTAACTTAGGAATCATTTCAAGGCCTGAGATGCAGACAGGTTTGCAGAGAGATATCTGGGAACTGTACAAGGTAAACACGGTCTAAATCACCTGCTTTGGGAAGATAAGTACTGCGAGTTCTCTAAGCTAAATGTACACTGCTGAAATTTGATTGAAAACTTTGCGATGTGAAGACTGAAAATCACAAGGAGGAGGCAGGCAGCCTTTAATCTCCTGTTGGATGACAATTCAAGATAGACTGATAGAGATACCTGCTGCCTGATAAACCAGTCAATATTGTAGATGGGAGATACTTACAGGAAACAGACACTGCGAAGGAGGAAAAATCCTCAGTATTTTTATATTTTTGTCCTGTTCTCAGCTCCCTGCTAAGCAGGACGAGACTTGTATTTTCCTCTGTTAAGTTATTGCACCCTGGATGCTACAAGCAGCACCCAAATACATTCAAAAGGGCGTGTTGTTAGAGATAGGAGTAGCATAAATACAAAATGTATGCACAAATTCCAGGGAACTCTAAATGTCGTGAAACTTCCACACAAGAGAAACCAAAAGTAACAGATCCTGCCAGGTTTACCTATTAATTTTTCTTCTTTTCTATTATGGAAGAGTGATTTACCCACTAACCTGCCACAAACTGATGGGTGGTGTTTTGTACAAGCAGCAGGGCTTTCAAACGAGTGTCCCTGGCTGTGAGAGCATTAAAAAACAAGCATGAAGTTTGAAAAAGTATGAGGAAATCACAGACGAGTAGAAAGTGCTATTTACACTTCTCTTTGAAAGGACTTGGGTAAGTCGGTGTCTACATATTTTTACCACAACACTTCAGGGTGCCTGTGCACCTATTCTTTGTGCGATGTTTATTATGAGAGCTCAGACAGCAGGCTTTCTAACAGCTCGCTGCTGTTGCTGTCTTACTATGATTTTCCTATCTTTTAATTAAAAGTATATTTCACAGCCAAGTCAAGTGGTTTATAATAACACGGAGAAAACACAAGGAAAACTTCTGACCTGCGGTGGACTGAGCATGCTTCTTCTTGCCATGCAACGAGACTTAAATCATCGCACGTGTTGCTGATGGACATTCGTCATTATTTCTTCCCAAACTGAAGGCGTATTTCACTTTCCTGAAGTCTGGAATTTCTCCAAGTTTAGCAGGAAAATGTTGCTGCCATTGACGCTTGTTGCTGTATGTCACCACCTGCTGGCAAACATCGGTTGAGGGTTTCTGTCTTCAGTGCGCGGCTGAAACTGCGTAGACAAGGACCTTTATCTTTCCTGATAGAGACAGATAGGTGGCCACAAACAGAACATACGTTATTTAAACAGATTTTTGGTCTTGAATGCATATATTCAGACCAAGCCTGTTTGTACAACACATGATCTGGATCCTGCAAACGATTACTCAGGCAACTAGTTTCTAATAAAGGAGGAAAGGTTACCAGTGTGGAAACGTGCTCACCCACTCCCCACTCCCCTGGTTCACAGACCTGACTTTGCTAGAAACATAAAGAAAAGTTTAAAAATACATGGTATAGGCTGTTCAATTTAAAATCATGTACAGTTTAAACTCACCATAATCTTCTAGAGACAGCCTCAGATTTACATTTCCTGACCTATGCTATTTATTTCAAGGTACAATGATGCAAGTTTGGAGCTTTATATATACATTTTTCCTCCAGATATTTTAAAATCAACCTTTTGAATACAAACCCATACTTTGAAGCATTTGATATTTACTGTAGCCCCTCTAATAGGTAAACGTGCTTTGCAGTGTGGGCACTAATGCTGATAATTCATATCATTTATCTGATAGATCAGGAGCCATTACAGCCTGTTGTGTAAATTCATATTTTGGCACTCTTTAAAAAGTGGATTATTATTGACCCAATAGACCGTAACAGCTCCAAAGAAGCCATTACTGTCTATTGTGTAAGTCCTTCATGGCGCATGTTTTATTGACCCTTTGGAGCCATCATGGTCTGTCTTGTCAATCCGGATGCCGAGTGAGCGTATTAAGGCTGCCTGCGTAATATCCGAATGGAGCAGGAGCCGCATTATTGATGCGTGCCCCTACAAAATTACATTTTGAGCCACTCCAGCCAGCTGTTTTTTCCTCAGGTTCCAAAACACCTATTGTTGTGGTTCTTATCCTGAACTAGAGATGAGGGCTACAAAAATTGCCTGAAGACAATGAAGTCATTACTCTTTTTTTCTTATTTGAAAAATAAAAAACAGAGCGAACACAAGGAACAAAAGAGAAATGGCTGAGGGCGGTCTGACCACCACAGCTCTTCAACTGTGACCCACCTCTCCTCTCCCAGCTGCACACATACAGGACAACCCTGTCTAAAGGAAATGTCCTCTCCTTCCTTCATGGTCCACAGAAGCCACCTTGCTGGACAGGTGGATTTTGCCTGTGCAAGGCGATGCATGAGCAGGATTTGCCCTCTGCACTAAGATGGCCAACCTGCACTAGGACTGAGCAGGCTCACACACGACATTGAGCAAAAGGACTCCTGCTGTGTCCCCTGAAGTACCTCAATTTGAGAGCTTTTATGAGAAATAGAAGGGGAAAAAAACAAGGACCGGGTGGAAAGTTTGTCCTGAGGGACAGCCTACCACTGCCTCCAGGCTGAAAATATTCACCTGGCCAACAGGAGGACTACAAAGTCCTCCAAACCCTTTCTGTGCAGCTAACTCTTCCTTCTGTAGTGAAGCAGTTAAGTCCACCGAGGGAACTGCTCTATCTGGTGCTTGCCCATCAGGGCAATGCCAAAAGCACACTATCTGCACACTGTTTCCATCATTTTCTCCAGCAAGTCCTAAAGAAAAAACACACATTACACAGAAACCACATAACCTGAGATGCCTCCAAAGCAACGTCTTCCTGAGGCCAGACCATATGCAGCTGAACAGCCAGTGGGGCTAAGTTCAACTTGCAGCTGCCTAAATGCTTGAATTATTCTTATGCCTAGCATAATAAAGATCTAGTGTTGGCAGTGGTTGCTTGTCTTATACATTCATAAATATTTATCCAAATATTAATGAGCAGAAAAACAATTTATTTCTTTTTTTCCTAATTGTAACATCAATTCTAATATGTTTTGTTACTTAGTCACTTCACAAGCAAATTGATTTTCTTATCCACCAATAGGTATTTAAATGCTTTACAAGCGCATGCCAGGATCCTGAAATGAGAACCATGCTTGGAACTCGTAGCAGGGCTGGTAATTTTAGATTTATTTACATTTTTTTGCTAACACAGTAGGAGTTATGTAATAAAAATTCATTATAAAGGATGGATAGTGGTTTCATACGATGTACATCTCTGAAGACTTCTTCAGGCAGTACAAAAATACAACATACGAGTGCAAAACGCACAGTGTGCTGCAGAGAGCATTCGCTGTTCCTGCTCCTCCACTTGCACTGTTTTCCTCTTTTCCCACAAACACACCAGTCTTCTGTGGCATAATTTATGGCATACTAATATTGGCATAATTTATGATTTCCAGTTGCATGTGTGGGTATCTAATTTCCAAGATGCCATTCAAGAATTCTTCTTGAAATTCAGTTTCCAACTCAGCAGCCTGCTAAAGCACACGGCTGGTTTAACTCACATGGAGTCCCAGCCAAGTCAGCTACCTGCTCAGCCACCTTGCAAAATTGAGGCCTCGCTTTTGATAGATCTCAACAACTTTTCATCACCCACCTACATAATGAAAGATGCAGGTAATCTGACCTTGCATAGTAACTGAAAACTTTTTCAGCTATATTACTTGTGACAGCTGTATATTTCCTCAGAGGGGAAGATAAAGCCTTTGGTCTATGCCATGCACTAAAAGAGCGCTTTATGACTCCAGCATTTCCTTGTGTGTGGCTGGAAATTTTATTGGGTGCTCACTGACACCCAGCTGAGCATTAGTGCCAGAAGTGCACTAGGTGGTACGTACAGGAGATGGGGCTTCTCTGGAATTAGTGGAATTACACCACTAATCCATGAGACTCATCTATTTTGGTCAGTCCAGAAATTACTCTGCTCTCTCAAATGAGTAAAGTGTGGGGTTTTGCATGTCTTTTGCCATTTTGTCATTTCTCTTTTGTCCTGATAGTGGTTTATTTGCCATTATTCTGACAAAGAGAATATAAAGGTCTCCTGATTTAGTCACAGAATGCAAAAACCCTTTTGCCTTTTCCTTAATAAGATTGAGAAGAATTTAGGAAGACCTGATATTGATGAAGTTCATATGCAGGATACAACATTTACCAAATAAACACATTTATTTTACAAATGGTAGCTTCACCTCTTTTCTAATTCACTTATTTTTAGAGCTTGGAATTGATTTGTTCAGAGGTAAGAATAGCAGCTTCACCACCAGTTTCAAGGGAGTTACACCAAATACACTGGTATAAACACAGGCAAAATTCTGGCCCAGTATCCCGGCTTAGGGGCTGCTTTCCTCTTCCTCCTGGGTTTCTGAGACAAAGGGCAATTTGTAATGTTGCCACACAAACTCCTACAAGAAAGGAGCAAGGGGGTCCAGCAGAGCTCAAAGTCTACAACAGCCAGGTCTCACCTTAAGAGACACATGTTGACTACAGTAAAGGGAGGCTAGACCAACCCACTTCATCTCAACAGTGAAAAGTGCACTCATGCCAATCTCCATTGCTGCAGTTCAGACCAGAAAAATCCCAGAAAGAACTGCACAAAACATCACTGCAGTTTTTTGGGGCTCTAATAGAGACTCCCAGGTTTTGATACTCTTCTGGACAGGGCACAATCACAGGTACTCAGTGCACATATAAAAAAGAAATGCGAGCAGTCAGGATTTTGTGTGACCGTTGTAGCATTCTGTTTCTGCTCACAAAACCACGGACAAGCAAGTTTTCACCTAGCTCTCACAGGTCACACAGCTGATGGGCTGCCTGTAACATGAGGGCCAAAGAACAAAAATACAAGCAAAATTTCAGCACCAGAATCTCCTCACACAATCTCCTGATAGACTGAACACAGCAGAGCTGGAATTACTGGAAAGACGATGAATCCCACCACAAAAGACAAACAAAAAAACTCAAGAAAATATTTGATGACTTGTGTTTTCCTGTGACAAGCAACATCATTTATGACCCATTATGTAATGATATGAACATTACACATTGAAAAGCTGCCTTGAAAGACGTTGTAAATAAACATTTCTGGTTTGCAAACAGGAAGCCAGAGACATTACCGTGGAAGCTGAGAGATGGGGTTAGATTCCTGAAGGATGAGTGATTTGGTTTTTCACTTCCACCTTCCTCAAACTCCTGACTGTCATACTGTTATTAGCTAATGCATGTCATTTTCTCTCCACCTTGTAGTGAAAATGTAACTTAAAACACCCCAAACAACAATGATATTAAGACAGACTAGAGGGATACAAATGAGAAGGAAAAGCAGCAAAAGATAAAATATGAGGTAAAAAGTATTTGGGGCTACAGGGATTCAAGCCAAGTGCTGGAGGAGTCTCATTTCCAACAGTGGTCCACTTCAGCAGTCACCAATAATAAATATTCCCATTGGGAAGCGTCTTGAAGTCCACAAACTGCACTGGGGAGGGGGAGGTTATTCATATACAAATAGTCATTCTGATAACCAGAACTGTACAAGGAAAAGTAATAATTTCTATTAGCCTAAGAATTTATGGGGGAAAAAGCAGGGTTTGGGGCTCAAAATTCTCCTGCAAGACTGAGACAAGCAACAAACTTCATGGTAGGCTTTGCTGCTTCTTTTTCAGGCCTCAAGAAGTCCCTGCATACTCAAAATCTGGCTTTCGAGTTATTTTCTCAGTCCAGCAAAGGTCCTTCTACAAACCCTGCTCAGCTCCTACCCTTAAGCCATTACAACTACCACAGTGCTACTAGCTACCTGCCCTTGGCTTCAGTGAAGCAAATTCCTTATGTTACTGTCTGAATTGCAGCGGTGACACTGCCGGCATCAACACAGCCCCTCTCAGCTCAGGTCAGAGGGTTCGCTGCCAGCTTTCACCAGAGCAGGATCAGACCCCTTCTCCATTTGACATATTTCAAAACATCCTCTTTTTCCTATGCCAACTGCTCCTAACAGTTGTCCAGTCCAGGCATCAAATAAACACTGGCTTTTATATCCCGGCACTGGTGTTATTATGAAGGAAATATTCAGTCAAACAATACCGCTGAACAAAATCGTTTCTCCTCCTGATGTCTTCTGACAATTTTTTATTATTTTTTTTCTTTAACCTGAATTTCTAACCCATTTTAAACCTGACTTTTTTCACACATTAATGGAAAGACTTTTAGTATTTTCTACTCTCCTTTCTCTGCCTTTCTCCCCCCCTTCAGTAGATGAACTTTCAATGCAATAGTGTGCTCATCCTGAGTGACCCTGCCTGCTGGGAGTAATTGTCTAGAGGAGAATAGAAGAATCTAAGAGCTTTTGTGCGAGGGAATAGAGAAGACAGACTTTATTATGATTCTGAATTCTAAGTGTGCTCTCTTTTTTTTTTTCTTCTTCTTTCTCTCTCCCCCTTTTTTTTTTTCCCGGTTCTAACAGCTGTTTCCCATCACAACCGGTGTTTGAAAGACACAGCAAAATTGAGTGTATCAGTATCACAATTAGTTTCACAGGCGGCTAATAACTTACTTGCCAGCCATGCCTGATTTAATCAGGACAGTCCTGATTTATGGTTGTTTGTCCCAGTGTCCAGTTTTCTCTGCCAGCCCCATCACAAGGAGATGCATGCAGACTGCTTCTGTGCTCTGTCAGGGCCACTGGTTCACTACAGCAGGCTCGCTGAACTGGAGGAGAAAAAGGAGGAGGCAGCTTAAACAAGAAGTCTGGAGTCCTCTAACCCAACTCAGGAAACATATTCTCACTGTGATAAACAGACAGACTCACACCAGCGCCGGCTGACTTGCAGGGGTTGGTACATTTATCAAGGTATCTCACAGTGGCCTGCTACCCCCCCTCTTCCCCTGTGACCTGGAGGAACCTCCTGGGTTAGGGTCAAGAGGTGACTTTAGCAGCACATTATCTCAAGCCTGCAAGGCCCCGAGCTGCTGCAAGTGAGTCTTCTGTCAATGGTGCCAAATTACGCGTGGCTCATTTCTGCAGAGTGATCTACTGCTGCTGCTCATTGGGGACAGGGCTGAGACCATCCAACTCATTTTTCTTAGACTGCAAGCTGGTCTGAAGGAAGTCCCAGCAGCGAGAGCCCGGATCATGCCTTTTTCACTCAGCAACTCTACTCCACGGAGTTGAAAAAAATGTCCGTAAGAAGCTGTTAAATGGATCGGTTGTAGCACTTTAAAAGATGAGATCTGGGGTACTCCTGCCTACGGATGAAAAAGGGCAGGTAAATGAAGCAGGCGAAAAAAGGTTTCTCAGGGGCTTTTGGCTAGGCTGTTCCTCTTAAAGGACACAGGCAAATCTTTGCCTTGAAGAGCAGAGCGAGGTAAGCAAAGCTGTGTGTGTAAACAGACACCTTAATTAACACTTGAGGGCCCTTCAGGGTGGATTTCCTCACAGCCACCTGCGGATGCTCCAGAGCTCTCCTTCACACCTCTCTGCTTGGATGGTTAGAAAGACTAGAGCAGTGGCTGAGTCCCTGAAGAGTTGTGCCACAGCTGTTCCTGTCTTGGTTCCCCAAAGGTAAGACAAGGGAAAAGGTCTCTCTGTGCTTATCAGTGTTTCTCTTTCATCTTTTTGCTCAGTTTGGTTTTGCCTGACCTTCTGAAGGGGAGAAGAGGTCAAGGTCCAAACAATTTCAAGGTGCCACTAGAGTAAGGAGAACCCTCAGGACTGTTGAGTTAGAGGAGCTGCAGTATCTTCATGTCAGAGGGAGCTAGTGCATTGTGATTAAGAGTGTTTTCAACCCAGGAACAGAGGTTTTCTCATTTACTTTGAAAGGTTGTCGTGGAAAATCCCTTGTGTCACCTGTTTTTAAAGAAGTGCATTACACTCCTATAGTTAGCTCTGAAACCTGAAAGACAAGATGGGTCTTGTCATCACCTTCTTAAGTCAGGGATCCAGAGATCTCAGGGCCCCCTGCTTTGAAAGAGGAGATGTAAGCAGGCACTTTGCACCTTCCTTATATATGCTGGGGGATCATGCTGCAAGGGCACAGCTTAGGGCTGCCTCACCATCCTGGTCCCTGCTCTGAGCAGCTTACAGTTTGGGTAGACAGGCAACAAATTCATTGGGAGGCTTTAAAGGAGGAGTAAGGTGGGGGTTTTCCATATTTACCTCTTTTCTTAAGTTATATATAATGTTTGGTAAGGCAAGGTGGAGATTACAGTTATCTGAAGTGTAACAACTAACCAAGCTACAGGAGAGACTGCTGACTAGTTCCCTAGCTGATAAAACACAAGCAGAGACTACAGAACATGGTTTTCTCCATCTGAAATAGTCACATACACATTTGCAAATCCCCATCTCCCTAAGGAGTAAGAACGGGAGCATCTCCATTGCTGATTTCATTTTAAATAGATTCAAAATGCAATCTTGCGTTCAGGTTTCCTGGCTCAATACAAGACGTCTTGCACAATACCTTTTACAGGAGGACTTCACGTGGCTTCAGCTGGAACATTTCCCTCCACCTCTCTGGTTTCCTATCAGCTGTTCCTAGCTGGCCCATCCTTCGCTATGGAGACATGATGGAACAAGTTTCTCTACATAGTCCCTAATGGGGGAGCTAAGTTTTTCATAGAAGCCTTTGGAGGGGCCTCATGCTCTTCTTTGTTTCGAGCTAAAGGGGCCTGAGGCTGCCTGGGATTCTTAACTGAGGCAGCAGTGTCATTTTTAGTCTTTAGAACGCTCAACTGAGGTTCTAAAGCGGAACCTGGGTCTCACATGTCCACCCAAGCACATGGACTTGAGTGCTAACATCTCCATCTTCTTTCACAAGAACACATCAGCATTTTCTCATCCGGAGCAGGAGAAAGTGGAACAGGAGGTGCAACGACTCCAGTAAGAAATCTGCAGTTGGGATAATATCTTGCCATTCTCTTTTCTTCCTCTGTTTACACAAAAGACAGACCAGTTCAATGGTATCAGCACAACCCAACCATGATACTCATTGAGCAGTTAACACACACACACAACGAGAAAAAGAAAAAGTGACAGTCTATCCATCTCACTTGGCATGTTTATATGTCCTCCTTAACCATAAAAAAGAAGGCTGTTTACAAAGCAGAGTGTCGGTAACATTGTGTAGAAGAACACTTATCTGAGAAACTTTGATCTCCTCCTGAAACACCATTACTCTGAAACCTAGGGCTAATGGCTCTTTGGGTGGGAAAGAAAGTTTTTCAGCAGAACAGAAGGAAGTTTATTGTGCTATCTAGTGGACACACTTAGAAAATCCTGCTCTGCGGAAATGTAACGTGGCTGTGTCACCCGCAGCCTTATCCCACATCATGCAGGCTGCTGAGTGAGGGGGGGAATAACAAGACGTTGAGGCCTCCTGTAATGGGATAGTGGGGAAGTTGTTACTCGAGGGCAGGTCTGCTATCTCACTCATTTAAGTAATGGACATATTAATGGAGCTGAGAGCTAAACCAGACACACAGCCTGCCTGTTGGAGCTAACGTTTTCCATTTACAGGCTCCGGGTCGCATTTTACAATACTGATTCACATAGCTAGGTCCTACTCCAGTGAGTAATCATGTTGGCTTCAAGAGCATGAGCAGAGCACTGGCCTCCGCAATGGGAGCAAAAGCCAGAGCCAGGAGAGTGATGGGATCAGATCCTAAAAACATCTACTGATGAGTTATCATTAAAAATAAAATAATGAATGCTTTTCTTAAAAAAGGGTTGTGAATTTCTGGGATCCAGAGAGTGAGCTGAAAAAGCACGCATCAGGTTCAGGTAGAGAAATTCCACCAGAGCAACATCATTTACTCCACTGACTTCACAAAAACAGTGCAAAATCTTGCCCAATCCAGGTTTTTTCCTTCCTTTTTTCAAGTTTACCAGATCCCCCTACAACACTGAGGCTCGCTGCATGCTTCACTGCAGGCAAAGATTTGGGTATCTGGGATCCTTCCTGCAAACACATTTCTCTACGATGCTTGTTAAAATGCACTGTCAAATTGAGACCTAATGGCACAGACCTCCCTTGCAAACACAAGCGGCACCTCCAGAGGCTCACACATCACTACTCATCGCTTGCATCTGTCCTGCTGCTCTCCATTTTATTTCTCCATGCTGCCGCTTGCACTTTTCAACTTCTTATATCTGTCTCCAAGTCCTTCACTTAAAGACCACTGAAATCCTTGGGAGCCTATCCAATACCTGCTGCACTGATGCTTCCTTCGAGGCACTGAGCAACCTCATTAACTAATCTCATTACAAATATTCCTTCTCTAGCCAGTCTTTGAACAGTAGAGTCTATTGTATATTTCTCTTATAAACATTCAGGGGAGACAATATGGAGATAGGCTGGAGCTGTCTTTTCAAGTCGCTGGGTCTGTTGAAACAATTAACTTGAAAGACAGACGTTAAAAGATGAGGGGCTTGTGCCTGCAGAAGAAAAGCAGCAGCTTCAAAGGAGGAAAATAAAAAGGAAGCAGAAGAGGTGAGCTGGTTGGGTTTCCATCCCATAGCTTCCTTGTTTTACTAGAGTGTGAGAGCCCCATTGAGGATGCACATTTGAACCCAGATCCACTGCCAACTGACACAGTAGGCACAAAAGTTCAATATATGTCTCACTTCTTCCAAACAACCGAGATGTTCCTCAGCACCATTATTTTGTGGTGGGAGACAAATAAGGAACCTATTCTTGCAGGGCATTTGTAACAGACAGTGCCCTGTTTGGGAACCAAGGTGGAGTATCTTCTGGCGTGGCCCTGAAACATCTACAGAAAACCCTTCAATGGAGACTTAGCATATGTGCAACTACAACACAGAGTTTGATACCTTCTAGGGTACCTTCTCCCATATATGACTGTCCCACAGCACTGAAACCCCTATATTTATCCCATGGTTTACCTTTTTGGGCGTATGCAGCCAGCCCCAAAAGATCTGGCAGTGATATGCTCGCAGATATATTGGAAATGAGCCGAAATTAAAATGACATTAAATTAAATTATAAAATTAAAAACATTTTTAAAAAGTAAAATTAAAAAAAAATAAATTAAGAGACAAGGAAAATAAAATAAAATAAAATAAAATAAAATAAAATAAAATAAAATAAAATAAAATAAAATAAAATAAAATAAAATAAAATAAAATAAAATAAAATNCTCTGCCGCGCAGACCCGCACCCGGCGCCGCTGTTCGGGAGCTGCCGCAGCGAAGCGGCGCGGGTGACACCTTGTGGTCGTCAATGGGAGCGACCCCAGTCTCCGCAGTCCGCTCTTCTGAGCCCTTCGCCCGCCGCCGCGGGGTCTCGGTGTCGCCCCCTCTTACCGCAGCCTGCCGCGGGCTCTCCATGCCCGGGCGCGGGAGGCCGCGTCGGTAGCGGTTGTTTGGTTCTGGAAAAGCAGGTGCCATCACGTCCCTTCAGGCACCACCGAAGGCTCATGGACTTTTCAGGAGGGCAGTGGTGGAAGCATTGCCTGCAGTCACACGGCAGTCATGGAGAAAAGATGTTCTCATCCTCACTCCTGACTCCTCTCAGCAGCCTGGTTTTGAACCAAACCACTTACACGGGAGGAGAAGACGTGGCAAACGTCAGGCTGTGCCTGTGCAGCCCCAGGGTCAGATGTCGTGGCAGGGAGATGGCTCTATTTAGCTGGAGTAGGTGATGATGAGAGATCACTCACTAGGCCAAAAGAATGACAGTGTATGTGGTTTGGGCCTCAACAAGTCAGTCCTCAATTATTTCTGTTTGTTTTGGTTCTTCCCCAAGTCTCTCAGATACAGTGTCCTCACTCATGGTTTTGTTCTTCCAGGAAAAAGCATGAGGATCCAAAACCAAGCCCTTGTCTGACAGCACATCCCTTTGCCAAGAAAGACCAAAGCAATTGTAATTGCTGTCAGGAATGAGCTTTCAACAGGCCTCTGTGAGCAGAGATGAAGAAGGAAAAAAGCAATCCTTATCCCTCTCTTCTTTGCCCCCCAAATGCCACAAAAAGGCCAGCAATGCAAAGGGCATGCCCTCTGCTAATGGACCTCCTGGAGCTGCTCAGTGCTGCCACCTGCTCTCCCCAGAGACATTAAATGAGCAAAACCAAAGTATCAAAAAGCTTTATAACAAAACTGCGCTCCCAGGTAGAAAACAGGTGGCAGATGCTTCACGCTCTTTGGTGTATGATAAAACTGTAGAATCCAAAATCATAGAAGACCAAGCTGGAAAAGACCTCAAGGATCATTTGATTCAACGTTTGCTGGAAAAAGCATGGTCTAGACAAGCTGGCCCTGTGTCCTGTCCAGCCAAACCTTAGAAATGCTTGAGTCTCCACCACTTCCCTGGGAGATTATTCCAATGGATGATTGTTCTCCTAATGAAAAATAGTTCTCATGTGTCCAATTGGAATCTCCCCAGGAGTAACGTGTACTCATTATGCCTACTCTTCTCCACGTGACTCCTTTTAAAAGAAGTCTCCATCTTCTTTGTAGCAACCATTTGAATACTATAACAAGGTGATAAGGTCTTCCCTGAATCTTCTTTTTTTCAAAGATTAACAAACCCAGTTCTCTCAGCCTTTCTTCAAATGGCAGCTCTACTCATCCCTCTGGTCATCTTTCTGCCCTTTCTATGGACCTTTCCAAACCTGTCAAAACTTTATTGTGCAGACTGTGGAAAGTGCTGAGAAGAACATTCAGTTTGGAGTAGAAACACTTCTTGCATGATCCTGACTTTCCATGAAATTTGCACCCTGATAAAAACTACAAGAAAATGTTGGGTTCCCACACGTAGCTTTCTAGCACTACTTTATACAGAGATAATCCTAACACTAACCCTAACTCTAGCCCATAAAAGTAACAATCTTATTAAACACTACCCAAAACCCTAAACCCTAACCATAACCCTAAGACTAGTCATAAACCCTAAATACTAACACTAACCCTAGGGTTAGGGTTAGACTCTGTGAGCTTTCCAAAATACATGTGTGACCTGAAAGAGGTGACATAGGAGCTGCTGAGGACCCATATCTTTCCAGAGAGGCTGGCTGCCAGACAGAATATCCAAGAACATCTACAACAGCCCTAGAAATAGATGCTCATAGAATCACGATTTTGAGGACACTTCTTCCCACCAATGGATCCAGCTTTCAGTCCTTGTACCTCTGTTATGTACAAACACTCTGGAAGTCTGGGGCTTATAACCATACGGAATCACAGCTGTAAAGAACAGAGGTGGAAGATCACTAAGAATCTAAATTAGCACAACTACAGACTACAGTTATAGTGGTGGTTGTTGCACCATTGGTGGTTGTTCATGATCCAAGATTTCAGCACAGGTTTTGCCTGCAGTAGGGAAGTCTTCACTCCAGGTTTATAACTTGTTGGCATCAACCCTGAACTGGCCTTGCAAGTTTGGTAGAAGGAGTATACACAGTTTCTGGTCATCCAGATCTCATCATAAGCAGGAGTCACCACAAGGCTGTCCATCTCCAGCTGTAATCAGGTCAGACAAAGCACCCAGTGCCCACTCAAACCCTCTTATTACCTTTCAGTTGTTAGACCTGAGTTTTAATGACAGAAAGAGAAAGGTGCTTTCACTCCAGCAAAACGTACATTGAGATTACTGTTGGAAGCAACATCACAAAACAGAAAATAATGAAGAGTATTTATAGGCATGGCCTTTCAGAACAGAGCTCTTCCCCAAAGATACAATGTCTAGAAGTATAATGGGAAAGCCATCTCATCTACTATTAAAGTACTTTCTTAAGAAGCATAGCTTTCTTGCTGGCTCATCTCTCAATCCAAGGAAATCTCTTCAGTGAGAACCTAAATCAACAGACAGACACAAAAGAGACCATTCTGTAGCTTACTCACAGCCATTGTGCCTTCCTCTCCTCCTCCCTGTAGTTCTGTTTAAAGCAAGAATTGTCTGGTGCTGGGAACAGTGCAACTACTGCTGTATGTATGTCACCCAGAGGAAAGAAGCTCCTTTCCTACTGTGATAGTTCAGCCTCACCTTAGCTCTGGTTCACTCCTCCCGCAACATAAACGAGCAAGAAGGTTCTCAAATCTCCCTCACAGAATTGATTTAGGTGACAGTTTTTCTGCTAGTTGCAATAATCTGCAATCATGTATCTTAAAAATTAATGACCACATCAAGCCTATACATATATATTTCAACATCAAATGATAACACCGTAGTTAGCAGTTTGCCTCCCACACAACACAGAACCCAAGAACGACATAAAAATGTTCCGAAAGACCAAGGTGGGAATGGCTGTGTTTGTGTTAAACACACTATTTGGGGAGACCCATGAAATACCTTTGATGTACATGTGGTAAACACACATTTATCATGAATCTCTGGAAACCAGTGCCCACTATCCCTGCCACAGCTCTGCACTCTGGAAGCAGCCACTGGAAACATCTATTCTTTGCCTTAGCATGGCATTTTTTGCCTAGCATTGTGCCCTATGACCATAACATGATGCAATATAATACAGCATTATAATAAGAGAGACTAATTTAACAACTGACTGGGGACTGCTCTATCGACTAGCACAACAGCAAATTCCTCCAGATTATGCCATGAGGTAAAAGGAGAAGCAAGTGTCAGCACTTAAAAATACCACAGAGCCATTGATTTTGCGTCAGGGTGTGTGGATCCATCAGGAGCACAACAGTCTATTCTGTGTGGTGTTTTGCATCACCCTGGTAACTCAGCTGTTTGGATTCTTGCAGGAGGACTTGATTTCTGCTAGACAAGTGCTGGCAGTCTGGGAAAGTGGTGGTACACCTTCCACTGGACTTCTTTCCCCGCCTTTCTCTAGCCCACTGACACTGCTAGCACCCCATGCTACTCTGGTCTACTTCGGTATGTTCCTGGGTGGATAAAGAAGTGTTGCCAATGAGAAAAAGATAACATTGTCCATTCATCTTTGTCCTCTCTGCCAAAGCAGAAATATCAGAGAGATATGGTTGCCCCAGCTTTTTGAAAAGAGACCAGGAGGAAAGACTATTCATAGAATCATAGAATCATTAGGGATCGGAAGGAACCTCGAAAGATCATCCAGTCCAATCCCCCTGACACAGCAGGATCACCTAGACCAAGTCACACAGGAACACATCCAGGCGGGTCTGGAACATCTCCAGAAGAAGGAGACTCCACAATCCCCGTGGGCAGCCTGTTCCAGTGTGAAGGAGTTCCTTCTGATATTTATATGGAACCTCCTCTGTTCCAGCTTGCACCCACTACCCCTTGTCCTGTCACCAGATGACCTTGAGAAGAGCCTGGCTCCATCCTCCTGGCACCCACATCTCACATATTTACTACTAGTAACTACATAATGTAGTTACTACAACTATCTATGTAGTATCAGCATTTTGAGACACAAAGGTAAAGAGCAAACATCAAGGAGTTCCTTCACCACAAATCCATCAATAGGGAGCTGATTTTGTCATTCAGACTGACTGAAAATTTTCTGTATCCGCTTCAATGATGCAGTCAAAATCATGGTGTTACTGTGGTACCAGTACATCACCCAGTCTTTGTTATTCCCCATTTCAGTGGCTAATGTGGTAAGGACTACTGTATGCTCTCCAGCACACAGGGTCTACAGCTGGCTGTTCTTTTCAGCTTATGCTGAGGATCACAAAGGAATTTGAGGGCCTGGAGGTCAGTGCTTTCAGAGGGCTGGAGCAACCCTTTCATTTCAGCAACGAGTGTTCTGCTCACTTATAGCCTACATGAATTTATGTTCTGGGCTTGAAACAATGTCTCTGTGCACAGGAGTTTCAGTCAGTCTGAATGATGAGATCAGCTCACTCATGATGGATTTGTGGTGAAGGAGCAACTTGATATTTGCTCTTTACCTTTGCGTCTCAAATCAAACAGCTCATAGTGTCTGAAGTTATCACAATGCAGCTACAGCACTAAATGGCTTACACTCAATCCCATTGCTAGAAAACATCTAGGAGAGAGCTGCCTATCTAAGTGTGGGAAGAGTTTCAGGAGGTTAGTGAAGTCAGAGTTAGTAAAATAAAGTGGAGAAACGTTACAGAGCAAGGACCTTCCAGAAGCCTGGCAAGTCTGGAGTTGTTGCCCATTCCTAAAGAACAAGCCTCAACTATGGTGCTTCCTCTGAATCCTATACAAGCCTTGGACATCTTCACATATGAAAGACCTTACTTCTCATTAAGGACTTTACTCAGCTAAGTAAGCTCCTCAACTAATGACAACTGCATCAGTGAAAGCACATTGACTCCAACTGAAGACTCCCAGACCACAGGAGTCCCAACACACAGCTTATACTTCACACTGACTTGAGCTTCCTTTGCAAATTCAAATAGCACATGTAGCAGAAGTGCCAAACCCATGAACAATCCTTTGTCAGGTTGACTTAAAACCGTAACTGCAGGAGTGTTCCAAGCTGAAAATCCAATCTAGCTGACATTTTGCCTTTTAACACATGCCGTCAGAACCCCAAATTAAAGGCAGTACTTACATTGCACCAAGCTAAATCACACACACTTTGGAAACTTTAGCACATAAAGGAAACACAGGGCAACAGCAAGATGGTGTCAGACCTTACTTTCAGCCTTCTTTCCTTGGCGTTTTGAATATTCCTCAGACCTTCAAGGTTATGTACATTTCATGGTTTAATTTCTGTTATTCCTAAGGCACCGGTGCATATTTACCCACTAACTACAATAATTCCTTTGAAGCAAAATCTTTTATAATAGGCGTATTATGATCCTTCCAGATTTATCATGATCTAATATCTAGGCATGTATTTAGGAAACCTAAAATCCTTGCAAGGCTTTTACCTTGAGTCTGGCAAGGAATGTGCAATGCTTAACAAAACAGGTTCATAACAGTTCACATTTTGGTGGGGTGATCCATTCTCCAAAGCCCACAAATGTATATAGTAAAGTTAATTGAACATTAGCCACCTTTCAAGCCTTAATTGAACTGCTTGCTTAAGAAGGAAGGCTTTTTCAGAACAGAGTTTTTGTAAATCAGAGGCACGTTCAAACTGCAGACTCAAACAGGAGAAGCCCATTTGGCTGGGTTGCCACTTGGATTTCAGATGTAGACATGGCTATGGGTGCCTCAGCCTGTGGATGTCCACCTTGAGATAATTTCTAGAATCTTAATAAGCCATGTGTCAGGTAAAGGGTTTTTCTATATCAGATTGCCAGCCTAAAGCAAAGGATCTTACTCCTCTTGACATCAGGGAGAGTTTTCCTTTGTTTTCTTTCAGTAGGCAGTAATAGGGACCTCGTTAAACCCTCATCATAGTCCACCAAACCTTAGATGGAGTTTAGGTGAAGCCCTCAGAGACAGGATTACATACAGATAAATAGACAAATATAGGCAAAACAGCAATCTTTTTCTGAGATTTGAGATTTCATTACAGATAGGTAGTTCCGGGCTAAAAACATAAGCAAAGGTTCTCCCCTCCTCCTTCTTCTGTGCAGCCCTGTGGGATAGGGCATAGCCTAACCTTACTCCAATTTCTCTATTTTCAACTGCTGAAGGACAGTGAACAGATCAGGAAGCCTGTTATTCTAAATCCAAAATTCCAAATGCATTACTTGTTCAAATTAAGCCATGTGATACTGGTTGAGTTCATTGATTTGACAACTGTGACATTTAAAACAATGTTTCTGATACAGAAACTGCTGGAAAAGCAAATGAAAAATGTCCCAAAAGCAAACTATTGTGGAAAGTAAGCACAGCTGGATTCTAAGTCTTTAATAAATTGGAATGAATATTCCCAGAACAGGCTTTTACTATTCAGCCATGTTTTTCAAATTGCAAGGCTTCGGAACTTGTGTGACACCTGGAAAACACCATCCTCACTCTCTCCAAACTGAGTATTTCAACAGCTTTCTTCTCTCTAGGACAGTTCAAGCATGATTATCTCTAAGCTTTAAGCATAAAGTTACAACACAGAGAACTTTGAAATAATTTAAGCATCTAATGGTACAAATACTTGTTTACTGAGATTTTCCAAATGGAGCAGCTTAAACCACCCCAAAGGTACCTTTTAAAATGTTATTGTCTGTTTGCATCCCCACTTTCTGCCTTCCCTTCTCCTGTCTTACTGTCTCTACTACTAGACTTTCTTCCCTAACTCTCCTCCACATGCTAAAACCACTTCACTCTTGCGTTCCGCACCTATGTCTCAGCACACTGACTGTACCTTGGTCTGGATTTCCAAGACTATTAAAACACACGCACAAACAGTCACTGAGGAATACTGTGATACAGTTTGGTTGCACAATTAGCATCAGTCCAGTGTGCTTGTAAGATGCAAAGGCACCATAAAAACAGACCCAAAAAAATTCTTGTGGCATTTTCATTCCTCCTAAGTGAAGGAAGAGCTGGCTGTGGGACTGCTCTGCCTTCCCTACTCATCCATGAGGAGTTGAGAAGGGCAGAACCCAAGCAGCAAGAAATGGGAGTGAAACTTGTAAAGACAATGAAACAAAATGAATAGACATAAGTAAAATAATCCTAAAACAATGACAGCTCTCTTTATTATAAAACCGGGGATGAAAAAATGGATAGTAAAACTTTTAATCGCTTCTTTACCGCACTGTGCTGTCAGGGTCCTGCAGTCAAGCTGTGGCCAGGCTGAGCAGGTTTTGCAGAGTTTCATTCTTCATTTGCAGACTTTAGGAACAAAAGGATTGTTCCTAGGAGAGGAAGTTAAAATTTAAATTGCCCAATTTCTTCCTTAGGCTGGCATAAATCAAAAGTATCAATTGAGTTAGGCTGGTTAGAAAGAGCTGAAAATCCGGTCTGTGATCTTTAAAAGAAAATGCATTTCTATTGTACATTACTAGAAAATGAACTTTAGTTGCCTCCATAACGTAACGGTGGGAAAGGAAAAGAAAATAAAAAGTTCAAACTGCTATACTAGGTTCCATGGTCTCTTTTTGGAGCACCACTCAGTCATCAGTCTTAAAATAAGATCCTCCAGAGGAATCCCAAAATTCTGGCCTAGGGTCTCAACAGCTGACCAGGGAAAAAGGGCAGAGTCCCACCACAGACCTGTCGAGCCTGGAACATTTCCATGAAGCATTTCAGGCTAAAGTGATCATCTCTTTTTGAGTTTTGTCCTGGCTCCACTCAGCTGGCCTGTAGTTGTGCCAGATTTCTGCAAGTGAAGAATGAGAAAGCCTGAATCCAAACCTTCCAATTTTAGGTACAGATGATCCATGAAGCCCTGTCAGAGTCTGGCCTGAGGGGGGTTCCAGCTCGTCATTTGCCATGTTTAATTTCTTCCCCTACATTTATATCAAAACCACACTCTTTCTCCTCTTTTAGTCTTGGACACATTTCATGAACTGAATGCCAGCTGCCACTTGAACAGATTAAGTCTGCATCTATTTCTAAATTAAAGCTGAGAGTAGACTGCAGCATATCTGAGTCAGGCTAGGATGGAAGGATGCTTGAATAAGAGGGATGGTTGTGGTAGAGAGGGAACAAGTTGGAGATGGAAGCTCTGCACTTATAGTCAGCTGGTGATTTGGGACAGACCACTCTGCCCTTTACTTGTATAAGCAGAACAAAACTACCCTACTGCTCCAGCGCTCCACGACACAGGAAGAGGGGAGGGGAGAAGGTACTTTTTGGGAGCATCCATTCACCCTATAGATCCTGGAGCCCACACCCCAGCATTACTCCTAGGCCATGCTGTGCCATCCCTGTAGCAGCCCTCCCGGGAGCATGGAGGCTTCCAGGCTACTGCGTTTTTTCTGACAGAACTGGTGGACAAACTAAGATGGATTTGAAACATCGCCTCCCAACACAGGAGAAAAAAAGATTAAAACAAATGGGCAACAGGATGGCTAATAGTGCTGGTACAATCACTGGCAATAGCAGTTGTAATAGAGTCAGCCTTGGAGCGAGTTGTGGACTGGTGATGCTACTTTACTCTTAGTAATGATCAGCGTTAACTAATATTTGTCTGCTCGATGCCTACAGGTCTTTGTCAAGGATCAGGCCCCCACCATGGCTGGCCCTGAATACAACCTAATAAAAAGGTTATTCTTTTTCTGCCTTCCTCCAAAGCTTGAAATTGAAGCACCAGTCAAAAGACAATAAGTGAATTCTGTAAAGAAACAGGTGGACCCCAGGGTAGGAATGAGACAAATGTGTGATGACATGGCCTGAAAGTGGCCAAACAGTTACATGCAAAAGGATGAGAAATGCAGCTATTTCTGTTAATTTGAAGAGTCCCTCAGACAGTCTATCCAAGTTAAAGTTGCCAGGTCTTTTGATGCTTTCTCAGGGTTGAAGTGCCCCTCCTGGTAAGCAGCTGTCAGGGAGGCAGGGAAGAGGTAACCTCTCTCTCGAAGTGACATGAAGTGAATGTGGGAGCAGCAATGTTGATACCTAAGGCTAACTCCCTGCACACAGTCCATTTGAACTGCATCTTCCAGAAGCCAACCCAGACTTCTTGGGTAGCTAATAAAAGGAATTTGTCTTCTGTACAAACTGGCTGCTGCCAAATGGCCACTGCAGACTGATCAACCACTTCTACAGTTTTGTGCCCTTCAGAAAATAATGATGGTTTCGCTGTCTCTACTGGCCAGGTCTGTACCAAAACGGAAAGGCTCCATACATGTAATAGGAGCTCAGAGACCATGGTAATGAGTATGGTATAAAAAATGACAGATAGGTGGCTGAACAGATACCTCTTTATCATTTTTCTGAGCCATCCAATTTCCCCAGGCACAGAGCACACCCCAGAGATTTGAGTTTAAGGCAGAGAAAGCTTTTCACGATGGATTGAGTGTTGTGTAAATATGTAAATAAAGAATAGCACTTTAATTTTTTATGAGGAGTGCATTTTAAAGTCCTGCTTTGGCCTCCTTACTCAGGCAAAATTGCCACTAACAAAATGGCAGTCATACCCAAACAAACATAACCGTGATCTGCACATAAAACACCTGTACTAGAAGTTAACTAATGGGAAAACATTTGGATATTACTAAGAAAAGCAAAAAACTTGTGCTGGACATCATGCACAAGATTCCTGGGGTATGAAGTGCATTAGGCAATGGAAGGTTTTCTCCACAAGCCACATGCTGTATCCTCACATGAGCTGCCCTAATGCCAGGCGTGATGTGTCTCAAGGCAGTCTGTGCACAGCAGCATGCAGTGGTGGCACCAGGCAGGGCTGAGCTTCTCAGCAGCAGGAGTTGCACCTAAGCGTCCTGAAGATTCCAGGACCCTGATACTCCTACCAGGCAAAACTGTCAAGAAAACCTGAAAAGGGGTTTAAGCACACAAGCTCTCAAATTGGAATCTGCAGCGCCACCAATCTGACAGAGGGAAGCAGAGCACTTCTTGCCCCCAGCACCTCCTGAGATGGCCACACTGTACAGGGTCCCAGGCCAGCACATCTGCACCATGCACCTCTGATGTACAGCCTGCACCTCATCACACAAACTCAGGGATCTCTCATGTGACCTTAGCTTTTCTGGTTAAATACACCCTGTATAACTGGTTTGCTCTGCCATGACGGTGTCCCCACACAATTGCTCTGCTGGTACTGCAGTAAGAGGATCTGCGTGGCACAGAGGAGCTAACAAACTCCGGCCTGCCTTCCCCATCCTGGTCTGTCCAACTGGGAAGGGATGCCCGCGAAGCAATAAAAATGATGTTTCAAGTGATTTACATAGAAGGTGGCTAAGGCAAACCAATATATGACTGGGAACAATCCTGAGCTGGTAGGAACACAGACAGGACGATCCATTCACTGACCCCACTCCAGGACCTCCAGCAACATGTGAAAATTTTTACTACCTGATCACCATCATGCAAGGGCAATCCATTGTCACCCCACCACATCTCTGGTTCTGCTTGCATTTAAGAAAAGGATCTCAGAACTGTTTTTCAGCAAGAAGTTCAGGTGTAAATATCACCCACCAGGAGAAAGTCTGCCATTGAAAACATTCTTGTCCTGTTCGTACCGCCAAAGACACAGTGTTCTGCATAGCTAAAGGTCACAACACAGCAGAAATTTGAATGCAGCTACTAGCCATCCAGGAGATTTCACAGAAAGCCTGTAGCCCACCCAGGAAACATATTCATATATACATACGTAACGTAGATACAGATATTTATATACACACATACATATAACAAAGGAGGAAATGTGACCTTGCTATTAGGTACCACTGCTTAAGAAAGGGATTACTGGTGAACCCAGCAGCACTGCAGCAATGTTTGTTAAAGCAGGGAAAAACACCCTTTCCTCTTTCTTTCAGTCGAACTGAGCCCTCACATAGGATCCACACTCTGCTGTGTTTAGGTGTAAATAACACCCGGCGTGTGCAAAGCTCCCCCTTTCATATTCATTACTGTCATAGCTCTGAAAGGGAAAAAGCAGAGGTCATTTATTAGAGGTTACTTTTCATGCAAAACACCCTGTGGTTGCTGTCATTCAGAACTACTTAGTCTACGCCCTCAGTCATCTATTAGCAGGGCTTCAGGTCATAACCTTTAGTGGCATTTGGAATCCCAGAACCTCTGATTAGTGCAGGATTTACATATCCTTCAGTAAAAAATGCTCGGCTATAGAAATGCATGAAGTGTTGTAAATTTGTTTGGCCTTTTGTCTGGAATACATATGAACTCTGCATTCAAAGTAGGGTGCATTAAACTATATTTGTTTGTGGTGTTACAGCTTCTCTATTACCACGGCACCAGTTAACCCGTTAAAGACAAGCTGCCCTTTCAAAATGGGCTCATGGTTGAGCACAAAGAGGAGGTGGGCGCTGATGCAATTAATAGGTTCCGATTACATGAGCCAACTGCTCCTGCTTCCTTGGGCCTGTTAAGGTTTTGCTCAAAGTAGCCATGCCTGTACCCAGTCTGATTTAATGGTCTCTGCTGGGATTCGTATCATGAAATTTTACTGGAAGGTGCAGGAACAGTGCTGAGTCCTTGCCTCGGCACAGGTGTGACCGATCGTGCACTTTTTGAGCTTCAGTAGTGCAAAAACACCATTCATTTGCAGTACAGGATCAATACCTGCTATTTTTGTGTTGCTGGGATTTGGAAATAAAGCCAAATTGCACTGTTCTTCTAACAGAAATGTCATTAAGCACCATTAGCGTGACTAACTGGTTGATTTAACTCGGCAGGGAGGATTTGTCAAACAATGCTAATCTGGTTCCCCAGATATTTGAGTACTGGGGTGCTCTTCTACATTTTCATGTATTTCAAGGAAAACATTTTTAAAGGGTATAACATTCATGGTGCATAACTAGAATCAGTCATGTGTGCACTTGAGAGGACCTCAGCTGAACTAAGTTCTCTTAAGTCATTCACAATGAGGAACCACCTATGTTTTATTCAGCTTGGTTATGACTCTCACACTTGCATGTGAATTCTAATAGTGGTGAGTTCTAACGGTGGTACAAAACTGGCAGCCTGGTGCAGTAGGGGTTCCTCTGTACCATCACAGTTTCACCAGGACGTCCCGACCTTCGAGTCAAATTAAATTCCAGATGGAAGATCATTTAGCTTGAGGACCTTCTGCTGAGGTAGTTAATTCCGATGTCAGTGAGAGACACTGAGTACAGAGCAACCAGAATACTTGACAGGGATATCTGCCTCACGCACATTTTGACTTTGAGTGGTGGAACGGGATTGCTCCACTCTAGCTAAAGCTGGAGACATTTGCACCATAAAAGACACTGTGATGATCTTAAATGTCTCTTCTAACCAAAACGATTCTGTGATTTTGCAACTGTTCCAAAATAGATAGTCTACATCCTTACATCCCCCGTTGTTCCTCTCAGCGTGCAATCCAGCTGAGAGGAGGTACTTAGAAGTGCACAGCGGAAACAGGAAAGGGAGATAGAAATTTTCTTCTCTGTGGTACCCGAAGAAGGTATGGTATGGGGCAAACAATCACGTGAGCTCAGCAGTATATCTGAGTCTGCACTCTGGTGCACACTAATACCTAAACAACACATCAAAAGTCCATCAGTAGTGCTTAAGTTTGAACTACAGAGGCACAGATAAGAGATGGTTTGCTGAGATTTCATGGGTTTTCAAAAAAACAACTAATCAGTCAAACCCTGATGATAAAAGAAGCTCATGCATGGATAGTGTTCACCACTATCCAGGGCAGAATAAGAGCCCTGGGGGACATATCAAGGCTATGGAAGGATTAATAATAGGAAACAATGAAAAGTAATAGAGAATAGAAAGTCAGAAGCAGTAAAAGACATGGAGGAATGAGATCAAAGCAGTAAAACCACTTGGACAGCAAACTTTCTCACATGGTTGGTTGAAAAGAACAGAGGGCATACAGACAGCCCATAATGTATATCACTGTTTGTCAGCAGAATTAAGGAGGTAGGGTACATCTGAGCCTGATCACTTCTGGGCGATAGTGGTATGCACATTGATTCAGAGCTCAAAGGGAGAAAGGGAGCAGCATTCCAAAAGAAACCTTCTTTAGGTAATATGGAGAGAGAATGGGACTAACACCACAAAATCTGTTTCACATGAGCCAGAGATAGAAATGATAACTAGCTTCAGCAATTTGTAAAAGAATGTGCTTTCTTCTACTCATTAAGCAGTTAATCCTCATTCATCAATGCTTTTGCACCAACTTTAGACTGTTGGATACCAACATGTCTCCAGCCCACCTTTAGAATTTTGCTAAAACAAGACCCAAGGAAAACATCTGTTTACATAGAAGTTAGAGGATGCTGTGACCAGCTTCATTGAGAGAAGTCTAAATCCCACGTTGCACAGTTACAAATTGTATTTAAACACTGAATTTCATTCAGAAACAATTTTATTAGTATAAATACCATATCTATTATATTTTTCTCAAGTAAATCCTCTACCCTTTAAATTTTTTCCTCAAAACCTAGGTATATAAAATATTCAGGAGTATACTTGATATATTGCTTATGTTTAAACTGACTATGATAAATAAATTCAAGCACTAAATGGTCCCTGGTACTGAATGGGAGAAGCCACTATTGAGGTCAGAATGGAGAATAATTGCCACCAGATTCCTACCATGTTCCATCAGTTACTCTCACAGTTCTGATGTGGCTCCCAACATGATTTAGGTTGATGAGGTGTTTTAAGCATCTGTTGGAACTTGAACATGAAACTCGTATTCTCAACTAAAAAAAGAATGAAACTGAACAAAGTTGTGGTCAACTTTCTACCATAAGTGAATGTGGTGTGTTTGTATATACAGGGATTTCCATACATGCATATGGTTTTTCGGGGATTATTCTGATTTTCTGCCTTGCAGCAATAGCATGTTTAATGTGTTTAAGAAGACTGTGATCTTCCCCTCTATGGGAGACTGTGACTGAAAGAGCAGGAGTCACATCCACATGGTCTTCCCTGTGCTTTTCCCTCCTCTGCTTCAGTACTCCCCCACATCCTGACACTTGCTCAGACAAGAAGATGTGATATTTTCCCCACTTCACCGGTTAACTCAGTTTATTACAGCACTGTTCTTCAAAATTCACCACCCCTGCCCATGTTTGTAGTGCCTGTGTGCTGCAGTGCCTTCAAAAACAACTCTCTGCTGTCTTAGGTGCTTGTGCATTGACCTTATCAACTTCCCTTGGAACAATAATCATAACCAGCACTTTAAACACCAGATTTATTTAAAAATGAAGTGATCTAGTGAGCGCAGCATGACCAGGACTCAGAGAACATGTTTTTTATCCCTGGCTCTCCCACTGACTTGCTGTTAAGACTCGAGGCAAGTTGCTGAGTTTCTCTGTGCGTAAATTCGGCACTCAGACACATCCCTCCTTAAACTTTGCAGTCTCAGAGACAAGGACTGTCTTTTACTCCAGATCTGTAAAATGAGCAGCACAGTAGGGCCTTGTTAGAAGCTGGGATCTGTAGCCATTATGGCAATACCACGAATGTTGTTAACATTTTATCAGCCAATACTGCCCTGCAAATATATTTAGTGCCCAACAGTCCAAAGTCCCTGATATGCAATCAAGGTTAGATTTCACTTAAAATTTGGCTGGGGAATCTGGAGCGGGCTTGAGATAAAGCCTCCATGATACTTTCTCAGCTTACAGAAGCTTTTTTTTTGACTTCCATCTGAGCTGCCACGGCTGGGCTTGTTTGCCCTTCTGACAGACCATGGAACAGCAGCTAACCTGCCTGCCAAGATGATGAGCTCAGGCTCATGGTAGTCACAGGGCTTCTGGTCAGCCCAATGTATGGACAGCGTGGGTGTTTCTGCCTGAAAAAAGATGTCCTGTAAAATTACCCTTTCTCCACAGATGATTGAGAGTGAAGCTGCTCAAAAGAGCAGCCTTGAACAAATGGATATGGAGCAGAATAAATCATAGACTTAGAGAATCATTGTGGTTGGAAGAGATCTACAAGCTCATCCAGTCCAACCATCAACCCAACCCCACCCTGTCCACTAAACCATGTTCCCTAGGGCCACATCCACTCATTGTTTTGAACACCTCGAGGGACAGCAAGTCCACCACCTCCCTGGACAGCCTGTTTCAGTACCTGACCTAACCACCATCTCCTAATCTGCCTGCAATCATGTTCTCAGCTAGGACTCTGCTGTGGAGGGTTGCAGTCACTAGGCAAACATCCACTGACCTCACTTCAAGACAGAAACCTGCAGCAGAGATAAAAGTAGATAAAACACCGAAGGCATGATTTCACAGAGAGATGCGTTTATAATTTGTAGGCACACACACATATTGTGGAAGAGAACCGGGACCTACACAATTGGTGTGCATTGATTTTTCCACTAGGCTCATGCTGTTCAGTTCACCTCTGACTTCTCCTGGCAGATTTTTAAAAAAAACTATCATGTGACACAAAGTGAAAAATCCCTGTTGAGCTGTCGCTATCACAAGTGTCTCCACCTCTCTGAACTTTCCCAGTAAAGCATCCACGAGGAACACAATAATGCCACTTTTAGTCATTGTCTCATTTTCCAGCTGTTGGTAATGGACACACTGTGCCTCAGTCTGGAGGGATAAAACTGAATCCACACTCTCTGTCCTTACAGGCCTCTGCTCTTTTGAAGTGGTGACGTCTGGGCCAAAAAAAGGTCATTTTTGGCTATAGCTGGGAAAAAATAAAACACTTAAGTGAAATGTGTTTTATCTCAGGGAGGTGAGAAGGATTAATTTTTTAACTCAATAAGGAGAATGGTGCATGTTTGCAACTTTAAGCTCTAAGGATTTATAAGGAAAAGCAAAAAACCAGTTCTGTGTTTGGTTTGGTCTTTCTGTGTCATAGACTGAAAATTCCTTAAACAATTTTCCTTCCTGAGATGTCAGAAAGATGTACTTCACTGTGAAAGTGGGCAGACACTAGAATAGGTTGATCAAGGAAGTTTTGGATGTTCCACCACTGGAAGTGTTTAAGGCCAGGTTGGACGAGGACTTCGAGCAATCTGGTCTAGCTGAAGGAGAGCTTGGAACTGGGTCTTTGGGATCTCTTCCAACCCAAACCATTCTATGATTCTACAATCCTGTGATTTTAATGGCAGGTGCTGCTTGGTGAAGTATCTTCTAAAATGACTGGGTCAAGGCAGGGCTTTTTGAAATGAAGAGGTGTGAACTAAGGAAATCTAGCCAGAACAAAGCATTTGTGTACTGTGTATGAGCAAAATGGTGCTGCTGGGACTGAGCCTGCCAGGTCAAAACTGAGAAAAAGGCTGTAGCCTGCAGTAGGAGGATCCCTCTCTTTTGCTCCTGCAAGTCTCACACATTGCCATAAATGATGATCAGAATAGCAGTTGTCTGTTAACAGACAGATGAGATACTGTGTGGTGTTTCAAAACCGGGAGATGGCATGGTCGCAGCTTAATGAGCTCCAGCAACACGTGACTGATAGGAGAAACCCACAGAACTGAATCACATGCATGACTGCCCTAAATTATACCAGTAACAAACTCTATTTCACTGATCCAAGATTTGGAAGACCTCAAAAAATATAAACCTCAAAAAGGTGGTTCTGCTGTTTCTCCACTGGCGCAGGCTGCATGTCAAACAGTGCTGGGCTGGAACACCCCTAGCAGAATCATCCTGAAGATGTGTTACCCACCAGTTACCCCATAACCACTGGGCTATGTCTATGGCTCCTTGTTTCATTACCCACAGCAGCAAGTGCCAAGCAGGGCAATCAAAACTTCCAGTTAAACTTCCTCTTCAAAGGGACACAGCAGTAATTCCCAGGAATTATCCCTTTTGTTTTCCCATTATTATACCCAGCACTATCTGGTGGGTATGGGAGAAGAAGGAGGAGCGGATGTTTGCAAACCTCCCTGCCAAGCTGTCCGGAAGATGTCTCGCATCTGGGAGGGAAAGCATTCATACATGAACTGCAGTAGTTCATCTCTACACCCGCAAAAAACCTGGGGAAAAGGATAAGGGCTGAAGCAGTTCTGTCTCTCCCTATTGAAAGCCCCTGTCCTGCCAACCCTGAGCCCAGGCTGAGATGTACCCTTTCCTCCTTACCTTGCCCCTCTCCTCACTCCTGCACCCCAGTTTAAACTGGAAACCATTCAACTATTTTTCTTAGGCCTGCAAGTTTGTGGCATTGGGATTTTGTAATAGAAAATGCCTATTTGTGTGTAACCTATGGGTTTTATAAAGGTGACTCAATGTCCTAAAGGTAAAACAGAAAATGAAAGAATGAAGTTTGTTATTTTACGCAGCGGAGTGGACACCCTATATGGCTAATTCTTGAGTTAAATGAATTTTCCAAGAAAATGTTTAGTCTTTCATTGAACAATTATTTTAAATACTTTGCCACCAAGAAAGTAAGGCGGGGCCATTTTTATGGATGTATTTTTTTTTCCTGTCACAGAAACGTTTGCTTGACCAAACTCTTGTAGTTCCAGAAACATATACGAGCGCATTTGTTTAAAATAACAAAACCACACACAATACTTAACTCATTAGGATGATTTAGCGGTGGTTCAATATTTCTCTTGGCTGAGCGCTCTGGATGAAGTCCCATGTATACAGTCTTGTGTTTTACACCATACTTTTACTTCACGTTATACAGTAATCTCTGTCAGATGCCATGCCCAAGTACAGTATAAAAAGGTATCTGCTTGGGGAGTGTCTCTGTAAACAGGGCATGCGCAAAGTAGATTTTGAAAATTAAACTGGTTTAATGCATTACACTTCATGGGTGTTAGAGTGGGGAATTAACTGAAAAGTAAATCCATACTCCTCACTACTTCAGAGACAAGTACAGTCACGAAACAAAGCATATATTCACAAGTATAAATAAAAATATGCCCAAGTTCTAGAAACATTCCGATTGTCCTCCTTCTGTCCTTCATGTTTAACACGTGTAGAAATAAAATCTGTTAAACTGTAAATTTAATTATAAGTGACATCATAAAATATATTAGTACAATCTCTACAGGTACTCCTCTGTACCAAACTTTTATTTGCCTCCCTTTTTACATGCCAGAACGGTCCTTCGTGAAATTTCTCCTTAAGTATCTCTAATTTATACCCCTGGCTGGTGATGTTCACATATGACATCCCCACAGTAGAAAGGCAGTTGGCTGTAGCTTAAACACTGTGTGCTGAGTGTCACAGCACAAGCTCTTCCAGCTGAAACTTGCCAAATGCCATACTGTGACCTCACACTCAACCGCCTGCTGCTTGGGACCATTTAGGTACCAAAATGTTACTTTGCCCGATGAAGGGTGACAGAAACGTGCCCTAAAGAAGAGCATGTACTAGTGAGAAGCATCCCTGCCTACAGCAGGGGGGCTGGAATTAGATGATCTTTGAGGTCCCTTCCAACACAAACCATTCTATGATTCCATGTATTTACAGGTTCCTGTCCTGCCATCCTTCCTACTGGCTTCATTAGAGCTGCACGGGAGCCTCTAATTTTTCTGGTCACACTTTATTATCCTCCGATTACTAGCTATTAGTCTCCATCTCTCCCTAGTTTTTTTGTTGGGGTTTCTAGGTTGGGTTTTGTTTGGTATGGTTTTTTTTTTATTTCTATTCCAAAAAATAAAATTAAAAAGCAGCCAGGAATGAGATGTATGTCAAAAACCAATTTATCCTTTTGTCAAGGTAATTGCTAGCCAGGGATGATAATTTCTTTGTTCGGAGCAGATAGAGAACTATTGTCTTGGCCTTCTAAATTGGTCTGCCATACCCCATGCTGTCTGCAAGTATCAGTATGGAGCCAGGCACAGTAGATGCTGAATATACGATATAGCAGAGGTGTCCCTGTCTAACAAAAACTAACTCCTTTTCTTTTTTTAATGGAAGAGAAATAATGAGACAACTGCACAGCATTTTAGTCCACATTTCTCTATTTCCTTCCCATAAAAGGTCTCAAAGAAATGCAAAGCACCATTGAAGAGTTCAAAGACATACCTCAGAATGTGACTGCACATTCAAGGCACACTGACATATTCAAGACTGGAGCCAGCTCTATTGGAGGTGGGAGGGGGGGTGTGGAGAGAAAGAAAGAGAGAGAGAAAGAAAAAGGAAAGCAAAAGGCTCAGCATACAAAATACAATACACAATATCTAGTTCTGCTGTGTGAAACTCACTGCATTCATTTTGCTCACTGAGCAAACTAGGTCCCAGAGTGTAAGACATATAATAAATCTTGCCCTTTTTTTTTTTCCTCTATAGGAGCTGATTTCTAGAGGAGCTAAAAATTACTTGGTGTAAATGATGCAGAGGCTGATGCAGCTGAATTTATAAATTGGGTTGAAAAGTTTGAGGTGCTGAATTAGATTATCCTGTATAATGCATCACTAAGTAATTGATACGTACATTACGTGCAAAGAAAGCTCCGCTAACTGAAGTGTAACTTTTTCCCCCCCTTTTCATTATTGTGGAACTTGGCCATGAGCTCATCATCAGTTGAGCACGTTTTCAAAAGGAGATTTAGTCCTTTATGGGTTAAAAATATACAATTTTATTATATTCTGGTGTTCTGAAAATAGAATGCAGGACAAAGGTATCTAAAAAAGAAAAAAGAAGAAGGGCATTAGAGCATTTAAGCCCCTCTGGGGTGAGAGGGGGCTTATTTTATTTTTAGGGATGTTTTCTCTACATTTGTTCATGAAATGTAGAAGTCCAGATGAAAGATGTGCAATAAGCAGCACCAACTGGAAGGGTGATGGGGAGGGGAAGGGAAAGGAAAGGAATGGAGCATATACAGTTTCCTCAGTTAAAAGCACACAAAGTCACAGAGTTCACAGGAAGGCTCTGGGAGAATTTTTAAGAAATCTCAGCTTCATACTAGCTGTTCAGTGCATTTCCAGTCCTCCACTGATGATCAGCATTTATTTCCAGGAGAGGAGAGCATTTCCTTCTGCAATTACCAGCATATCTGCCCTGATCCAATGCTGATTACAGCACAGGGTCTTAAATCTCTGTAATCTGTCTGAAATGTTATTAAATATTAGATTTTGGTGTGATTTGTTTTCTTATCACTCTACTTGTAACTTTACTGCCATTCACCGCCAAGAGACCTTGAACTGGAGGCTGTGGCTTTAATCTCAATTTGTTATACTAAAATGCAAAATTAAAGAATATGAAGAAACTCAAGCATTACCAAGGACTGTGATTGATAACACTGTGTCATTTTTGAGTTTTAATATTACAAACAGAATTTTATGATACTTTAACCCTAATAGTGACATATTCAATGTTTTAAGACTAGATATAATAATTTTATGGGACAAAATGGGTATTGTTAGAAGATTAGACGCTAGTGCTTTGTCAAATCCTTGTATATTAAATACCAAAACACTATGATAAAATAATAGTAAGAGTCTCACGTCTTCTCAGAGATCAAAATCCATCCTTGTCTCATCTCTGGTTCAAGACCTCCTGGAGGTCTCTGGTCAGTGGGAACCACAGGGTGCTACTGCTCTTCTGAGCACAAAGGCAATGGGCAGCTAGCACTTTCAACTGCCGCCAATTTTAATTCCAAAATGCAACATAGGGGCATTTTATATCCCAGCAACTTCTGCTTTGCCTCCAGGCAATTCCAGTTTGGTATATGTCCTTTGGGCACCTACCAAAGAGAACTGGCACAAATCTGTTTTTAAATAGCAGAGGAGCAGCCAGGAACTGATCACTGGTTTTCCTCCTGTGTTTCACCACCTCCTAGACAGATCTCTCTTCCACATGACCAGCCAGACTCTGACTTCCTCACATGCAAGTCCCTCTAAAGCATGTCCGGCACACTGCTGAAACTGATGCTTGTTGATTTATATTACATTTTCCTTCCACTACTCTCTTTCCCTTCTTTCATCTACAGCCTAGCCCATCCTTAAAAATACAGAGAAACTGGGTTACAAAGGAATAAAAAACATATAGGAATCCAAATCCATGTTCAGAACAAGCTGCTTCATCTAAGTGTGGTAGTATGTCAACAAGGATTATAACACTGGTACACATCTGCCATGGGAAAGAATGGTCGCCTTCTGGACTGAGAAGAAGTCTGTCCCTGCTGTCAGGAGTCTTAAACTCAGATAATGCCCAAACTCAAAATAAAACCAAAGAAAAATAACGTATTGACAGCAAAATTAGACATCATGCCTGCGGTATGTGATGTACAAGTGGGAACCTCTGAAGAGATGCAATCCTATGTGCAGATGTACAAAGAGGGAGAGTAGAACAAGACAGGAAGCCATGAAGATCTGCAGATCAGGATAGGAACCAAGGAATTTCCTTGTGCTTTGCCTGCCTGAATTCACCATCATTCAGGCAATGCTCCTCCCTACAGTCTATCCTTAAAGTATCTAATAAAATGAGGCCACTGAGACTTGTACATGGCCGGCTCTCTCCACTGATTGTGGTTCACTAAGTAGAAATACCACACAAGGTCAGTCTATGTGGAAAAATCCATATCAGCAGAGAGAGACATTGACCCTCCTCTTAAGAAGGAAAAGATAAGTTGAAATTGGGTTTTCTGTATAGGTGAGCAGAGTCCCACAATAAGAAAGGTGTCTGTGGAAAAGAACGGCAGCAGAGATTTATACATAGACATATATAAAGGCTTTGAATAGCAATGCCACGTTTTTGTTATTTATAGGGGTCTCTTTGGGGACCTATAAAGATAGTGGATTTGCAAAAATTAAACATTTCAGAGCTGTCAAGTCAAAAGTGTCAAATAAATGAGGTCTGGGGGAGTTTAAGTCCATTCTAAGGAAAAGAAAGAATTAAAAAGTTCTGGTGGCTCTGATACAGTGCTCTTAGCATGATAATTTATTGCTTAAATTTGTCATTTCTTACTGGTAAGATTTAGGGACAGAGCTCTTTCCCTAAATCCTCCCCACCAAACTTAGGTTAACAAAGGTCTTGCTTGCTAGCTGGTGTATTTTCATGACTTGCTTTCAGATTCACATCCCAAATGAATATCCCAACTCCTCTTCTGTCTTTCCCCCACACACTCCCTAGGTTTGTACTTGCACATAAAGTGAAAGACTCTTCATTTCAGTCTGTCAGAAATAAAGACATGTTTAATTATACTTTTCATTTCTAGAGTACCACAAGACAGAAAAACTTCAGGGTAAAATATAGGTAACTCAGAGACACAAGAGAAAGACACTGGAGATTAGTTAGGTTTAAACTGAATACAACAGAGGAACTAGAGACTTCAGCAAATACTACCGACTTCATCCAAAACACAATCCAAAGAGATTCTCCCTCTGCCCATGGAAAGAAACATCATGAGTGTCTTCCAGGGGGAACACGATCACAATTTCAGAGATTTTCAAAGAAATATCAATTACCCTGCCTGCAACATCAACCCAGGGCTCAGCACTGGAAAGCAGCATTTACTCAAACATGCCAGCTACGTTCAAAGTGTAAGAGAATTCCCTTTAAAACTCTTTCAAAGCAGAAACAAGCAACAATTCCAAAAATAAAAATCAGACCACACTCACGGAACAAGAGGAGAAATGAACCCTGTCTGATCACACCGCAAAGGTACGTGCATGTTTTGCAGTACAAAGCAAGGAAGTGAAGCTGGATAATTTTCTCCAAGTATGACTTTTTCTTCTTCTCAGAAAACAGAGACACACCAAAAAATAAATGAAAAAAGAGGGTGGCAATACAAAGGGGAAAGGAAACAGTCATAGAATCATAGAATCATTAGTGACCAGAAGGGACCTCGAAAGATCGTCTAGTCCAATCCCCCTGCCACAGCAGGATCACCTAGACCAAGGTGCATAGGAACACATCTAGGCCAGTATTGAACATCTCCAGAAAAGGACACTCCACAACCCCCCCGGGCCTGTTCCAATGGTCCATTACCCTCCCTGGGAAGAAGTTCCTTCTGATATTTCTATGGAATCTCCTCCATTCCAGCTTGCACCCATTGCCCCCTGACCTATCATGAGATGACCTTGCGAAGAGCCTGGCTCCATCCTCCTGACACCCACCCCTCACATATTTATAGACATTAATGAGGTCAGCCCTCAGCCTCCTCTTCTCCAAGCTCAAGAAACCCACCTCCCTCAGCCTTTCCTCCAAGGGATGTGCTCTGCTTCCTTCATCATCTTCATTGCTCTATGCTGGATTAATTCCACCTTCAGAAACATCAGCAAACATAAAAACTGTGTCAGCAGTGTGAGAAATCATTACCACTGATTCTGGACCAGGCTGAAGTGCCAGGGGATCAGTATTGCCCCATGAGGCAAAGAGCCTGGGGGTGGCACTGGGCTAGATCACCCATCACAGCGTAAGGGAGCTGCAGCCAAAGGAACAGACCTCTGTGTACTTGCGCGCTGTGGGGTGCTGTTCTAAAAATGACTCTGACACATGATTGCTGTGTCTTGGCTCGCTGCTCTATCAGAACAAAAAAACCTCAATAACCCCAAACCAGTCTTGTAGAAAAATTCTCATTATGCTCAACCTGGAGACATGAAAGCCCAAACACTGAAGAGGTCCCGCCCAGAGCCATAGCACCCCGGCAACAATTAAAGTGAACATTTTTATATTACACACCATATACTGGTACTGTTTGGACTTGTCGAAACAAACAAAACATAGTCAGCGAAATCCAAGGAACAAAAGACCTAAAGAAATTACTGGGTAGAGACAAACGTAGCCACACCATCAGCATTCGAGGCCTGAAGAAAAGAGTGGAAACTTTCAGGGCCTGAATGCAGGAGTGGAAAAGCTAATTGAGCACAAATGAAAGGATCTATTACGGCTGAAGGAGTAAGTGAGGGTGCAGGCAGGACAATACTCTCATTTATGATTCAAAAATCCACAGATAGCGGAGTACAGCTTTAAATACAATTTACAGCCTTGATTACAAATGACTATGTGCATCAACTTGGAAGGAATGCAAAGACAGTGAGTGAGAGAGAGAGAGAGCCTGCCTTGTCAGAAAGGAAAGAGAAGGGAATAAGTGAAGGCAGAGCTGGGCTGGACACTGAGAAGCAATTGGAATGTGCAGAATTATGAAATAGTGCTTTTAAAAACCTAAAGATGAACTGATTAGTGGGCAAGAAGGCTCACATTTAAAATAACTGAATTGCCCAGTGATAAAATTATAAAGCGAGATTTATGCTAGATAATCACAATGAGATCTGGGAAAAGGAGTATCATTCTGTCCCTGTGTCTTCTAAAAGCAAAATGTAAAAATATGAATGTGGTAAAAATAATAAGTACTGGAAATGAGGAGCAAAGACAGGCTCCTAGGAAAGGAGCAATAGCTTTTTTCCCATCTCCAAGCACCCAAAACTAGTCTGAAAACACCCAAGTTACAAATTACCTTCTACCTAGGAACTGCCCATATCTTCGTTGCCCCTTTTTTGATGATTATTTGTAAGCTGGGTTGTATTTTATGTACAAAGCATTGTTTTTGTTAAACTGACAAATTCTGAGAGAGTTTGAAAATCCTAAAAATCTTACAGAAATTGTTACATTATTGGAGCTGCATAACAAGAAAATTAGCACTGGCCTTTCAAGGATGGACACTAGCACCAAGGGCTTGGTTTCTATTCCACATCCATTTCCACATCTTTCAAGGTTGCTTCCAATCCATAATGTTCTGTGACTTGGTCTAGGTGGTCCTGCTGTGGCAGGAGGATTGGACTAGATGATCTTTCGAGGTCCCTTCCATCCCTGATGATTCTATGATTCCAAGTTCCAGGGAGCATTGCATGCCACAGCAACAGTCAGGAAAAAAGCCATCAACCCTCCCCAGGTCACCATTTCTCAGTTCTCCCAGACATTGCCTAAAATGAAAAACTCACCAAAAAGCAACTGGTGGGAGGTTCACTCCAGGAACAAGGAGACAGGCACAAGCAGAAAGCATCAACTGGAGAAAGTTGTGACCTTCACACCTGCAGGACATCAATACCTGAAAACACAGCCCTGCTATGCCCTGGTATTGGCTACCCAATAAAGGTTGAGGACATTTACTTCTTTCTGTAGGTGGCCCCAAGATGTTGTTTCTTCCAAGTGGAAATAGTTTACTCAAAGCTATCTGTACATCCAGGACTGTCAGGCTTAATTACTGACAGTGCACTGTGTGATCAGAAGCAAACCCCAAATTTAAAAAGCCCCGCGCCTAGTGCAATGTGCAGCAGTGCCATCCCTAAGATAAGGAAGGGTATGTATCACCCCTCAACATCCCAGCCAGCTCCACCAAACACTCCTCAAAATCTGCAAGTAGTGAGAACAAACACCAGCAATTCCTTCTCTCATAACCAATAGCATCAGTCTTCATGACTATGTGCATGGGGATCCACAACAATGAGGAGGAAGACAAGACCCTTCTTGGAGGCTAATTCAAGAAAATGGAGCCTTCATCTCTGAGCCCAAAAAGTAACCTCACAAAGGACAGAACTGAAGTCTCCTCTGTTTTCCTCATCATAATCAGTCACAGCAAAGCACAACAAGAGTGGGGCAAGGTCATTTTTACTACTGTAAGAATTCAACTGGCACCTTGCTTAAGCAAAGCAGTTAAAGTGAGTAGCCAGAGTACCATTTCCCCACAACTATTTTTTTAAGGACATTGTTTTTGAAACAAGAGAATGGAAGTATATGGCTTGTGCTCCTAGCTTCAGATCGGGTGTGGATGAAAATAATGGCCACACACTGCTATACAATTAGTTCTGTCTTGGAAAGGAATTACACTGATGTTTTTCTAAGCAATGCCAGGTGGTTTATTCACCAAATAATGAGACACTAAATGGATCTAAAGATTCTTGGCAACTGGTAAATGCTTACCTTGGACTGCCTGGTCCTCTCAAGAAATAGTTTGCTTTTCCCAAGGGTTTTCTTAAGCAGCTCCTCAGCTGTGATTAAAAGCAAATAAAAGCAGACTGAAGGTTGGTTAACTTACACTTGTTTAATGACACAGCTCAGGGAGCTGTGAGTGCACATCAGATGTCTCTCATTGATTTAGTAAACAGCTTCAGGAAGGAACAACTTGTTTTCAAAGTCTGTAATTCACTTATAAAAAACAAAACAAAACCACCCCAACAACCAAAATCTGTTGCAGTTGACTTTATCTAGTCTCAGCCCAAAATCCTATTAAGAAAAAAGTTTAAAATTTGAGCTACGTTTTAGCAAAAGCAACAAGACCCAGACAAGCACTGTCCCCTGAGCTGCAGGAGGAAGGCTGAAACCTCAGGAGCAAAGTACTCTTGGGAGCTTGAAGGTGGCCACACCTGCACCTCAGGCAATGGGCACAATGAGGATCATCAGTGGCCAGAGCCCAGCATGGAGGACCTAAGGAACTGCACTGCAAACTACCTCCAAAAACAGAGCAGGAGAGGGAAAGGCTGCATCTCAATAGAGTTACAGAGCCTACCTACTTACACATCAACTACAAAGCAAATCTGCTCCATCTAAGTGGTGACCCAGCTCCAGTATCTGACCAGACACCTGCATCAGTCATGGTTTGGCAGCTGAGGGCCTTCAATCCAATGTGACAGAAACCTTCAGGGTCATCTCAGACCCAGAGAAACACCAGGACACGCAACATTTCAATGGCAGCTCTCTGTCCTCCCATACATCACACACCACACGTGCTCATCCACCTTCAGGAACTGGAATGCAAGTGCTTTGTCTCCAACCAACAACCCAGCAATGGTGCCCTCATTTTTTATAGAAATCAACATAACAAGTAAACCTGGGGCTGCTGAGGTCAGGCATAAGTGTAGGCTTCTCAGTTTGCCTTACTGCTGCAGCTGAGACCTCATGGCCTGGGGTGGATGCTGAGGCTGGGAGAAGCACCAGGACCAAGCAGGTAACAGCGGCTGGATGTCTCTCAAGGGAAGGGCTTTGCAGAGATGTGTTGCTTTGTACTACCAGCAGATAGCAAATTGATTATCCAACAGATTTTGCTTCCTTTTGTCTTCATCAGTTTTAGGACTAAAGCATGTTATACAAAAACATAATTAATGATGTAAAAAAAATAAGGCCACTTACAGTTTCTCCTCCAAATATTTGGCATTTAGTATTAGCATTGCTTTGGCCATCTCTGTCTGAAGATCATCCTCATTTCAAGAGAAGACAACTCACAGCCAGCAGTTCAGAATTTCATTTGTGTGAATACAAATTGATATCTATGAAAAACCTTACATCTCAAGTACATCTACTTAAGATTCATTTTCTAGACTATTCCACAAAGCCCTAAACACACTGAACACTGCAAGGCTTCTCAAGAAGAACTAATTACAACGCCAAAATTAATATTTGAAGAAAATCTTGACGCAATGGCTCTTTTCTCATTTGAATACGTGACTACTGCCTTTGTAATGTGCAAAGCATTAAAACCATTTATATACATTCCAAGTGATATATTACCGAGTTGAACCTAGTTTCCCCTCCTTTTGTTCTGGGTTCATAACCTTGCTGTATTATCTTCCATAACTCTATAGCTTGCTAATGCATAATTCAAGCCTCTCTTATTGACAAAAGGCAGCAGAAAGAAGGGATATTTCAATGCCACTTTCCCACGTAGATAGTATTGCTTTCACTCCGACTGCTATCATTTCCATACTAAAGCCAAATCTTGTAAAGTACATTAAGTATCATTTTCAGTGCCTCACAGCTGATTCACTGGGACAACCTACACCTGTTTACCTCCATCTTCTGAGACCACGTTATTGAAAGATTTTTTCATTATTGTTTTAATTTTTCTGAAGATGGGTTTCTTGCCAAAAAGAGAAACATTCAATTAAAATGTTACCAGCTAATGTACAGCATCAGCTCTGCACTAATCTCTGATTTAAGTACACCTTGGCTTTAGGACTGGGGTCATGGTTTCCCCAGGGAAAGGGAGCAGGACAATTTTGTGATCATCCTGCAATCTCAGTTCTAACCCCATTCCTTCACAAAGTAACTATGCAAACAGGCATATATAGAGCTTCCATGCATCATTGACTAGATGGAGGTCCTCAGCCATCCATGCAAGTATGCAAAAATCTTACTGCTGTTAATTCAGTTGCTTCAGATACATGCAACTGTTGAGCAGAACAGTTTGCCCTTTTTTCCACATTGAAGAATGATGAAAAGAACTCCAAACGCTTTCAGATTCTTCTTGAAAAACAATTTACATCCTCCCAAAGGTGGTCCAAAGTGACACGGACCCATGCAGAGACAGAACAACTGAAAACAACATGTGAAGGTCCTATAGAAACAGCAAAGCATCAGACATCCAAATCATTACCTGGGCAGGTCAGGATTGTCAAATTCTTGTGTCTCGATAGACCCTCTGCTCAATGATCTCCTGTTGGAGTATCTTTTGGGTGTGTTGAAAAGCACACAACTTCTTTCTTTAGAGATGGCTGTAGGGCAGTAAGCAGCTACACTTCTTTTCGGCTTCTTTTTTGGAAGAGACTCACCATGTCCTTTACGCACTCCCTGCTGTCTCTGGCTCAGCATGCTGGACTGTCCCAGAAACTGTTTGGGGTGGGGCTTCTCCACAGCTTTCCTACACACCTGTGAATTTACTCCCTAAGCTGTGAAGCCTGCTCTCTCACATCTGAATTGCCCTAATAGGCAGCTTGGGCTTAGTCTGAACTCAGATTGCCTACCCATCCCATCTGCTTTTGCGGCAAGCAGCGTCCACCACCCAGCCAGCACTGTTCATTTCATGCCTTGGCTGCAGTAAGAGCAGACTTCAGTGCAGATTTACTGAAACAGAGCACCGGGGTGCATCCTCACAGCAGCGACATGCAGTGTGTATCCCCTGTGCTTGGCGGCTTGCTTTTCAAAGCAGCAGCTATTTTGCCTCAAAGGCATTCAGACAGGTAAGCAAGGTAGGCAGAGGGAGAATATGCCCTCAAGCCCAGCTCAAAGTCATTTTTGCATGGCAACCCACATGCAGCTTTTGCACCAGGAAATGTCTCTTACCATGCTGTGCCCAGCACAGACACCCACCTACAAAGCCACTTATATCATAAAGGAAACCACAACCTTATAAAGAAAACTATTCTGCCGAAAGTAGTATGAGAAATGACTGAAGGAGGCTGTACAAGGCAACCACACTCCCTGGACTCACATTTACCAAACCAGCCTCAGTGATAATGTTGCCAAGCCAACATCCAGCTGGGTTCACAGACTTGCTGCTTCTTCCCACCTCATACTCATAGGTTTATTGCATATTCCTGAAGCACCTGAATTGTGGCTACAGTCAGAATGACTTCTCTAAACTTAGGAGCTTTTTCTAAAATCTCTCACAGACTCCTTTTTCTGCAAAGTACTTAGAAAATATAACGCACATGGCAGGGAGTTGGAACTAGATGATCTCTGAGGTCCCTTCCAACTATGATTCAGGTGGGTTCAATGGTGCCTCCAGCTGTGCCTCATTTTAAAGCTGGTTTATTTAACAGAACCCATGCAAAGAAGAAGGGAGTCAGTTACCAAATAATGTCATGCTCTGAAAAAGTAGCAGTTTAGGACAGCAGTGCTGCTGCTGCTTGGACTATTCTACTGGCCTAACCTTAAAAGTCATGGAATTTCTCATGTCACGTGGAGACAAAATGAGAGTAAATAACTCTGTGGGGAATTCTCTAGGTGTTTGTAACCCTTAGGATGGCAGAACTTCCAGAGGCAGTATAGGAAATGGAGTACCCCATAAACTGTGCTGTGAAGCCTTTCCAGCACCAAGTGAAAAGCCTATGTCACGTCTGACATTTGCTCACTACCTGTCCTTCCCCCTACCCTCAGTACTGTAACTGGCAATTGCTTTGTCAAATGTTATGTACAATGCTGACAAAGGCACCAGATTGTAAAGTCACCCATCAAGTTACCCTCAGCAATAGCAAATGGTGAATTCACTGGGATTTTACTTGGGTCTGCTTGGATTTAATCCTAGTACTGCACTCACCACCACTTGGGAAGTTTCAACAGGCTTCTTGCATGTGACTTCTGCCCATAACTGGCCCCTGGCCAGCTGCTAGGGAACCCTTTCCTGCTAAGGTTGAACACAGAATTGCTGTGACCCTTCCCAGAAATCACTGCCCAGTCTCAGCCACTCATCATGTGCATGCATCATATCATCTCCATGGAGACCTGAATATCTCCCCACATAAAGAAGATCAAGACTGCTGACTCCTTGGCTGCTTCCATGTCAGGAGTAGTGCAAAATAAGCAAAGAAAATCCCCACAAGTATAGCTGTGCCAAAGCATGGTCACCTACCTCAATGTCAGAGCTCATATCAGTCCCAGTTCCTTTCATCACTCTGTGCTGGTGGGCATGTGGGCTCACAGACATGTGGAGTCAAGGGAGCTTCCCCTTGTGTTCTGGCTGTGAGCTAGTGTCGGGGAGAGAGTGTGAGGAAGTGCTTGTGTGTCACTGCCAGGGAAGCAGCAAGTGCACATCCCTTCTCACCACCCCAGCACTGACGGGCAGCCTTGCTCTTTCAAGTAAGGGAGGATGAGCAACCAGAGACCAAGTACCTGAGCTATCTTCAACATAAGTCCACCTTCTAGTAAGCAGCTCTCCACAAAACTGTCCCTGTGCTCAGTCCCTAGAGCCTACCAGCAGACCTGCCACTTCTACAGACATCATTCTAGCATTCCACCTGCACTAGGCAGCCCCCAGACTGTCTCTCTAACATGCCAACCAGGGACACTTCTGTACTCTGTTAGTATGTGAAAAGACAAAACCCAGTTGTCTTCCTGGGAGTATGGCGTGCTGTTTGACAGGAGAGGTGGGGAGGAAAACCCAGCAGAGGAGACAGGACTCTCAGCTAACTCCTGACATGGACTTCACTCTCTTCCCAGCTGCCTGCTCCCAATACTGCTCTGCAGACTGTTACCTCCTTCACAGAGCAACCACACGCCTGCATCTGTGCTCTCTGAGGAGCACATAAGTTTGAGGAAGCAGCAGCCATCAAACCAATTACCGATTAAGTCGATGGTCATCTGTGGGTGAGCTGATCACAGCGACCTCCCACTGCTGGCTCCCATCCAAGAGCAGGCCCAGAGCCCCTGCAGCATCAGCATGACTCTCATGAAAACTTGTTGTAAAAGCAAGGAATGGTTAGGTTCATGACCTGCTTTCACCAAGGGAGAGCCCTAGCAACAGCACATTTTATCAGAGCACCACCCCTGTGCTCTGCAGCAAGCCCGAGGTCTCAGAAACCACTAGCAGCTCATTAATTGTCCCAGGCTAGGCACAACACTGCCCTGTCCCAGAAAACTAAGTTTAACTGTAGAAGTAAGATGAACTGGAGGTCCAGTGTCCCTTTTACTTTATGTCATCCCAGAACAACAAATATTCAAGAGATAAACAAATCATTTTTCTCTGCTTAGAAAAAATCTTCCAAGATTCCTGTGATACTTGGGCAGTTGATGATGATGAAAGATGACACACAGAGATTTTCAGATACATAAAGGGAACCTGCGTACCTCACATTTTCTAAACTCTTGACAAGTAACTCACCTTTGTAGATAACACTGATGACACAGGAACAAACAAATCGAGCCACCTCTACCAATGAACTTAAAACTGATACACAAAGAATTTCACAAAGGAGAGTACCAAGAGTCTGAAGCCATTTTAACATTGAATGATTTTTTCCTAACCGCTTTGAGCATCCCCTGCTCTTTTATCAAACATATTATGAGGCATCTTAAAATATTCTGTATTAGATGATGCCATTTGAATGTACCCTCTAGCATCCTCAAAGGATTGCTCCAGTCCAGCATCTGCTTAAAACACTGTGTCTTCATGCCTGCCTTGTTGGGTTTTTGTTCCCCCTCATGCTTGGGGCTAATGAGAATCTGCTTCTCTGAGAGCAATATGCTATTCAAAACCCACTGGGTATTGGAGGGAGCCTTCAGCCCAGCCTACTGCTCATTGGGAGCAGTAACCAAATATGGTTCACCCGTCATTCAAGAGAGTGAAGATCCAAATAGACGTTCCTGTATTTTCTGTCAGAACATCATTCTGGCTCATGCCACAAAACAAGAGTTGTGCAGAATAAGTAACACAGAGTCTGAATTATGCTGTTTATTTATTTAGGTTTCAAATCCGTCTTCCCTTAAGCTGCTTGCATATTCCTCCTCCCCTTTCATCCAAATGGAAGCCCTTTGCAATGGACACAGATCTCTTCTGGTTAGGTTTCAGAGTTTCTGCTCCATCTCCACCTCCTTTGATCTCCCTCCCACTGCTGAAGTTGGCCTTTTTTGGGAATTTCTTATTCTTTGGTGATTCTCCTTAAACTCCTTGCTCCAGCTGTGGCTTAAACTTGGTCCTATCCTCGGCTTTGGACTTTCTGAGACACTGCCTTTCCATCTACTTACTTGAATTTCAGAGGGTCACAACTGAACCCCTTTTTCCATCTCTCTGACTTTTGGCCCTACAAGAAATATTCACTCAGTATTCAGAAACCCACAGAGCTGGGTCATGACAAAAGTTCTTGATATCTTTATCCAAGCCATACAATGATCGCCTTTTCTGCAGCTGCTTTCCTACTCCCAACTTAACTTGATTTTTCCTCTCAACAGCAGATTTCCCTCATTTTGTCTAGAGCAGATGATCACAGAATCACACAGCATCACAGAATATTAGGGGTTGGAAAAGACCTCAAAAGAAAAAGATCTAGTCCAACATACACACACACACACACACACCCCCAAATACATATTAATTTCTTTTTTCCAAATTAAAGGCAATTTTTTTGTTGGGTTTAGGGTCATGCATTTGTTTGTTGGGTTTTTTCTTTCTCCCAAAAGCAGCACCAATGAACCTGAAGAAAACAGGCATAAATAAACTTTGAACAAGTCCTGTTTACCTTGAGACAGCTGAGGATGTCAACACATGGATGCAGCCCCTCTGAAGAAACGCAGCCCCACAAAAGCAGTTAGTAGGGGACTATGTCTATGTTTTCACCTTTTCACTGATCTTTAGTAGATTTCCACCCCAAGCTGCTCCAGAAACAATAATTTTATAATTTAAAATTAAAAACTAAAGTGGAAGGAATGTTTACATAGTCCATTTGAGTTGCCCTCTAAATACTGGGATCAAGCAGGCACTCCTTACCTACAAGCTTCCAGTGAATCCACATGAGCTCTATCTCTAAACACTGGACTTCCTTGAACTATAGGGCTGTCAAACACAGCAAAAGAGAAAGGAGAGCATGGGGAAGAGGACTCCGCAACACAGCACTCTGCACAGAACTGCTGGTGTAAAAATAACAGCTTGAGGGCTGAGCAGGAAATCCGACTTGGCATAAAATCCAACCTTTCCCATTTCTAACCCTACACATTTGATGCAGCAAGAACCTAGTCAAGCAGTTACCTCTTCCTTTGTTCCAAGGTCTTCTCATGAGTGATTTTTTTCCATGGAGAAATCCTGAAATCTGCCAGTGAATTGCAGGGTTCCTCTTGGAACAGCTGAGATATGGAGATGTTCCAGACCCGCCTGGATGTGTTCCTGTGCAACTTGGTCTAGGTGATCCTGCTGTGGCAGGGGGATTGAATGGGATGATTCTATGATTCTATGTTTTAAGTAGCCCAGCATGATAATATAGCAAGGAAGGAGAACAAAACCAAGGCCTGGGCATGAACTCCTTAAGCATGAAAATGAGCAAACAAGGGGATGCATTCCCCTCCACAACATGCAGCACCTCAAAGTACTAGAAGGCAGCAACACGTGTACAGGGATTATCATGAAAGGTGAATGAGGTCAATGCCTGGAAATCCCCCCAAGGACAGATTTTTGTGTGATGGTCAGCTAATAGCAGGCACTTTTTTACACCAACAAGATTTTGATTTCCAAAGGATAATTTTCTTAACTAGCTGCTTTCATATTAGCAGAGTCTTTCACAGTACAGGGACAGTGGTTTACGCTAAGGCTTTTCACTAAGGACATGAAGTGGTTTTGATATACAAACCTAGTAACTGTTTTGACTTTCTAGTTTGTTTTCTGATATACAGTAGGCACCAACTTACTCATAGCATTTTTGACAGAAGGCACCTCAAGAATGCAAACAGCATGATGGCAATGCAGGAGCTGATTAGCTCTGTGGAAAAAGTTCCTCCAAGTCTTCTGGTCAGCGCACAGTGTTCAGGATACAAAAATAACTCCGCAAAGAAGGTTTTTCTTTCACTTTAGCTAAAATAAAAAAGACCTTTGGCACTTTTAGCTGTAATAAACCACAGAAAAAACAGAGAGAGGGAGAGAGAGGTAGAGAGAAACGGCAGATACACTGAGAATCTGCAGCATAGATAATCAAACCCTTTATTGTCTAAGTTACATTAGACTTGCAACACCGTAAAAACCTGTTAAGAAGAAGAAACAGTAGATTGATAGAGGTAGTAGAAAGTCCCTGTAACAGTCATAAAAGGGCTTTACAGGAGCGTTTCATGCCAAAAAAAAGTTATCATGTTGCTTAAAAGAGCTGATCGAAGCCCACTGACTAAATAAATAACGAACACAAGTTGCTTTAAATACTATGGCCTAACTAAAATAACAAATCAATACAATACAATGATAAACAAAGAAAAAAGAAATTGTGGGATGCACTTCTGAAAACAGATGGTCTTTAAGGTTGGCTTTCCCCCACCCCCCTCTTATCTCTTGTTTAATTAAGTGAAAATCTCATTTCTGTGCTATACACAGCATATAATTATTTAAACTGATTTCCCCTACTGTTGTTCTCCATGGAGCTAAATTATGATTGTAAACTTTGCTGTTTAGTACCCTGGCAATGGTAGTGACAGCACTGGCTTTTCTATCAGAGGTTCTGGAAGAAAAGTTCCAGAAGAAATGATTTTGGCTCTAAATATTTACTCAGATCTTCCAGATCAACTTGGATTTAAAAAAAAACAACAAACCCAAACAAACATTAAAAAAAAAAGAGGAATTACAAATGTACACTACACCTTTGTGCCATTTTGGGTACAGAAGAGTTTTTAATAACTAAAACACAAACAAAGAGGCTAAGCAACTAGCTGGTGTGCATTCCTGAACTGCATTACTTTCACTCATGGAAAATATTACTCAGAAAAGCAACAAGACAAAAGCAGAACACAAAAAAACCCCAAACCAAAAACCGAGGAAGCTAGTGCAAACCCAAAATGATAATCATTAAGCAACACAGCAAAATCTTTTCTTTTTTCCTTTTTTTTCCTCCTTTTTTTTCTTTTTTTTTTTTTTGGTGTACAGTGGAATGTGTCTATGCGACCTCCCTCAAGACAACTTCACAGAACAGTTAAGTACAGTCACTTATATAAGTATTTGCACAGACATTCCTAACTACACCGAGCCTTACAGAGAATTCCGGTATACATCTGGTGTAACAGCATAAGGAAAAAGTCGGGTTTTTTTTAAAAAAAATACATAAGAAAGTTAATTTGCATTGTTGAAGAGTGTTGCGAAGTAACAAAAACTGTCAAGTAATTTAAAACAAGTAACAAGTAGTATCCAGAACCAATTACTGACTAGATGTTTTATAAAAGTAACCCCCCCGCACCCACCAAAACTGTTAGAACAGAAAGTTCACGCTTTAAGGTGGTTTTTTCTGCTTTTTTTTTGTTTTTTAGTTTTTTAAACAAATCTTTGTGTCAGAAGCCCATTTCTACAAAAACAGCACTATTCCGTTATTGTATTAAGTAAACTGTTGCTCTCACCTGTATTAAAGGTTAACGTCATTTCTGTACATGTAAAATTATTGCTTTTTTTTTTGAAAAATATATTTAGCATGCTAGGGTGTTTTTCTTTTTTTTTTTTAATCCATTTCCTGCCTTTACAAAATGTTACAATTTAAAAAAAAAATCAAAACAAAACTAGTAAAGCTTTTGCAAAAATCTTCACAGAACGTTTTCTTTCAAGGCAGCAGTAACTTTTGATAATGCATAAAATTATATGTGCAAAATCTGAACCTCTCAGAAGTATTACCATCACACATAGTGTCACAGCAATAAGGAAAGAAAATATTTATATCTGTGGAATACATTTTTAATTGCTTACACTGCATGGTTTAACAACCTGTTATGTGCCACAACCCCCACCTTGAAAAACTTGCAGTTAAAGAGTTACTGTAGAAGAGGTATATAAAGCTTTTTTTTTTGTCTTTTTTTTCCTAACACCACCAGTGATCACCAAGTACAAGACATGACACATTTATATGAACATCAACCTGCCACCACGACAGAAGTTCCTCATCTTCCCGAACCGTGGCGGGGCGCGAGGAGGGGTGGTAGCTGGCCTGCAGGACCAAACGCAGGAGCAGAAAGTACCTTACTGGCCCAAGGCTGCCTCAGCTTGTTCAGTGACACATTTTCTAACCGTAAGATCACGGCGTTAGACAGCTGAGTGTTGTACTTTATCATTTCTGTCGTGATTTTTTTTAAACCATGACGACTTCTTTGTGATCAGGTCAAAGAAAGTAGCCCCATTACAAAAAGAAAAGGTCCTGAGAGTAAAACACACAAGCCTGTTTTTGTTTTGTTGGGTTTTTTCTTAGTGTTCCACCAGCTTTTCCTTTCCAAAAGCAGAACAGAAGCTTTTCTCTGGAAGTGTTTCAATTTCCAAATTCCCATACTATTAATGGTGCGCAATCGAGAGCAAGAGCACTAGAAATGCAAGTGGTCCCCAGACTGTAATGAAACAAACCATAGCAGAGCGATGGTCTCTCTCTTTAGTCCCTTTAATCCTTCATCAAGCTTTTCTCAGCACCGAATGCCACCTTTCCCCCACACCCCCCTCATTCTTCCTCCAGTTTTGTTTTGGTTTATTTTTTTATTTGCTTTTCAGCGTGACAGGCAGTGGCAGTTCCATTAATTAATACTTTTCCAGCCCTCGAAACCACTGCTGTTACTCAAATGCATCAAATAGTCACTGCGAGCATCAGGGAGGTTTTTGTTACAGTGCTTAACTTCTTCATGCTGTCCAAATCACATAAAGTTTAATTTTTCCAGTGTCTCAAACTTCTCTTGATTAATATAGATGCCTCGTGCTGCCACAGTGCTTGCCAGCTCCACTGTTTATTATAAAGGAAATAAGGAACCATGGGACTGATTAGTACGTCAATTTATATATATCTTGTGTAGCATCTTCATTTGTTTTAAAAAGATTAACAGCGCAGAGGCACCCCCCTCCTTGCAGAGTGCTGGTTTCCATCTCGTGCAGCAGCTCCAGGCGAGGTGATGGCTGGCAGGAGGCTGCTCTGCAGCCTTGGGAGGCTGCCCGCCGCACTGGGGGGCTCCTCTGACTGGGCTCTAGGGTCCCTTCCGGAGAGGCAGCGTGTGGGCAACTTCTGCACCGCCATGGTCTCTCCCCTGCAAGAAGGACAACACAGGGAAAATCTCATTGTTACCTCTGCTTTCCACATGCAACCCTCCATGCAAGCCCTGCCCTGGCATTCGTTACCTTTAATCAACAGCATGTATGCTCCTTTTTATTTTTTTTTTGGGGGGGGGGTCTGTTTTAAGAATCTCCAGCGGATCAAAGTGTCAGGCCCACATAAAGTCCTTGATGGACTAGAAGAGCCAGTAATAGCATCTGATGGAGCAGTGCAGGAAAGGGAGGAAAAGAATAGGCCTCCAAAAAGTGTAATTTTTGTGCTAGCCAAAAGGGTTTCATAACCAGATCAGGGTTTTAAAAAGGCTGAAGTTTGAGCTTATGGAGGCTGTGAAAACAGCTGAATTCTTGTGCAGGTCTGTCAAATGCTGAGGAGGCTTTCTTTTCCCCTCTATCATCTCCCTTTTATTTTCTTAGCCAGTTTTCATGAATAGTTATCATGTTGAAAAAAATTATAATAGATAAAATAGCAGGGATATTCTAAAATCAAGTGAAATTAAAGACAACATCATGAATGAAGGAGAGCCTGCAGCTCCTACGAAAAGCTTTAAAATGACATTTAGAACATCACTGTCGGAACAATGCAGTTTACAATCCTGATCCTAAAACAACATGGCAAGATTAATCTTACATAAATGCATTATCCTTAAGCTAAAGTCTTGATGAAGTGAAACAGACCATTTTAAATTAATGCAACATAAAATACGGCACCCATGTAAAATCCAGGCAAGTTTCAAGCTGTGCCTATGGCAGCCCTCGAAATAGCTAAAGAAAGCCCAGCTCTGGTTGACATAATGTATTAAGTGCATCTCTTTTGTTAATAGATTTAGAAAATTCCTAATTAAACTTGGCCTGAGATTCATGACATTTACCAGTCAAAGTTTGCTTTAAGTCGGAAAGATTTGCAACAAAATTAAAGAAAAAAAAAGCTGCTGTACAGCCCGCAGTATATTTGAAATGTAGGAAACAGTAACTGAATGAGAGATGTGATAAAACTTCCTTAGTTGGATGCTGGATTTCCTGCAGTAAACCAAGAAAGATGCTTTACATTTTTGCGTGGCTTCATCACGCCTGAGAGACAGAAGCATAGTCCCAGGAGGAGGCATCATCATCACCACGGCTCCTAGCGAACAAGCACTGTGGACATGGTGGAGCACAGAGGGGCTTCGCAGAGCCATGGGTGGAAGGAGGGAGGGAGGGAGGGAGGGAGAGAGATCGAGAGAAGGGGATGGCAGCACTTTGGCCCAGTTTCCATGGGTGAAAACTGAAAGAAGGAATGTATTTAGGGATGCTTCTATGGCATAGATAGCCTGCAGGGTGCTGGGTGGCACTACCTGCCTGTGGACCACACAGCACCAGAGACCTGTGAAAAGGCTAGTCAGGGAAGTGCAGAGGGGTCAGAGTTGTGGGCGGGTGGGTGGACCCCTCTGATGCATGGCCATGCTCCCAGTTTCACCAGGCATCAGCACCTGAGCTTCAAATGTGCCAAATCGCACCCAGTGACTCATGTCCCTGCACTCACACCAGTCCAAGAAGGCAGCCAGATTTGGGACTGTGTGCTGATAAGTGCTGCACTGAATTTTTCTTCAAATGCACTGTTCATTGATCTTAAAAGCTGGATCTCTTAATTTCAACAGGGGGGAAGAGCAGCAGATCATTTTAAAGAGAAACTCACAGCTTCCATGCCAAAAGCTGTTTTTTTCCTAAGCTGCTTTCATACCAACTTCTAGGGCTTTCACCAGTTAACAGGAAAAAATTCAGTTTGAGTGCAAGCTAATGTAATTGAGGGAAATCATCGCATGGCATTGAAATAAATTGCAATGATGATGGGTTTAGAGCACAGACACTGCTCCAGTTTGATGGCAAAGGGGAAAGTGTGCAGCTGCTCATCCTGCCTGCAATGCTCATAAACTAACGGACATACAACACCCACAGTACAGCGCTCGGATGCCGGTAGAGCACTCCATGATCCCTTGATTGTTTGCATTATAATCTCCATATGTATGAACGAGACAAATTAGGTTGCCATTTATTTGTTCATTATCTATTATTTTGATTAATGGAATTCTTGTTCTCAGAATAACTATTTAAAAATAACATTTGCAATAATGAGGACTGAACTATTAATCATGATCTTTAGAAGTAACTCTGCAAGGAACTGGGGCAAGGGGTGTCACAAGAACAAATGTCATAAATAGGGCTTTGAACACACAGCACTAACATTTCAACTATAAAAAAACCACAAACGAAAAAAGCCCCCAACCAACCAAATTCAGAAACCAATGGTTTAAATACCTTTTGAAATCTGGTTTGGTAGTTTTTGCTCCTCTCTGTCTCTCTACAATTGTTTTAGGACAATTAGGACCGTAATGTTGCTGGACTGTAGAAATATTAGCAGCAGCAAACACCCTCAAGCCTTTCCCTCAAGCTCCTTTACAACACATTCACATATAGAATCACAGCATGGTGGCTCTTTGCAATCTGTCTACCCTCCAAATTCTGACTATTCACTCTTGTGCTTTCTCAGGCACTGAACAGTGTAAGAAATAATATTTTCTCAGTGGAGAAAAATTAAGGCTGATGGACTCTTTAAAGAAGGCAGTTTACCCACCTCACAGAAACTGCTGCATACCTCTCTTTTCAGTGAGTGAGGCCCAAAAGCTGATGGCTCTTTCAGAGAGAAGAACCATCACTGCCTTCTGGTATGAGCAAAGTTTCAGCCAGAGATACCCACAAGACCAACAGTTCATGTCTTTCTGGACTGTGCTTTTAAAGTAAGGGGTAAAAGGTTTTTTCCTGGAGAGGAAAACGACTGAAGTTTTGGGAGTTTTGCCTGTTTCACGAAAGACACAGAACTTGGTGTTTCTGGTTCCAGAAACACTTCACATAAGTGTTTTCTCAATGAGCTAGAACTCTTCCTTGTGGTTAACCAGTAAATCTGCCTTTCAAACACCTTGTTACTCAGCCCTCAAGATATTTGGAGTATATTGTTTGACAGAGCACTGATAAACTGTATTCCTAAAGCCAGACAAGTTTTTATCTGTTATTAAAGACGCAGCAGCAGAAGTCAAATGCAAAGCGTCTGCACTAGCAATCACTAACCTCTGCTGTCACCATTTTGCAGGTCAGAGCCTGACTCCCGTGCCACTGGGTGCACTTGGGAATTGGGCTTCTGGATGCAATGTTGCAGCATCAGGCAGCATCTAATCCCATGCTTGAGGAGACCTTTGCTCTGAGAGCTGCAGCAGCTTCATGATACATATGGACACAGGGAACCTTCCAAAGGGGAGCTGGCTTTTGTCTTGCTGTGTCTAAGCCATCAGAGTGTGCACCCTGAATTCATGCCTGCTAAATCAGGTCTTGGGATGCTGCTTGGTGTATTCCAAATTAAGATACATATTCATTGTGGACAAGCAAACTTAATTATGGATATATTGGGATAGTTAGCATTTATAAAGATATTCAGAATATTCAGTATGTTTATTATGGCAGCATTTCAAGAGAATCTACATGACTTTGCACAGATTATATTGACTTGGCTTACATAATGAGCATTTTTTGTCCTTTAAGAAAACAAAGGGTAAGAAATATCATCAGATACATAAGAGAGTTCACAGGGACCTCATTTGATGTAAAAATGTTCAGTTGGGGGGGTTAAGCATTCAGGTAGAAGAAAAAATATAGTAAAAAATGTTTTGAAGAAAACTAACATCTTATTTTCTGTGTTTGTTTTGTTGATATTTCATTGGTGCTGATTACAAAGCATGAAATACAGCTCAGCATTTAGAATTATTATTATTATCATCAAAACTTTAGAGGCCCCTAGAAGTGGTCTGCTTTTGGAGATACTAAACACCTACCTGTATCTTCTGTTCGTGGCTCACTACCCTAATGTAAAATTCCTATTTAGACACTGAAATACAGATTTAGCTGTCTCATTTTTGAAAAAGCCTGGCTGTAGACCCTATTTTTAACATGTGGGATTAGAATCACTCTGTGAGAAAACTGCTGTATAATGTGGCACTGCTGTAAGCCACGATGCTGGGGAGTTCTGAAAGTCATGCCTAACATTCTTTCATAAAGAAAACCTTCAGAGATGATCTGGTTGACTACTGAAGGGAGCTGTGAAATCCTAATGTTAATATTTCTACTCTTTAGCAGACTACTCAGGGGAAGATATTTTACCTGTGAGGAGGAAACATTATGTAAAGTGGATCATTTCCACTTAACATTAAAAAAAAAAACCCTTTCACTCTCAAGCTGCTGTTATGTGGTAACTATTGTTTCTTGCTCGAAGCATGTTCATGGCACTTCTCTAACTTGAACTGACTTTACACTATAAACTCTCACGAACAGATCTGTCCCCAATTAAGAAATGAAATGAAGACACGGAGTGACAATGTTTAAAGTGGGAAATCTTAATGTTACCAGAATGCTGCAGGCATCGTTCTCAGTGTGAGCTCATCTCTGCACTTGCAAAGGCCCCTACAGCTGCAGGTAGGAATGAGCATATTCCCTCCCTAACGCCCAGGGACTGTGCAGGTGGAGTCTTCCGGGGGGAGTGCAAAGCCCTCTCACAACGAGAGCAAGCAAAACCGCAGACAACTGAATAATCCTACCCGACGCAGATGCTGACAGACTAAGACAAAGGCTGATAGTGAGAAGCAAACAAGACAAAAGAAAAGGAACAATCTCCTGGAGAAGTGATCACATTGCAGTGTCTGTGGAAGAAATACTGACTGGAGAGAGACAAAGTGATTCATGAAGCTAACCCCTACCCAGTATTCTTGCTATACTGAGAGATGCTGTAATTTAATCAAATACTTTGAAGACAGACATGGGCTGCAAGAGCAAGCTACATTTACTGAGGAAGAAGTTAGTCAATAAATTCTGGCATAGCAGTAGTTTACAAAGACAAGATTATGAGTAAATTTACTGTGCAATAACATAACCTGAATTATAAAGAGTCCAGATGTGGACTTAGCTGCCACATCTCTTTTGGGATAGATACGGCCATTTCAGAAGTTTTTGGAAATACATTTCCAACTTTGACTCTATGTTTTCTCTTAGAGGAAAAAAGCCCAGACGCCTTCAGAATCATATCACAACGACATGTGCAATAAAACCGTAATCACAAAAAGAGGAAAGAGCAGTTTAAAGATGCTCAGGTTTACTAAACCTACATTAGTAAACTGATGAGAACCAAAGACTACTTGAGCTACTCTGCAGAGCTGCAATGTTTCACTCTGTCACATACTCCTCCTGAGTGCTATGTCCTTGTGCAATTTTATTAGGTAAGGAGAGCACTGTCACCTCATCCTCCTACTGCAACTTCACTTTGCTGCTACTGTTCGGCAGAGGCAAAGCAAACGTTGCACAAAACTACTGTAGGGCTATCCCATCTTGAAAACCTGATGAGGGGAGTTGTTGGCTAGTCCTACAGTCCAACAGCAACTCAGATAGTCCTGTGGCAATGACTGGGTTCCCCACATGGCCTTAGGGCCAGAAAGATGAAAGTGCAACAAAGGAAGTGCTAAGCATTTCCATGAAGTGTGCTGCACAACGAACCACACAGTGCAGCGGTGCCCAGAGGTGGAGCAAGTAGGAAACAACTGCTAAGCTTCACACCGGCAGGACTAGCACAGAGCATGGCCTAAACCGTAAGCAATCGTTTACTAAGCGACAGGAGGTTAGGAAAAGTTCCTCCGTCAAAATTAAACTAAAATATGTGGATGAAAGAAGAGCGAATGGTGCTGGAGCAGTTTCACAATGAAACAATTCATGAAGAAGATATGTCCTGTAACCCAACCCACCTGCTAAACTGCAAGGTGGTGCAGGTCCAGGTTATGACACTGGTCTCCGCAATGTAAGACACACAAAACAAAGTCAGTTTAAAGTTTTTCTGTGTAACAGCTTTGTCATGTACAATTCAGAGTGCTGAGAAGAGTTTGTTAAGACAGGAAAATGCAGACTAGAGACCACAGAAATGGAGGATGAGAGCCTTTTGAAGGCCAGACACTGTGCATTAGGGTACGAATACTCTTCAGAAAAATACAGGCTAATCGTTAATTGAATTGTTGCAGCACAAAACGCATTGTAAAAGCAAATTATTTCTAGAACTCTTTGTCTGCTATCTCACTATTACACATCCCTGTACATTACAAAATTACCTATCCCACACCCAGGCCCAGTAAGCCAGTAGCATATTTATTTCAACTACCTACCAGCTCTACAGTTAACTGACTATGACAGACGTGGATAAAATGCTTAAAAAATTGAAGAGCTAAAACCCAAATGAAACCACTATTATTTATACATGTTATAAACCAGTCAGTGCTCCAGCGATAAGTATCACTGTGCAACTTTTTCCCACGTTAAAAACCCAACATCCAATTAATTGTAAAACATACTTGTTTTGGGGCATCTGCGGAGGTGGTGTGAACTTCAGTACCTCGGAGTCCATTAGACTCAAATACCACTGTGGGAACAAGGGGGCTTGTTAACAGATGAACATTCAAGCTTCGTTAGTGTGTGTACATTATTTGAGACCATTGCAGATTAACCACGTTCAAAAAAAGACACCAGCTACTAGCCCGTGGCCGGAAAATACCAATTTACCGTAACACTTACTGTAAGAGAGTGTGCTAATGGCAGCCTAGGGCCACTGCCCTTTTTAATTCAGACTTCAGCGCTGAAGAAAGCAATCACTGACAACATTAATTATCAGTGTATGTGTAAAGGGACCCTCTTCTTGCATTACTTACCATTTGGCCTCTGTCATTTTGCATCAGACTGGCTTTTGTACGCATCATTCACACTTTTCAGGAGGAACCTGCTAGTCTGTCTCCCGCAATGCTCAGGAGGTCTCTCAGCATCAGTGGCTTTAGCCTCCTGCAGCCTCAACCATGGACTGCACTGTCTTAAAAAGGGCTTGTAGGGATTTCCCATTTTAGGGCTGACCGGTCTGTGGAAAAATCTCGTTTCCTGCAAAAATGTTCCTGACAACAGCAACGCTGAGGCAAAACAAAGCCTTATGTTGTGCTGAAAGGAGTACTTGGATTTCAATTTGTGCTGGTGGCAACAGAATTCATTAGCATATTCATTTCTGAGTACCCTACTCTCTAATTAAAATAGAACATTTGCAAACAGATTTATCTTAACTGCACTGTGATTTTATAGGATCCGGGCAGGGAGCAGGTAAGCAATACCCAGAGAACAAGGGCAGCAGTCATAAAAATAAAAAAGCCTGACTACTGGATGTAGGTACTGGAATGACTCAGGCTAACACGGGACAGGCAACGTAATTCTTGGGATTTTGCTAGCTGGATCTGAAAGCTGGCAAGTGGGAAAGGGATAAAGCAAGAGCGAGTGTGAAAAGGTACCTGAGTGGGACCTCTGATGAGTCCTGAGGTGACTGGGTTGGGTAAAGCATTTTCCACATTCTATGCAGACGCAGTCTCCTTGGCGTGTTTGTGTCCTGAGCATCCCTGTAGTCGGAAGGGAGAGAGGGAGGGGGAGTGGGGGGAGAGGAGAGAGGAAAGTTGAGAAGAAAACATTATGCCAGAAGAAAACATCATTAGTATGTCTAATGTGTCATTATGTGAGGCTACCTTCAGGCCCTGGATGACAACTGTCAGCCTTCATCTAGGCACTGGCTGACAGGCCAGGCACACACAGGACTGCAAGAATGCATAAATTACATTGAATTAAAAACTGCTCCCCATGATGTGCCCGCACCAGGACTGGCATGTCAGGTGTGCGCTTCTCAGAGCAGCTGGATCCACTTCTCAGCCATCACCCAGCTTTGTCAAGCAGTACATCAGGCAAATCAAAGTGACTCCAGCGTGGCGGAGACAAGTCACATGGATAATAGGAAGTGAGTAGGACCAGAGCCCGACTGTCCCCGCCGGGCGGCAATACCTCAGAGACAAATGCAGAGCGAGCAGAGCCATCACAGACTGATCAAACCTTTCGCCCCTGCCTACCTGCCTGCCGGTGCTGCTTTGACCCTGGACCTCTGAGGCACAGACGAAAGACATCTGTGAATGAAAGTGTCATTCCGGACATTTTGAGCTGGTAGCAGCACAGCAGCCTTCCCCCAGCCCTGGGTAAACATGTTTTCTAGGCCATTAGCATTTGTGGAAAACCGCTCAAACCTCTCCTTTTTCTCCAAAGGTCAGTTTACAGCATCTGACTTAAAGGGCTGGTCTTTGTCTTTTTGCTGCTGATCAAAAAAGACACATTTGACTTTTATTGGGCTTTTTTATTATTTAAATAAATAAATAAATAAGATGTTTGAACATCATCTTTTCTATTTTGGTAAAATGCCCTCCTCAGAAGGGAAAGAGTTGATGTTTCCATTTGCCACCGGAATACTTTGGCTTTTAAAGAAATTCTCAGGGGGTTGTCAGTGGAAGTGAAGTTTCAGCTTTTCTTTCTTTTTTTTAATCCTGTCGATAAAATTGTGACTGAAAAAGTGGCAACAAAAAAAACCCTCAATCAACCCCCAACCAAAACATCAACTGCAGGATGCCAGAGGGTGACAAAATACAGATGCATCTGAAAATAGTGGAAAAGAAGATGGGCTGCCATTTACTCTGCTGCCATGGCACCCAGTGCCCTGAGATGTCTTTTGCCACAGCCCGCTCTGGAAATGTCTGGCTGCAGACAAAACAAAGCCCACTCACAAGTTTTCTTCTCATTTTATAACAGCACCTCCTGCAGATGGCAGCACAGCCTGTACAATGTGGCTCAATGCTCCCAGCAGTTAGAATTCCTAGTAGTCAAACACAAGATCATAACATAGGGGCAAATCCAGCTCACGCATACCCACAAAACGTATAATTCAAAGAGAGCCACACCGTATGGGGACAAATCTGCCTTGCAAGGCAGTCAAGCAGGCTTCCTGGTCTGTTATTGGCATTTTCTTCTCGCTGGCCAGAACTACAGCTGCAAATCTGAAATCAAAGCCGAGCAAAGCATCTTGAGGGACCACTTGTGGCCTTTGCTAGACCCTGTGCTGGCCACTACACAGGCAGGGACAGGCAGAGTTCTACTACAGGCAAAGCAGCTTCCACAGAGCTCAGGAGACCTGATTTCCTCAGGTACTTCTTTGCCAACTTTGGGAAGACATTTCATCTCTCTGTACCCCAAGCCTCTCTCTATGAATGGTGAGTATGATTGTCACAGCAGCCACTAACTACATCCTGCTTCAACAGCCATCATGGAGCAGTGCTTCCACCTGAGTCGTACATGCATGTAATTCTGGGCTCCCCAGTTCAACAGGGACAGAAAGCTACTGGAGAGAGTCCAGCACAGAGCCACCATGATCAGGAGAGGCTGAAGCACTCTCCTTTTGAGGTAAGCCTCAGAGAGCTGGGGTTGTTTAGCCTAGAGAGGAGAAGACTGAGGGAAGACCTCATCAATGCTGGTTAAGTACCTAAAGGGTAAGTGTCAGGAGGATGGCACCTGACTCTTCTCAGTGGTGTCCAGCAACAGGATAAGGAGTAATGGGCATAAATTGGAATTTGAACGTAAGTAAAAGCTTTTCTAGGATAAGGGTGGCAGAGCACTGGTTGTGGAATCTCCTGCTTTGAAACACCCCAAACCCACCTGGATATGTTCCTGTGGGATCTGCTCTAGGAGAACTTGCTCTAGGAGGGAGAGTTGGCCTAGGTGATCTCCACAGGTCCCTTCCAACCACTACCATTATATGAGGGAGGTTGAGTAATGTAGAGCAAGGCTTGTGAGCAAGAGTTAGGTAAGCAGGGTAGGACTTTAACCTTTAACCTGTCCCTAGCACTCATGTGATGGCAGTTATTTAAAAAGCAGGTGGAAAAACTGATTCCTTCCAGGCACCCTTGTAATTTTTGCACTTCCTAACAAGCACCGTAAGGCTTTTTCAGACTTCTGAGCCATGGGCATTTTTGCCTCAAGGCAACACCCTATCAGTCATCACTCAGGTTATCCTATATGTGAAGATGAGGTTGTGTACCAGACACCCAAGTGAAATATATTGGGAACATTCAATGGGGGGGTGGGAAGGTGACAATTAATAGATCAAAGTGGGAATTTTGGTTGTCCTTTATGCCATAAATGTCATATTCATATTGCCATACTAAGACTGAATCGTATGATGCTGTCTCAGAGGACTCAGTCTAGGGCTGTGCATTACTTCAAAGTTCATTTACCACCCCTTCTCCTCTATTTGCTGTCGGTAGCATCTCGTTCCTTTTGCCCCCAGCAGCTTTTTATTTTAGTGCTATGAGACCCAGCGACCACATCAACTGGTTTGGAAACCATCAACAACCTGGAAGTTGTATATGAAATGAAGACAAGCTACACAGAAAAAGAGGTTTCAGATTCTGAAAGCCTGATTGCTATAAAACACTCAGAATGAAAGAATGATTTCAAAAGCAGAGATGGACATAAAGTAACTTCCAGTTAAAATGTCTCTGGAAATCACTGCACAGCAAATGTGTGATAGCAGAAAATCCCTCTTTTAAGAAGCTCATTAAGTACAGACATTCCTGGAAACCCAGCCCCTATTTACAGGTCCTCAGGGTTTTTCTGCTGCCTGCATTCAGTAAGCCAGCTTCTAGTTCTGGCCTTTTACTGTTTCTCCCCATCCCTCTTAACGTGTCTGAGAGCTCACTAGACCAAGCAGACTGACATAATGTAGAATTAAATACTACAGAATTGTAGAATCATAGACTGCTTTGGGTTAGAAGGCACCTGTAGAGGTCGTCTAGTCCAGACCTCTGCAGTGAGCAGGGACCACTTTAACCAACTATCAAGTTCACCCACATGAAGATACCCCAAGTTGATCATTAAACCATCAGCTGGTAGTGGGCTGGAAGAAATGTTAAACAACATTTAGACATCCTAGGCACTGGGACAGCAAAAGCAGTCATCTAAACCAAAACAGGAAGACTGACCCAGCGGTTTTAGAAACTCATCTACTTAACAAAAACCTGGAAGCTGAGGTTAGCTACAATCATCAAGCAGGCTGTAATGAATGACAAAACAATCTATTCAATAAATCAATCAGCTCCTACACAGCATTACTTTCCAAACGATTGAGCCAAACTGACAATGGAGTGGCTAAAATGTGCACCCTGCGGACTATCTCAGATATATCTTGCCTTCCTGTCTTTTCCAAAAAGAAGACGAGACCTGACCAAACACTATGGTTCCTTCACTTCTTCATGGCTGCCAGATTAGTCGACTCACACCTGCCTTCTGATCAACTAGACCATAGCTATCCATACACTACCAGCTTCCAAAAGTTCTGGGTTTCATCCCACTTGGTAAATGGGCTCACAAGCAACATCTCAGACATGCTTTTGACAAAACAGCATTACGTCAGGTGAAGACACCACTAGATCACTTCTCTGGAACGTGTGCTCTTTCTATGTGGAGCTCAATCCTTCCAGAACTTCTACAAAGAGAAGTAGCATATACAAATTAGGGTGGTTTACAAATGATGAAAGGTGGGAACATGGCTCCCATTCTCCTCCCTAGTACCTGCACCTGAAGAGTAACAAATTGCTGTGATTTTCAGTTTCCACTGAGGCAAACCAATTCTGGCAGATCACCAGAAGAGCATAGCTTCAACTGCAAACAGACAGGTTTCTGAGGCTTTCTTTTTCCTCTTTTCCTGGCAGCTGACTGGCAAAGTACAGATGAAGCGCTCCGATTCTTTTTTATCCCTGAACTTTGAATCTGGCTATCTGCAGCACTGCCTTTCCTGCTCACCTGAGTTCACAGATACCTGCTCAGCCCTACCTCTTTTTAATTAGAAATGTACCAATACACTGGAAGAACCATTTGAAAAACCTTACAGCAGTCTTTGATATGGACAAGGAAGATCTGAAGACTTTTGTCAAGAAAGACAAAGGACACTGACAAGTGACTCTCCCTCTCTGTTGATCCAAGACTTGTTTGCAGATGAAACTGAACAAAACCTCCAAAATAACATCACAGAGAAGCCCCAGAGGATGTTTATTTTGCCCGAAGCAAAAATATGATGATGTGTGCCAGCACTGGCATATCAGAAAGATGTGTGCATGACAGCACATCTGTGTAACTTTAGCCTGCTTGAAGTGAGGGGACAAAGGAACAGCAGTACTCCAGGTGGAACCAGATACATTTAACCTGCAACAGAAATGTCACACAGTGCACGAAGGGGGATGATGCAATGTTAGAGAGTGGTAAACAAACCTAGTCAAGCCTATCCAGAAATGATAAAAACAATGAACTTGTTATCCCAACCGTGAAAGGGCGAGGAGGAAAAACTGTGAAACAACATGTCACGGCTCCAAACAGAGCAGGAACAAGCAAGCTGTGACCTCAGCTATAGAAAGGCTCGTGGAAAACCTTACCTGTGTGATCCAGGACAGGGCTGTTGGCACCACAGGTTTGGTACAATGAAGCAAGGTCCTTTGGAATGTATGTCTTAAAGATATTTAAAACGTCCAAACGTTTCTCATGTGTGTCTGATCCCAGATCCTCTTTGCTGGAGTGTAAAGCCACAGAAACTCCTGTGGCACCAGGCTGGGGCTGCAGCAGTGGACTCGCTCGTGCTACCGCTGTGCAGTTTGCCAATGTCCTCATCTCGTTCCCAGCCTTCATGTGACTCTCTCTCTGAGGCACTGATGGCTCTTCGTGTTTAGTGTACTGCTCACTTTTACACAGAGGATGATACTGTGGTGGTGGGCTGAATTTGGCCTTCATGAGGTCGGATGCACAGTGCTTACTCGGAGGGCCAAAACTGGCTCCTCCTTGGGGAACTGCGTACTTTTCCACCTGCTTACTGCTGGTGGGCTGTGTGCTCGGCCTGGATGTTGTCATCTGAGTAGGCGTTACGCTTCGGCTAAAGGCTCCCATTTGCATAAGTTTGGAATTTGTTTCATATTTCGTTTTTTGTTGTGCTGCTACGCTGTACTGCTCCTGGGAATGGTTCACCTTGGGCTGTCTGTACCCATCCAGACCTGACAAGTGTGGACCGCAGTGGCCAAAGGCATGCCCATCCTTGGACTGATGCGTACTGCCAGACTTTGCAGTCATCCCAACTGAAAGAGAGCTGCTCTTGGGTCCTGGTGACGTGCTGGGTACTTGAGTGCGTGTAAATCTTGCAATGGGCAAAGGCTGGCATTCCTTACCGCCGAGAACAGGTGGGGGGCCGGTGCGCCCACTCCTTGCCAGAAAGACCAGGTTGTTTTTAATACTCTTGAATCCGTTCTGTTGAACCCAAGAAGGAACCATTGAGTTACAGCTGATTCTGTGCAAAATTCTTTTGTGCATCCACAGGACTTCAGGGTAGTAGGTCTTGTGACTGCAGAAAGGACAAGGGTAGACAATTAAAGCAGCCTGCGTGGATGTACTCAGATCTTTATTGCATGAATTATCCCTTGTTGATTTTTCACTCAGATCGAGTGGAGCTACCTCTTGAACTTCAGCACCTTTTTCTATCAGAGGATGATCCCTGTGCAAGTCTAGCAAATTTTCTCTAGCACGACTAGCCTGCACTTCAAGTGACATTTTCAAGTCCATGACCATGTTTGAAGATGCCTGGCCCACACCCGAAGCAAAGCTAGCAATGTGACTGGAGCAGGGAAGCCCTTGGCTGTGATGAAACGCTGGCATCTTCATGTCTGCACAACCTTTTACATCTTGGTATCGTGAAAAGGGCTCTTTGATTACACTCTCCAGAGTTGACACCAGGACAGGAACCTCTGGTTTAGATTCCCTGGCCTCGTTTTCTCTGGTGTTGCGGCTTCCCAGCTTCGGCAGTTCATCCAACTGAGACGTTACCATCGGGGTTTCCACTTCAGAGAAGCTGCAGTGGTATGGCTTTTCATCTGAGTGGGACAAACAAAAAATAACACATTGTTATTTTATGCAGAAAGAAGCCCAAAAAACAAAGCAGAAATCAGGATTAGAATAAGCAGGAGAAAAAGACAACTTTGGTATCAGCATCACAATGACACACTGCTGGCTAAATGTTGAAATAAGACACAACAGTTCCATTTACTTTTAAGGATGACTGTGAAGTCTGACTAAGCTCTCTAACACTGTGTGTTCATGACATTTAGAAGAAAGAACAATTCAATAAAACACCCATGTTAAAATTCTGGGGCTGTGAGAAAAATAAACAAATATGCAACCATTTAGTGCTTTAAGAAAAAGCAAAGATAATGGAGCCAGATAAGAGTGACCTAGTTAAAGGTCTGTCAGCATTTCCATTACAAGCCCCTGTTTTCAACGGGTTTATAACTCAGCAATAAAAATTGGCTGCACACAGTAACCAAGCAGGTAGAGCACACAGGATAAATTGCTCACTTCAGAGGGGGTTCTGCAGTGGCCAAGAATAAAAGATGAGTTACGGAGGATGTACATTTTGCATTTTCCACCCATTAGTTGAAAGGAGACACATTTGTTTTAACACACATTTACATTTCAGTCAAACTTTAGGAAAATTTTATGACCATTCAAATCCACTGAGAGTTAAGGGCTTCAACATTTTCAGCCATGTAGGTTACAGAATTCCACCCAAACTTTCTGTTCTCACTTTCCTCTTTCCTTCCTCATCCCTCCACAGTAAATTTATCTTCCTAATACTTGTCCTGGAAAGGGAACATACTGGGCAGTAATTAAAGCCATTTACGGTGAGAGAAGAGTCAGGTTTGTTCTGCTGGGAGCACAGCTACCTCTGCCCACTCCCCCAATGCCCATCTCTCAGAGTCACTGACAAAACTGTTGAATCCTTCCAAATTACTTCCCAAATCAATTCCACAGAGGTTTTCATCAGAGCAGCAACACTCTTGCACCAAACCCATTTAACATGTAACCGAACTGAACCATCTGACAAACTTTCAGTTTCAATTAACAGGCAGATAATGAGCCACTGCTTGGCATGTGTAAGAAGACCATGCTCCATCTAAAATGTCACCAGTCTAAAGCAATCACTCCATCGGCAGGAGGGGTGCAAATGCGAAAGAAGTGAACTGTTCTGGAACTGCATATCCCCTTGCATCAGCTCAGAGCAGCCAGTACTTCAGAGAACTGAGCAGCACAGTGCCACGGGCATTATTCTGCACAACAGTGGCAGAAGTGTGGCTTTGGCTAGAGTTTCACCACAAATAAAGTCCCCTCAGCCTTGCTTTCCATTCATGAAAAAAACATTCTTCAGCTTTTGTTTAATTCTAGGTAATTTGGTTAAAAATAACCCATAGATTTGCAGCCTTGCAGGGCTGAGCGCTCATTCTGCAAGATCATTTTCGTTTAAAACTCTCTAAGGGGGGGGTAACATTCGAGGTGGGGTGGGGGGGAAACCCACAATCCATAAAGTTGTTTTTTGCAATGTTGCAAAGGGCAAGGGTTTGGGAAAGCACAAGCCCAGCTCTACCAGTCAAATCTACAGTTTGAAACAAAAGATGCTGCGTGCAGCACTGAAATCTGACGCTGCACATCTGCGTGACTTTCAAAGCACATGTGGCAAAGCCCAAAATGTTTGTGCTCTTCAATAAGATTTTAAGGCTTCTCTTCATGATCACAAGAAGAGGCTCCTTTGATCATCATAGTAAATAAAAAGGCAAAGCTAAAACACAAATCATTCAGCTGTAGCAACACCAAGCAGAGACAGAACTGACCTGCTGGCTGCACTGAGTGGAGCCGGCAGAGGAGAGGTGGAGGACCCCTGTCAGCCCCACTCTTAGGGCCTGCAGAGCCAGGCAGCTCTAGCCACTCCTTGGTCTACTAGCACAGCAGAAATGAGAGGAAGCACCAGCAGATGCCCATGACTCCCAAGTTGCTCTGCACACCTCAGACACTCCTTGATGATTTCTAAATTGGTCAAAATCCACGTAACATGCCATTTCAGACTATCAGACCTAACAGAGTAGGTCTGGGCTTGGTCTTCAGGTCTTGACTGTTCAGTTTAGCTCTGTGTCTGGGGAGAAGGAGGAAGAAGAGAGACCACAGTCCCATGTGCCCAAATCACCCAGAATATAAAACCTGGGACTGCAGAGCTATGGGTGGCTACAAGCCCTTCCAGCCCTATTGCTTTAGTGCATCCATCAAAGGTATTTTCCAGGTAGAAAATGTAGCACAGAGCAGGCGAACAATGAAGGCATTTCCGAGGCATGTCTACCCCTGCAGTTGCCTACACATATTTTGTACAGTGCCAAGCTTTGTAAGGCTATTACAAAACATTGCTTCTTACATCTCTTCATATTGTCTTCCTAGCTCCAGCTTCTCCAACCTCTCACATGAGCAGTGAGAACAGACTACGAAAACCTGCAAAGGACTAGATCAGGAGCCTCAATGGCAGTATTTGTTGATTGCTCAAGCTGCGCTTTTAGCAACAAAAAGGAAAATCAAAACAAAACCACAGCTCTAGCCCCCTTCCCCAAGACTTCATCTGTAAGCCAGCTCACACTTCTTCACCAGTACAAATCACAGCCTAAGTTTTTCCCTAGCCCCATTCCCTGCTCTCCGCAAGGGACCCAGTACTTCAGGTATCAACACCCAGGCTGAAACATACTGGTTGCCCAGGCTGCGCTGTGAGCTCGTAGCAAAAGCCAAGAGGGAAGAATGATGCAGGCAAGAGGAGATGATGTGCAACCCCATAATACAGGCAGAGCCTTTTCAGGAAAATAGATGGAATTTATTTCTGCCTGCTCTCAGACACTTGCCCCAGCTGAAAAGGGGTACTAACAATCCTTTTAAATCACAGATGTAAAATATTGCTCTAACCAGTGCAGCGCAAGCATTACTGTCACCAGAAACTTTTGAGATTTTATTATGGCCAGGTCAAAGCAAAAAGCCATGAATGGGATGCCTTCTGCATCATCTCCAGGGACTATAATTCACATTTCCCATGGAAAGAGTTCTGAGCCAAGCATGCTCATGCTTTTTATCCTACAGTCTCTGTCATCTCCTCACATTTGTCTCAATTCCTTTGTTTCTTACCCAAAACAACCATTTACCTGTTGTACTTAAGAGTGAGCAGTATTACAGCTTTTCTGTGTCACAGACTCTTGACAGCAGAAGCAGACAAAATTTTACCAGGTAATCAGCTTGGAGGTGGCTACTATGTTGTAGTAGGATGGCAACACTACTGATGTCATCTCATGCCCTCAGCTTGACCATCGCTTCAAACATCAGTGACATCGCAAGTCACAGGACATCGAAGCAGGACAATGGGAGTCAGTTAACCATGGGAAGCCATAGTATACAAACACAGGAACACTCAAGGTTTAAACAAGTTCTCCAGGACCATCTATAACTCCCATTGCTTGTTACAGAACTTACACAGGGAAGTACAAGCAACTCCCCTTCTCCCCACACACACATATACCCTCTGCTCTCTTTCTCCCACTCACATGCATAAACTCCACTTGTTTCCTTCCCAGCTCTGTTTCTCCACAAAAGAGAATTTCAGAATGGGCTGCACAGCTGTTTTAATTCACGAGCCTCCTATAAAGTAAACCAGGCTACAAGGCTGAGGACAATGAAACCGTGATTTCTATTCAGAAGTGCAGAACTGGCTTGAAATTGGCCCCTTTTCTGGCTAACATTACAGCACTAGGAGTTGAAGGGAATAGAGCAGATGTGGTGTGTTTGATTTTTAGTAAACATTTGATAGCGATTTGCACTTGGAGATGAATGCTGTGGCTCAATATGAAAACTGGCTGCAAATAAATCACGATAAAAGCAAAGCATAATATTGAAAGAAGGTGCAATGTTGCAAAGAGCTGGTTTAGGTCCCTAGTATTTTCTGTAATGATCCAGAAGAGACTCTAGACAGCAGGCTAACTTACATCTCCAGGAAATACAGCATTTGGAGGAGCTGCAAAAGTTACGGGGACAAGGAAATAATGCACAGGGACCTGGAGAGAATAGAAATGCTGTCTGAAAATAATCTAACAAGATTCATTCTGGAAAAAAAAGCAGGCTAAGACAAGTGAAGGGAAACGATCCAAAAAACCCCCTTGCAATGGGAGGGTGAAATCTGGGATGCAGCAATGTTGAAAATAACAGATGTTACAATAGACAGCAAATTAAATCTGAGCATACTAGATGAGGTTCTTCATCTTAGCTTTCAGAAATAAGAGTATGTGTGACATAATTTTACATATATATACATATAAAGCAAAATAAATATAAGGGCACTACGTAAAAGCCCACAGCAAGCACAATACAGTGGGACACTGCAGAGCAAAAAGGCAAAAAGCAGGTTTGCAAGAGAAAAATCAAGATATTCTATATTGTGAAAGGAAGGTTCAACAAAAAGAGTCAATGCCCACAGCACATCTGCACAGATGTGCAAATACTGAGAAGTCAGAAGGAGTCTGGAGGACTACTAAGGGAAAGTAACAGGCCAGAAAATAAAGATAAAGAGATAAGTGTCCCTCACATGGTTAAGGGAGGGTGGGAGGGTGACAAGCTAATGCCTGCAGCCTCCACCCTGAAGCACCAAGCTCCAAAAGAGAGAATCATGTCATTCTGAGCAGTGGAATCTATCACAACAATCAGGTGTAACTACAGCATGAAATGTCATAATGAACAGAAAAAAACACCCAGATTATGTGCATTTGCAGCTTGTAGAATGTCAAGAGAAGAGGTGGCACACCACTTGGACTCTGAAACTTGTACAGACAAAACCAGGATTATCCTTAGCAGCAGGTTCTCATCTGTGCTTGGGTCAGGCTGCTCAGGTACCCAGTATCTGTTCTGCAGAAGATGAGTTGACTTATACCGGCCACACCCCCCCGTTCTAGTGATTGTGTGTCTGATTTTTACATTCCACATGTTATCTGCCACCTCTCCTGCTTTCTGCTCTGGCACTTGGCAGATGCCCAGTGTGGTGGCAAAACAGGCAGGAGGTGAGAGACAAACCTTCTCAGGTTTTGTTACAGCACAAGGCCATGCAATGCAATGAGATAGTGGAAAGAAAAAGTTATGCTGGTTTGATGCAAGATCCAGCTTCTCATCTGCTAAGCTCATCTTGCTTTGCACATCGTTACATGTTTTCAGACACAGCTACACCAGTTTCCCGATAACTGAGAAGCAAAGCTGACTGGAGTGCTTGGTACAGCAGGATAGGCTAGGCCAGCAGGTAAGAAGGTGATACTGAAGGGGAGAAAACACGTGACCAACTAATACCCCTGCTTCCTCTCAAGCTAATTTTAGATTTGATGATGAGTGTTTCTGGCTGAGTTCTGAGGTTTTAACAGGGCAGAAACCCAACACAGGCTCTTGAGATTGAGATGCTGGCTGATACAGATGTTTCATCACTCAGCAAGATCACCCCACCCCAGCCTTCATCTGGTCATGAGTGAGGTATTTCTGGTTTATGCTGCTTCTCCTGAGAAGGAATTACCTTTCCACTTCCACAATATCAGATACACATTTCTAACATTATACTTTCACTCTTCACTAATAGACCCAGACCGTGGGTCACCCATCAGAGCCAGCAGCCCTTTAGCGTAGTTTGCATTCATGGCCTCCATTCTCCTTTTCTAACCCTTATTGTTCCTAAACTGAATGCTCACTGACTTTTTAATCTCACAGCTGGCAATTTCAGGACAAGGATGCATGATGGTAATTGTCAGCTTTCAACCATTTCTTGGGAATGGATGCCAACACGAAAGGTCTCACAAGCAGGGAGACACTGTAGTTTAACATCCTTGGTTTTGGGGGCTGGCCACAGGGAGGGGAAAATTATCATTAAAAGAATTATCATCTGAGCAAAGAAATGTTAATTCTTTTAAGCCACTTAGAGTAATGCAATGTGGCTTTCTTCTTTCTTCCCCTTTTCTTCCCAAGTGGTACTAGCACAGTAGTCACAATGATTAAAATTTCTTGGAGCCCTAAATTCAACTTTTTTATGACATTGCAATTTCTCAGCTGTTTGCCTTAAAATTTTATTTTCAGGCTACCCTCTATTCCTGGAACAACAACGTCAGTATTTCTTCAAAAGTCACATTTGCTTCATTTCACTAACTTTAGTCTCTGCAATTTCTAACTCTATCTCAAGTTACTTCTTCTCGTGGCTCTCAAATGCTTGAAACATCACACACCGTGTCGTGAACATGCAAACAGCTGAAGGGCCCCCTTATATCGTTCATCTGCTTCTCTCTGCACAACCAGGGGACACGAAAGCAAGAAAGGGGGACAGGCCAGCAGAGCCTACCACTCCCAGCGCTCCCTGGTCTCCATCTGACTAATCTCTCTGCCGTTGTTCAGGGGGACACCTGCTGCTTGTGAAAACAAAACCCACTGAGCTCTCACAATTCAGGCAGAAAAACACATGAATAGGCAACCATCAAACTGACTCAGTAAGTTCGTCCAGCTTTGGATGGCACATGTGGAGGCTTTTAAAATTATTTTAGATTATTATTGTTATTATCATCAGAGATAATGACTGCATTGGTTTTGTATTGTGGAAAGAATCTAAAAGGTCACTGAAGGGATTGGAAAAAAATCCACACAAATTTTAGTTTATTAAATTTGAAACGTAACCTTTTAGGATGAGTGAAATCCGAGTCTGTGAGCAGTTACGGTACCGCACACAAAATACTCCTTTCTACAAGTTACTCCCTAGCTCAGTAAAATTATAAAATCCTTTGCACAGCAGAAATGCTCTAGAGCTATGTCACACTTCAAGGATCACTTCTTAAAATAAAGAAAAAAGAATGGGAGGCCCAAGCCCATCCCCCATCCACAGATGCAAATGCCAGCAGGGTTAGTGCAATTTCAAGAACTATCAGGCAACAGGCACCAGCAGAGCAACAGGGGAGCTAGGTGGGAAGAGGTACTAGGTCCAAAATCTGTCAGGCTAAAATGCCCATTGCTAGGTACCAGAGGCACAATGACAAACAAGCCCGAAAGCTCACAGCAAGCTTTTTCTCTCTAGCTACTCACATACAATTTTGCTTGAGGAATATTTGGCTTTGTTGTAATTTAGGGTACCAAAGCCTCAAGCTTCCCAAAGGCCAACTGGCTTCAAGAGCAGCTCCATCATGTGTGAATTACTCCACTCTCCTGTCACACGGTATCATTTCATCACCCTCAGCTTTTCACAGGTGCACATCAAGGCCAAGCAGATTCTGTGCTGAAGCCCAAACACAAAGTCTTTCCTGGCGCTGGGTGCTTTGGGATCTGTCTCCCAGGTCCCAGCCCTTCCAGAGTCAACACAGACTTTACATGAAGGTGAGGCACACAAATCATTCACAGCAGAGCACATAATGAAGGGAAAGCACACATGTGGGTAAAATGGCTGTAGCTGGCAGTGTGCCACCAGCACCACATTTCCAGCCATCACCACATCTCTCTGCACCTCCACAGTGGGATTTTTTTTCTACGTCATTATATATGTAGTCCACAGGAATTCCGGGCAGCAGTGGAGTTACTAATGACTTACCAATCCTTTCACCTCTGGATTTCTCACAGAGGTCTGTGGGGTTAATCTTTGCCCAGCAGCAGGAGGAAAGCCCCACAAAATAGTGTGTACTTAAGTGTAGGTGAAGCTGTAGGATCCTTTTACCAGAGTATTTCAAAGTGTTCTTTTCACCTTTCATCCACTCTACCTTGAGCAAAAAGTTGTTAAGACTTCAGCAGGGCTTTTGCCAGCTGGGAAGAAAACTTGTCCTTTGTGAAAAGAGCTGAGAGGAGGTGACACTGGTCTGTCCAGCAAGGCTGAAACTAACATATCCAATCTCCATGCTATTGCCTCATCCCACTTCCATCCCCAGCACAGCCCCTTATGGGTCTGGTCATCAAACTTCCTAGCAGTGTCCTCCCAGTCTCACACAGGGCTGCTCCAGCTCCAGCTGGTCAAAGTGTGGCACCAAGAAATGAAAGTGAGCTGTCCGTGTTCCACATGGCTTCTGCAACTCTGTGTCCAGCTCACGAAGCTTCAAACCTGCTTTTCTCCCTTCAGGAGCTGTAGTGCCAAAGTGCGTCAGTGGACGCAGAAGAAAATGTCCATTGCCCTGACTCATGGACTGAACCTACGTGATGGCACTATAGTGGGTTAATATACACAGGAACCTTCGTGGCTTCATACTACAGCCTGGACATCGGGGAGCAAAAGCACTTAGCTATAGATTAGGGGTAACAGAGAGAGAGATGAGCATGTACGTAGGACCAACACAGAAACACTTGCAGGGACTGTTTGCCAAAATGAAGCTGCATAATTTGGCATTGTCTTAAATGTTGCTGCTCATAATACACTTAAACAAAATGATGGGATATAAAACCCCTGGAACGCTCTGCAAAATTAGGAAGTGATTAGGCCAGATGATACCAATTTGACTCTAACACATCTTTGTCGTAATTCTCGAGTTAACGGCAGTACAGTATGAACTGGTCCAAAACCTAAGCGGAGAACTTCCAGTATGTTCTATAGCTGCTGGGCATTACTCTGCGTGTGGTCCTGCCTGTGAAGTTTGGTGCAGATAGAAGGAGGAAAAAGAAAGGGTATAAGACTATGAGTACAGCAGGATGCACAGTTAAAATTGAGAGGGTTGGATTTGGTGATGGGGCTATTCTGCTTTTTGCTTTCTTTTTTTGGTTTAAAGCACAGAAGGAGAAGTGCAATTGGGTTTGATGCAGCAAAACTACTCGCAGAAGAGATGGAACATTATGGCTCAGATTTTTTAATTTAATTTTTTTTTAAGCAAGTGGCAGCCTGCCTGTACAGCCACTCCAAACATAGACCTGAGCGGTTGTAAATCTTCCTGGAGATTTTCCCTTTCATTCCAACAGACAGCCTTGATGCAATGTCTGCTCCAGAGCGTCTTCTTGGCCACCACCTGTTCCTCTTCCTTCAAGTGCATTAAGGAGACAGGCTCTCCAGTCCATGACTGTGGACTAGCAACCACCCCATAGAGCTTAACATTCCTCATCCAATATTTCATTTCTCCTATCATTTGTTAAGCCTGGGTAGCCGACTGCCATACATCAAAAAGCCCTTTTCTAAAGCTGCTCAGTCTAAAAACAGAGAGTGCAGCTGTGCTCTAGTATAGCTTTCTGCAGAGATGCCTAAGAGAGAGCCAGCAAGCCCAGCGTGGCAACAGAGGTAGCGCAGCTATGGAAATAAGGAGCTCCACATGACCTAATTAACCCACTTTCTCCCGAAGAAGATCACGCTGCCATGGCTGGTGGCTCATTGCCCAGGCTTAAAGCAGTCAAGGACCTCTACCATGCCATGTCAGACACATAAAATACGAGTGGCATATGACAGAAAGAGGAACTTGTAATATTACAAAGATTTAAAGATTCACTACTTACACAAGACTTGGACAGAAAAATCTCTTCCCTTGCGTTAATTATTTTCAGGCTTTCAGAGCAAAGAGGACTCTGGAAGGGGAATGGAAGAAACTAGGGCTACAATAAGAAAATAAACAAGCCAGATCAAATCCAAGACATAGGCTGGACAGACTGAAGTACTGTCACTGAAAATTGCCACCCCTTGATAAGGGGGGACATTGCTGGATCCTGATTATCACTGTCATGAGGATGAGGGCCTGAGCTCAGCAGTTTTGGTGTAGGAAGGCTGTAAACTACTTCTGATAGGTTAGAAGTTTATTTGAACAGCACTGCTCCAGACGGACCACAGGGAACCAAACCTCTTGTGGGGGACAGTGGCTGCCGCCACAAGGACAGTCTTGGGCTGCTCGGCCAACGCCACCAGGAAGGAGGTCCTGCCTGCTACACCCAGCTCCATCCACCCAACCTCCTAATCATCAGCGATGTTTGCTCCCACTGACCTTGCAGGGCAGAGGCATCTGCTAGCTGGCTAATTGCTAGGTAAGTGGCCTTTCCTTTCCCTGCCCCTTTCTTTCCAGTATCCTTCCTTGCTCCTTTGTGTAGGAACAGAGGAAACAGTAACTATGGGAGGCACTTCCAGCAAAGTAAATGGCCATTCAGTTCTGGCTTGAAACAACCCTGTGACAGCCTTACGCAGATCACTAAAGACATCAGCCATTTACTGGCAACTTCCATAATCCCCTTGAAGAGCTAATAGACAAAGCAGACTGGAACCTACCGCCACCAGCACGGCTGCAGAAAAGGCAGCTGCCCGAAGGCAACATGTGCTCTAAAAAGGATTTGGAGCTTTAGCATTTTTCCTGACACTTTTATACCAGGAGGTAAATTTGAGAGGTCATGAGAGCACCAAAGTGCTGAGCTTGCTCTCATTCTTGTAAAAATCTCACTAACATGGAAAATGAAGGGAGAAAACCTTTTAAAGTTATTTAAAAGACAAATAAATAAGTTCCAGCATCTCTTTATCTCTGGTGTATAGGCTTCACTTTTCAAAAAAGAGGAAACCTTCTGTTTGGGAAGGAAGTCAGATGAGAATCATCCTGCAGTGCGTGATATAGTCCAGAAAGGTCAGGAGACAAGGGGATGTCTCAACGATGTAGTGAGAAAAGAAGAAGCAGCTGTAAACGTGCTTTAATAAATCTTTGGAATAATAGAAACATTGTTATGCTAAAGGAGAGGATGGGGAGGGGGAGAAATCAAATCCCTTTGAAAAACAGCAATGGCAACACATCACTTTTAAAATAAGCTTCATAGACAGTGAAATAGTAATTCTGCACCTGTCATGATTATTTACATCACACTCATTTTCATAACAGCTGTGCTAAAATGCTAAAACGTTATTAAATACTGAAACTATTGCATAAAGCACAGAGGAAGCTTCCCAACTTCTCCAATTCACCAAGGCTGAAGCTTTAGGTGCAGCAGAAGCAAAAGAAATGCTGAAAAACACTGCCACAGGCTGGCTTAGTTTGGAATTTCTCCCTTTAAAATGGATTTAAAGAAACAAATAAAACCCGCAAATACACGCATCTACAAGGGCTGGAAAGTATTTCACATTTTCCCCCTTTTCCCCCCAGCCCTCATTCTGTTACACACTTTACAAACAAACAGGAAAGCATGTGTAAGGGCAGCTTACAAATACAGTTTGGTAGAAAAGAGCTGTTCTACATGTACACCTGCAGCAGCCTGCAAACATCAGACACAGACACAGGGAGACAGGTTCAGTTAACCTCACTGATGCCTCCTGCCTCCATATTGAGCACAAGCCCCCAGGAAGCAGGACAAAAAATCCTGGCACCCACTGCGGGATTAGCAAAGGAAGGCTGTACAGTGTGGGTGATGAGCCATCCCCATGAGGTGTCCTTAAACAGGAAGATGCTGTCACTTTGGTGCAAAGCTTTCCTCCTAAGACACACAGACCTGGTGGGATTGAGGAGCATCCCGCTGGGAACAAGCTGCACTGGTTCATGTGCAAGGGCTGTGGCCCCATGTATCTTGCTTTGCAAGAAGCAGCAGTGACACCTCTTCTCCTGAGGAGCTTAAGTGTTAATTATTCCCCAGCGTTCAGGACTTACAGGGATCTGATTATTTGGAAACTCAGGACGGCCATCTGCTTTCCCAGCAGCACACAACGGGTCTGGTCGGAGCAGAATTAAACAAAGCACTGCAGAGGAATGAGGGGAACTGAGGTAACCAAACCACCTCCCTGCCCACGCCTGAGCTGGCTATCAGTAGCAGGGTCTGCTGTTACTGCACAGAAACAGAAAAGGAAGGATCAAATAGGTAATAAAGATAGAACGGCTCTGATCAGCCGCATCACCCGCCATTTACAGAGGGCTGGTCATCCTCCCACCTCCCATCCCAATCATCCCAGAACTGATTCTTTAGACTGCTTCCAGACAAAAAGAAAACTTGTCCGCAGAAGAAAAATAATCTGATTAATATTTTATATGTAAGTGTATATATGCATTACACACAGATAGACAGATAGCCCAAGTCTTAAATAGCAGAAAACTATAGAAAACCACAGACCTGTGCCCGGATAATTCCAAAAGGAGAGGTACCCAACTGCATAGTGTGTGTATGTGCTACCACAGCTTCTCTGCCAAAGCCACAACTGCTCCTGGCCAACACCAGGGAAATGAAGCCCACTGAAAACCCTTGCCAGAGTCATTTTAAGTCCACTTGCTAAAGCGCATTTCATCCGGGACTTATCCCCTCCTTACACCTAACTGCACAGAAAGGACCAGGTGAAAACTAGTCTTTATGGCAAAGGCATTGATTGCATCGGGCGGGGATGGCGAGCAAGGAGCTGAGAGCGGTGCTGGCCGCTCCTTCTGCCGCCGGCAGATGGCGCCGCTACCCAGCGGATGAGCCGAGCGCGTTACCGAGCTGCGCCCAGACAACCCCAACGCACCCAGAACAAACCAAACCCAACAGAAAGAATACAAAGTCCCCAAAACGAGCCCCACGGGTGACCCCTCTCCCACGGGTGCTGCAGCCCCCAGCACGGCTGACCCAGCGCTGATGGAAACCTCCCACGAGTTGGTATCGGTGGCTTCAGCTGCGTTCTCTGCACGCAGGGAGCCCTTGGCTGAGTGGGGGAGAAATTGAATAAAATCTCATCATGGTAGCAATAATCAATAGATATTTAAACAACTAAACCGAAAAACAAACACGGAAAAAAAAAAGGGCTTTCTCAGCAAAAGTGTCCCCAGACAACAGCAGCACCAGGTGGAACGGAACTCCTCGCAGAGGACAACCCTGGTGGGATCACTCCATGCTCACTGCAGCAGCTCCATCTTCCACTACATGTGAGCCCACTGCCTGGGCCACGCAGCTGGAGTCCCTGGTGTACCTCTGAGCACCCACCTACCCCGCTTCCAAAGGACAGAGATTAAAGATAACTAGCCACAGGCCCAGGAAGGGACAGCCAACAACCTACAGACCTTGCCATCCCATCAGCTGAGCTCCTTAGTCACCTGTTACATAAAAGTCATACACACTGTTGCGGCTGTGTGATGGGGACACATCATTCCATGCGCAATTGTTGGGTTTAGGGTTGTGCCATGCCAATGTTTTTAATGATGAACGTTCACCTGAGGTCAAAGTGGTCAGAACCACCAAGAAAATTTCGCAAATAAAAACCTTCTCATAGCTGAAGATGTGGCTGGTCCAGTGAATTGACAGAAAGTACAGTATTTTTATGGGGTTTTCTGCATAATGTGATGTATTACATTTTCCTCTTTCTTTTCCCCCAAACCAAAGCTCCCTTGTAAAAATAGCCCCCAATAGGCTAATAGAGGTTACTTTACAAGAAGCACTGTGTTCACAGATGGCAGTATGCATCCATTTTCAGAGAAATAAAACCTCCAACGCACAAGTTTTTACTTTTGTTCAGTGCTCCTGGTACACAGAGAAATCTCCATCAAAACAGAGTTTGGGCAGGCAGTGGTAGGATGAGGTAATGCCAGCCTCTTTCTTTTCAGAGCCTTTCTCGATGCATGGTCATCGGTCAGCCCACATGCACCCCTCTGCAGGCAGGGATCACTTGAACTTTCCTAGCACAGCCACTGGGGGAAATACAGAAAACATAGGGCAAATAAATACAAAGACCTCACAAATGCAAAAACCTCTGCCTGCCGAGTGCTAATTGAAAGAACATTCTTGAAGATTAAAAAAGCACCGTATGAGTGGGAGAAGCTTCACTCTCATAGAACTAACAGGAGATCAAAGCAATGAGCAGTGACGTGCACAAGAAAACAGGTATCTATGGAGATGGTATCCAACAGATGCAACCAGGTCAGTTTCAAATTGCTCTCCATCGCTGGTTTATGGTCAGAGGAGGACAAGCTACGATGCTGCACATTATTGGATTTAAAATATTTCTAAAGGGCATGTGAACACAAAACTTCAGATGTTGCCAAACGTAGTGAGGAAGAGAAAAACACATGTTTCTGTGTTCCAAAATTCAAGCCTAAGACAAAGACCAGGAACCAGATAAATGGAGCCAAACCTTTACTCTCAGTAGAAAAAGGAAAGAAAAAAAGAAATCAAGGATTGAGGGGGAGAAGGATCTGATACAAAGGCCCAGGTTTGTTAAAACAAGAAAGGATTTGGGGTACTCTCATCTTTCAGCATTAAAATGACTATGTATACTTTCACTCACAGGGCATACCTTCCAGAAGACAAGTGTATTTCACTGTGTTCTGCAAAATGTGGAAACACTACCTGTCACGAGGCATCCAAGTGCGCTTGGTACTCAGACTGGCACCTATCTTGCATTTCAGTCTGCTGAGGAATGAGAACAAACCACTGACTTGCCCCTGATGCTGTACTTTTCCATTTGACTGTTTGTGAGTGGAAAGCAACCTAAGCAAAGTCTCAACATGCCATTTAAGGATGTGGAATCAAAGTGGCACTTTCAAAGTAAAGTCTCAAAAAATTGCCTGGTTAAAAGATTTAGAGTTTATTCACAGAATAGTTCTTTCATTATTTCATAATGAAAGTTTCCTGAAAAATACTAGAGAATAAATGAGCACAGAGCTGACCAGGGACTTTCCAAGGCTGTGTCTTAATTTTGTGTATTTGTTGATGAGGTTGCTTTGCCCAAGCTCACTGCTGACAATTTCCCTCCCCTCCCTCTTTTTTCGAGTCTTACACAGCCTTTCAAGTTTTCTTTTGTCTATAATTATGACATTCTACACTGTGAGGTAATTCTTTTCATCTTGTTTGGGCTTTCCAGCAGGCTACCCATGAGAAGGGAACCCTTAGCATGGTTTATAGATTGCAGTGGTCTGTGTTTCAGGTCACAGCTGTAAAAGCCACCCCTCAAAGCAGCATGCAGAATTCAGCAGCAAGTGCCTTCTACCAACTACAAAGCTTTGTCAGCCTTTTAATTTCCACCGAGCACCCATAAAAGGGCTTTACCCTAACTTGTTTCTCCTCTGCCCTTCCTGTTTTAATCTTTCTGTTTCCTTTTCCGTATTATACAGCCCATGGAAAACCTCATTACATCTAGATTTGCCTCAGTCAGAACTATAACAATGCCTTCTGGAGCCCATTCCCCCTCATCCTTCCAGTATCTCAAACACAGATCTCTCTTACTACTCACCAATAACTCTTTATCTGTCCTTTAGTCTTGCTTCCCCCTTCTCTGCTTCACAAGAAAAGAAAAATGCATCTCTAAGGATCGATGCTTTTGTAGTTACAGGCATCCAAAGACATTCCAAGCTGCAGTTTTCAGTTTTACCACATGCTTTAGTCCCATGAGAAAGCTGTTCAGCTCCTCTGAGATTAAAGTTCTCCATCCTCTGAAAGAGGAGCACTGCAACTCGAGCGACAGTTATGCCTTAGTTCCAACTACCTAAGATTTGTCCTTCACCCACCTCAGCTCTCCACATGAAAGTCTCTACTTTATGTTCACTTACGGTTCCTTGACCACCTGCCCAGGCCACAGCAAAGGCAACTTGGTAAGTGTGTGCACTGCCCATTTTCAAAGATGTAGCACAGCAAGAACAGCCACACTGACCTTCACTCATCGTCAAGTCCAGTCTTTGCCATTCACTAAAACTACATCTTTAGATCAGTGTTTGCAGCCTCATTATTCCCTCTTTCCACTCAAGTTAATTAGTTGCAGTGAGGCTCTAAATAATTATGTAAAGCAAAAAAGTCCCACTCATTATGAAAAAAAAGGTTCACTTCACATACACTTTATATTCTCTTTGCCCTTCTCTTTTTCCCAAAGTCTCTGAACCCCACTCCAGTTTTCCCCAACTTTCAGTCTACTTGCAGTGCGTTGTATTTGTGCTTATATAAAGTTGAGAGACTTCCTTTAGGCAGTAACTCTTACCTAAGAAATTCATGCTCTCTCAACTTAAACAAAATTCAAGCTTCAATTAAACTACCAGCTGAGTATTACTGGCACTTGCATTATGCTGGAGGTCTTGCTGCTTAAGTGTTGGACTTCAAAGTGAAGTAGAGTTTTATCGTGAAAATCTTCTCAACAGAAACAAACTATTTAAGACTACAGAGTACTTTTAATATTCTTCTAAAATACAATCTTAGTTTTCAAAGAAATCTAAAGCACAAGGACTGTAGGAGCTCTTCTAAAAAATCTTATGCTGTTTAACTAAAGGTACACATTGGTACCGCAGTGGTGCTCTCCTGTATTTACAATGAGAAGAGTATTTAAAGTGGGGCTTTTTTAAGCACAGTCTATTCTGGTTCAAAATCGATCCACTACTACTGGTAGCAAATTAAATGTTAAGGAAATAACACTTAAATTTTAATAGGAATTGTTTCTACGTAATCTTATTACTCAGGTTACTATCTGAGTCATCTTGTTACCAGGCTGAAAAAATCCCACAAAAAACAAAGCAGTACTTTGTCTAATAACATTACTGAGTCACAAGAAATAAATTATTTTCTGTGGAAAGCAGTGATTTAAACATTATAATATCACACTGATACAAACAGTACTTTCAAATATGGATATCTGCATCTCAGACTCATTTTAAGAAGCTTTCACAATTCTAAAATGAAGGCTAGAAAAACTTCAAGTGTGAGGAATTTAATGTATTTGGCGTAAGCTCAGTTAAATTTGCTTCCACATTCTGATGGGAAGCAGTTCTAAGGCTCAGCTTGCCAGGGTGCTGGGTTGTCTCATTTAAACTGTATTTCTTTAATTTAACACGTTGGACTCAATGATCCTTGAGGGTCCCTTCCATCTTGGTCTGCTCTGATAGATTCTTACAGTCCAAGCTAAAAGATGTCAGAACGGGTTGTGAAGAGTTCCACTATCCTTCTGTCAGTCTTCTCCAACCCAAACCCTTGCTGGTTTAGTTTTCTCCACCCTAAACTCTCCTTGAAACAGATGGCTGCACCCTCAAAATGGAGATGTACCCCTGAACAAATCTAGCTTCTCTTTGAAACTCCCTCTGGGGGAGGTTTTCTATTCTCCCAAAGACAGGAAGGCACTATCAACAGCCTCTTAATGTGACTGACTTGATGAGGGTAGATGCCAACCTACTTCATCTACCAATCTCCTTCTGCATATAAGAGGATCTAAGAAATCCCTTACTTGGCATGGCTTGTCCTCTAACACATGAAGACTCCGGGTGGTAATGGGCCCATACAGTCTAAAGATAGATCAGTCTGCCCTAACAGCTTAATTGCTTGTTACAGGAGCTGTAGAGCTTAATAAGGCAAAGAACAACAACTCAGCTCCTGTGAGGCACTGTTCCCAACTGCTGGGAATGGCACCTCCCAGTTTGGCCAAAGAATTAATTATAAAAAGAAGTAAAACAGAAAGAAAGAGAAACATAGCTTGTGATCACCATTTTCCATCTCATAAGTCAGTCACTCTCAGAGCTGATGACAATATCTGCATAAAAATCCCATGTTTACCCAGCAATGCTGGAGAGAGAGAGATGGAAAAGATAAATCACTGCCTGCTCACTCGCTGAACTGGTACCAGGACAGGCTCTCCTGCAAAATGCTGTCAACAGATGCCATCTCCACTTCATCTCCTGATCATCAATTTAAAGGGAAAACAGTGAGCAGAAAAAGCTGTTGGACTGGAAGCTCTTCCCCTTTCCCTTCCTGAACTCCAACACAGGATCCCAAACTTGGCAGATAGCTACAGGTCTTCACCCAGTCTTAACCTACATGTCTATCAAGCAGTGCCAAGGAAGAGCCCTGACACCACAATGCAGCCTCAGGTTACTTGGTTTGGAAGAAAACAGAAGCTCGACCTTCTTAATTAGTTAATTCCCCAGAAGGAGTTCATGCCACAAGCATTTGTTCTTCCCAGGAATGTCAAGATTTGCTGGAAGAAGCAAAACCAGTAACAAATCCACAGAATGCATAGGACTGGTATTTTAAATAAAACTTGCCTGGCAGTTACAATAAGGGGCTTTTTTTTTTAAGCAATCTCATCACAGCCCATCACTTCGAGACCCCCAGGAGAGACCTACCTCTCCTATCTGAGGTTGCTAAATCTCTAAATCAACATTCTCGTTGCATGCTGCTTTCACATTTGAAAAATCTGCACATCTATATTTTGCAGGGAAAAAGTAATAGAAGACAGGCTCCTGCAGGCACAGCTAAAAAAATCAGCCCCAAGCCCCAAAAACTTGAATTATGGAATTTCTGAATGGCTTAGGTTGGAAAGGACCTTAAAGATCATCTTATTTCAAGTCCCCATGCCCATGGGACATCACTCACCAAACCAGAGGTAGCCCAGAGCCCCATCCAGCCTGGCCTGGAACACTTACAGTGCATTCACAACTTCTTTGGGGCAACCTCTTCCAGTGCCCCACCATCCTCACAGTGAGGAATTTCTTCCTAGTTCACTGCAAAAAGTAGTTTCCAACTTCTTTCCATATTAAAAATATGATGATATTTTTGACCAAACAGAAAATAACCAAAACCACTGCAGTGCTTCCCTTGCGAGCAAACCAAGGAATAGAAATGTTTGAGCCGCTGCCCCAAGTGCTTCAATGGCACTTTGAGGCACGCCAGGCTGTGCTGAGCAGAAAAGCATCCCTGAAGCACTGTAACTTAGGTTGGAAGTTCTAATTCAGAAATCTCCCGGTGACCCCATTATCAGCATAGCATAGAGAAAACAGAGCTAGTCTCAGTATATGAAGGCAATGACTATTCAGGGAGCTTTAATCAGAAGGAATTTAACTGAACAAACAGCCGTGGCTCCCAGAGAAGGGCTGAGTGCTCTTAAAAAATGAAAGTAGCTGACCGTATGCTTTAGAACAATAAGATGAAATTATTACACTAAAACCCTTTAATTAATGCATGCGACAGAAGCTGTGATTTTTAAACCCTAATCTCGCTGTCATTTCAGTTTTTAAGAAATAGTAAGACGCACCCATCTGCTCAAGCTGCCACAGGAGGCCCAAAGTTCTGTTCTCACACCAGTTTTGCGCCGGATGTCTCAATAAATTTACTGCTTATTTACATCAGCCAAAATGCAGGGAAAAAAAGCTGCTGCTCTCCCAAGTTTGCCCTCCTGCAAAAATGGCCAAAATGCATTTTGCTGTCACACACACCAGTTTTCCCCTAAAAGCAGGGGCTCACTGCACACACACACCCACTCCAGATAAAAAATAAAATAAAGAAAACCCATAGGGCATTTGGAAAACCCTGACAGATGTTTAATTACAGAGGCACTTGCAGGCATTATTTGGAGAAGGTCAAACACAGAACAATTTGTAGCTGACGACCAAATGGCTAAAGTGTCTGCTGTAACACTAGTTAAGCAAAAAAAAAAAACTTTGCTAATCCACATCTTGCTAATTCAAACACCTAATAATTCACATGCAATCAAAAAAATGCTGCTAGGAGCACACCACGTCTGAATAACCATTTAATGGCAGGAATCTGTGGAGCGATCTCGTGTTACTAGGGGTGTGTTACAAAATACAGCAAACAGCAGCCAGCACTATGTTATGAAATATCAAACCAAACTCTCAACATCTAAGAACAAAATACCTTTTGTAATGCAGTTTTTCTTCCCCCGTCCCCTGTCCCCTGCCCCCTTATTAATTCATGAAGTTCATTCATTTAAATAGGTTCTTTAGTCACTGACGTAAACGAACAGGGATCTACAGTAGGTCTGTGGGCTGTGTGGCAGGAAGAGAATAGAGATGGCACTGCCTTCTCCGCTGCTATTTCCAGCTGTTTCTTACACATTTCTCAGCGCTTCCCTGGAAGTTCTCACGCTCGGTTCCAACTAGAACACTTTTATTCAGAAAGTTAGAAACTTTATCTATTAATAAAACAAACAGAACCTAAAAATAAAGACGCCTGGATTGCGTGACAACAATTTTTTGGATATGCCTCTGAATGAAGCAGGACCTCTCCCTTCTTGGCTGAGTCAAATTCAGTAGAGGTTAGTCCTCATCCCTCACCCACCCTCACCGCTGAGAGCACGGCAGCCGCTTTGCCGTGCTGCTGAACTGTGTACTGAGCATGCACCAACACGAAACTGCCTTAACAGATTTAAGCATGCCTCAAAGCACATTGTTCTGACAGCGCCTGGGTCTCCGTCATCACTCTCAAAATCAATGATTTTGGTTAATTTATACAATCACAAGAGGTACAAGCCTCCATCTGGTTAGTCTACATATTATTACGAGTTGGAATCGCACTGATCAACAAAATGTGTTGGCTACTAAAGCTCTGTTAAGGTGGGCTGGTGAGTGGAGAACAGCTCTACTACACCAAAAATCTACCGTAAATGCAAGTGAGCAGAGCATGAGGACTGGTGTTCCTGGGGAGAGGTGTCTGGCACAGCCAGGTCAGGGTTTGGGTGTTCTGGCAGGACCTAACATAGCAAGTTCAGCGCCCTGAACGCCTGCAAAGAGTACTGACACACAGCTCCTTCCCTGGAATGAAGCTGAAGGGAAGAGATTTCCTGGTTTAATGTCTGTGACAGAAGTGACCTTGTGAGCACAGGTGGCAGGGGTTCCAAACACTTCTTGTTCCCTGCTAGAGCAAATGCCAAGTACAACAGCTCGCTCACTCACATGTGGGTGAGTAATGGCATAGCCATCGCTACAGTGCAAGTCACTGCCATGTCCATCACCTCTCAACAGGAAGCCCTGTGTCCCAGGTCTGGTGGGAAGAGAAGCAGTGTAAGGATCCTCACACTGAGTTCCAAGGCTCCATCCATGCCAGGAGACCAAACCTGCTAGTATGGATATGGAGATCCCTGCAAGGCTGCTGCTACAGCCCAAATCTCCTTTCTCTACACAAAACCCAGTTACAAACGACACTTGTCTGACACAATGGCATCAACACCAGGGGTCCTGCTCAGCAGATCTATACTGGTCAGAGCGTGACACTGCTATGAAGCCTCAGGCAGACAATTTTGCTGGCAAAACCTGCAACACTGTGCATCTGTGTTTCCTGTGAAAGGTGTTCTGTGGTCACATTCCAATTGTGGCTTAGTTCTGGCTACTGTCACAGGCTAGTAGTCCCTCCTATGTCCTTCTGTCTTCCAGTACAGGGACTAGTGTTGATTTGCCCCCCATCTGGATGCCCTTCATGTGAACTCCTGGTGAGCAGCATGTTCAAATGCAGAACTAGGTCTCTGCAGATCTCTCTAGCTATAGCTCATTCTCAAACAAATTAGCAAAATCCCAAATTACTATGCTTATAAGCGACGTACTCCATAAGCAATCAAATCAAATCTTTCACTGAAAGAGTGACTGGATTTTGGAACAGGCTGCCCACAGAGGTGGTTGGGTCACCATCTCTGAAGGTGTTTAAGGTTAGGCTGGATGAACTGCTGAGTGGCATGATCTAGATGGCAGATGTTTAGGTTTACTTGGTTTTAAGTTGGACTGGATGATCTTTAAGGTCTTTTCTAGCCTCATCATTACTGTGATACTGTGATAATGAAATGCAAACTTAAAGAGCCTTTTCTCATTCTGGACTTGAGAAAAGACTTCTCCAATAAGATGACTGAAATGATCTTAAAACTTCAGCTTATTCTACAACATTCTGCTTGCATTTGAGGTTCTTCACAGCACAATTTGGTTATACAATGGAATTGCTTCATGCAGACAGTTAGGAAGCAGAACACCTCAACCCTCATGTTGTTTCAGAAAAAGTTTTTATATTAACCTACCAGGCAAACAGAAACAGGCCATGAACAGGGGGCAAGCATCCCTTTTCTCTGCTTTTTTTGATGAACTCCCCACAGCTCTACTCATGTCTGCTCTCACTCCTCAGCACCAGCCACAGCACAGAATCCCTCAAACATGTTTTATTTCATTCACCTAATATTATTCTAAATACGTACAAGAAGCCTGTTACAATCCCGCTGAAGTCACTGATGATAGAACTATTAAACTCAAAAGAATGAGATCTGGTCCAAAGAAAATAAATAGGTAATAAGCTGTAAATTCAGAGCCTCTTCTAGCTCTGGACAGATGGGAGTCTTTTAAAACACAGTGGCTCCACAGAATAAGAAATGAAAACCAGGTTACAGAATTCAGCAACAGGAATTAATAAAAGTGAGCAAAGGTCATCTGTAGTCTATCAATCACTGTATCGTTTACAGTGTATATTACAGTAGAAAGGCATGAACGTTGTGGGTGTTGTACACAGGCTACTCTGAGGTCTATCATGAATAATTGATAGAGGTTATTCATTTGAGTCCCAGCCCATTATTCAAAACCCTAAACCAGCCACTCACCAACAGCAAAGAGCACTGCAGATAAAGGATGGAGGGGCACTATAGGGAACTACTTTATGTGATGCCAGCAATAACGAGGGAATGCAGATTATCTGCAAACAAAAGCTGATTTTTTCCCCGAGACACAAGACACTACACTTTGTGAAGCAGTAAACCTGCATTTCATGACTACCTATTTTGTACAATAAAATACACAAGCTAACATCTGACCTTGAGGCTTCAGTCTTAAATCTCTTAAAAGCCTGGCTGGTTGAGTTGAAGGCTGAAAAGTGTATTTGCTTCATTCACTTACATACTTTGCATTCAGCATCCAGTTTGTGTCTTCCTGATAAAGTGTCTTTGACTTACAATCAAAGAGTAAAGAGCCTTACCATTATGGACCAAAGCTTTTTGATGTTACTCTTAATGTAAGTAAATAATAAACCAGGACTAGCTACATTCACAAACAACACTGAATGTCTGAGGAACTAGAACCTGCAACACAACCTACACTGCGGTAATCCTGACACACACGTTCCAAGTAACGTACTGTATTATGGCATTAATTCCAGGGGTAGCACAACTTTCAGAGCAAGATAAGAATCTGCTAACTACTAACAGTCCTACTAAATAATGCCTTGTAAAATAGGGCAGTTTATTTGCAGTTCACCAAAACTGAAGAACCACCATCTCGGACTCTCTAAGTCCACACTACAGAGTGCAAACCAGATAGCAATTCTATTTTAGATGTAAGAAGGTCAAGCTCACTGAGCTGCCTTTGTACGGTTTATAATGTCAGAATAATCCCTTACTACAATGACAGCCTGAGACATTGAATGGGATTGTCTCAGAACAGCAGCCCCACTGTTTACTCCTTACAGCAGCAGCACTGGAAGGAGCTGGGATATAGTACATCCTTTGACCAGCAACACCTGAAACACCTTCCTTATCTTCACACATTCCAGGACAAAGCACGAGAGAAGCAACAATTTTTCCATGACCTGTAAGAGGCAAGCAAATCAAGGTATCTCTGCAAATTTTGGGGCATCACAGCCTGCTTTTAATTCCCTTAGCTGAAACACAAGGCTCTGTCTAGACACCAGCCTTAAGGCGCCCTCTTTGCATATAAGGCAGGCCAGGGTACACTGAAGGATTGTCAAAAAACCTGTTTGGGCTTTGGCACATTAGGATTATATATTCTGTAGACAGCACACTTCTTAGGCTCTTGTCTGACAGAAGCAAAAAAACTCCTGCTACAGCGGTTTTGACAAACCCAAGCCTTTCCTTGCCAAAAGCTGTCCTTTCTCCAGTTCAGCTTGTTAGGTGACCAGCCTGAAGAAGGCCTATTTCTAATTAATATTAACAGAATAGAATCATCAAGGTTGGAAAAGACCTTCAAGTCTAACCATCTGCCTTACAACTCCTAACCACTAAGCCATCTCTCACAACACTGTATCTTCCCTTTTTTCAAACACCTCCAGGGACAGTGCCTCCACCACCTCCCTGCGTAGCCTGTTCTGATGACTCACCACTTCTTTCTGTGAAGAAGTTTTTCCTTATATCCAGTCTAAACTTCCTAATATCCAATCTCCATGTCTTCCTACCAGGAGACAAACACTGTCTATTTTGAACGCATCTCAGAGCCTGCAGACTTTGGTCTTGTGGACTGCAAGGTCAATAATACTGGTTTCCTACCTGGAATCCCAGAATACCAAGTTGGAAGAAGTCTCAAGGATCAAGAGTCTGAACAGTATTCACCACAGAATATACAGCTGAATAGGCTGAATCCTGGAGATGGTGTCAGGGTGGGAAGACGGAGAGGAAACAGATTTGACTGCACACAAAGAATCTATCACTGACCTAAGTGTGTTGTTGCCGCAACGTTCCTCAGCTAGTCACCAAGTCAAAGGGCCCATACAACACTTTATGCGGACAGACAAATACAAACAGCAACACTGAGCAAATCAATTATGAAGATTAGCTTTGCGTTACAACATCTCAGCAAAATACAGGATCTAAAGCTGAAACGAACTTCATAATGCAGGGGAAAAAAATTAATTGCGCTTTAAAGAAAACCTAGTAAAATTACTGCACGATCAGAGGGCAGCTATTTATTAATATGTGATGATGGTATATTTCTGTTCTTTTTAGCCAGGCTTAGATGTGAAATGTGAGCCATGTATGGAAAGCAGCTTGGGTGCAGTTATTTATTTGAGAAAGCTTTTCCAGCCTCTCCGTTTTGCACAAATTATTTGAATGTTTAAAGCATTGTAAGACTTTCATAGCTAGGTATTAATAAAGTGATGTTGTCTTTTCCAACGTCCAAATTTTTATGAAGCTTTCAGTGAAAATGCAGCTGCTGACTTATAAGCAATTCTAGAATCATATATATACAAGCAGGCAGCCATTTTCACTGTCTGGCAAGTAACACATTTCCATAAATAACAAAGAAGACAGGGTCATGATATCAGCTGCTCACAAATTTTTAAAAGTCACAATGCCTCTAATTTTGCAGGAACCATTTGCCGGATTGTTTGTATTTGTGGCTTGAAACCGAATTTAGAAACGCCTTCCCTGAACTTTAAACATGGACTGGCTGTCTCCCTGCTGCTTTCCCACTCGAATTCACAGATCTGTGTCCACACTGCGTGCAGTGGATGTCAGTGATCGACCCACAAGCTGAGCTTGCAAAGGCCTGGGAGCACCTGAATCTGCTCCTCATGGATTTACCAGCCCAGGTTGGGTTATCTGTTCACACAGAGGCTCAGCTGCCAGTTACCTGGCGCTTCAGCCGCGGAACATTAATTGCAGTGTACAGCAGCTTCAGATAATTAGACCCAGCTGTGTGCTTGGAAATAGCAACACACAGTGGGAAATCCTGCTGGAAGATTTTGATCATAAACACTTCCATAGTTCTCAGATATACCATTATCTACTCCTGAACTCGCTGGCTTGATCCCCGTTTGAAGTTTTCTTTTACTTTTCCCTTGGGGACTTTGCCAAGCATTCCACTTGAAAATGAGTCCGTGACACTGCCACTCGGCTTCTTTCTAATAATAATTAAAAAAAAATCATATATGCACTTCTGTGAAAATATAAGCTGTTTCCTCAAAGAAAACAATTTTTATAAACTATTTTTAACCATCAGAGCTGACAGACAAGAAGGGGTTGTTTTTTCTTTCAAATGGCATGTGAAATAATGCATTTCACAGATTGCTCCCCCTCCCCCCCAAAAACACTGGCCATTTTTCAGAGACAGGAAGCTCCACTTTGGGGGGGGAGCAAACAATCCAAAAAAAAAAAAAAAAATCAGTCCCAGCAAACCAAAATCGTCTTAAATAGTCTTAGATCTGCTCAATTCACCTTCTTCCACAAACCTAGGTTACAAACCATGTTAGCTTAGAAGCTGATTTTGACAACCTCATTACTGTACAATTCAGGTAACTAAAAAAAAAAACTCCATCTTACATTTGTTCTTAAAAATTGTAAGAGTATTGTTGTCATTTCTCATCTGAAAAGACAGACAAGTGAGGTCTCATATCGTGGAAGAAAGGCTTGTTAAATTTTGTTGTATTGGAGGGGGTGTTTAAAAATAAAAGAGGAAAAAACTGGTGATTGAAAGCATGAGAAATCCATGGTGACAAAAAAATAAATACAGCAAAATGAAAATATCTGACTGCATATCTGGCATCCCAGAACCAGGGTACAGTATTACTTTTAAGACTGTAATCAAGCAATTTCTTCATTGGGTTCAGGAGACCAAATACAGAAGACGCTATGAGAACAGCTGTGATAACACATGCTGACCCCAGAAATTGGAGCAGAGAATATCCCTTTAATTTGGATTCATGAGCTAAGATTATTTTTTTCCTTCCTTTATTTCTAACATTCCTTTAATTTGGATTCATGAGCAAAGATTATGTTTTTTTCCTTCCTTTTTTTCTAACTGCCACTAACTGTATTTCTGGGCTTCTGCTTCTAGTGAGCACCAAGCTACTAGGGGATTTCCTAAGTGGGATTACCCATGTTTCTTCAGTTCCTGCTAGCTACTGACAGTTGCACCTGTGACAACTGAACCGAGCTGGCTGTCAACAACCAGCCACCAAACGTGACAGAACAGCAAAGAGATTTAAGCTCTCTGGGAAGCAAAGCGCATGGATGAAACGTAACCTCAGGGTGGGATTTCTTCCTTTGGCTGAAATTGGTAAGGACTTCTAAGTCCTAAAAAAAGAACAGAAAAATCTAAGCTAGCCTAAAAACTTCCGCCTTTTTGTCAAAGGAGTCTTGTTTTTCCATTCAGCTTTTGCTGAGGTACAGTCAGAGTGCAGAATACAATTAACCCCTGAGTAAAGGAAGAATGGGAAAATGGTTTCCCTTCTCTTCTCAGGAAAAGCCTTTTAGGGTGGGGGCTGGGGGTCAAAACAGAACAGCACCACAGCTTAAAGTGAAGAGAGGCATAATTAAGCTTTCATACAACATCTGTATCACATTTGCACATGCACTCACTTCCAGGCAAGAGACAGACATCAAAACTAATGGAGAACATCCCAAGTCTCCAAATGCAGGAAGAATGCAGCAGCCTTCCCAGCTGCACTCTCAGGACTGTAAAGCACAGAGTCACCATAGGAGCCTGTTTTATCCCATATTGCTTTTGTTGTTGGTTTTGGCCAGGTAGTGCTATAAAGTTCTTAAAAATGTTTATCCTACTGCTCCATAGGCTACAAGAGACTTGTGTACATCAACACTATCGGAAAACAACAGCTACAGAATAAGCCTCATCATCTTCTGGTTGTTATGCACAGTAATTGGTTCCAGGGTCAACACAGCGATGCTGCAACAAAGGGCTATAGCTTAAGGGTAAAGAATAAACAGCAGGAGTTAATGGAAGTTCTCTTACCATATAAATGTCCCCAAAATGAAAGGAAGAGAGAAAATAAAATATTCTGTATAAGCAAAACTGATTATGAATCCAACGTGCAATGTTAGCTCTCAACAAGCTGCTAATTTCACTAGAGGGAAGAAATACAGCAAAGTACTTTCAAGTATCTGTAACAAGAAAAAAAAAACACATTAAGATTTTGAATCTGGTTAAACAAGTCTACTGCTTGCCATCGGTACAAATTTACTTGAAAATACAGGCAAAATATCTGGAATTACAGTACTGTGCATAAAATAGTTGGTACCAGGGCACAGACAACTTTGTTCAAAACACCAGTGTGATTTCTCCACTGAACCCAAACATCTGGGGCAAGTTACAAATCTGACTTTAGTGCCTTTGAAATGACATGCTATGCTTAAGCCAAGAGGTCCAACCACACCAGTTTTAACAGTCATGTTTTCAAAGTACAACATATCATCTTGAATTGTTCCATTCAGTGACACTTTTGATTAACATGTATTTATTCCTTTTCCACACACACACCAGGAAAGTGAAATGGATGCAGAAGAATTGCAAATGGCTTCTTTCAAAGTATTTCTTCACACGTAACAATTATCTTCCAACCTCAAGCACTCAGATTAAAAGGTACAAAGGAGTATCATCGTCCTTGTGATTTAACAGGTGAAACACTAAGACACACAACTCATCAGCATTGAAACAGGCTGCCCAGGGAGGGGGCTGAATCATAGAATCATCAGGGATCAGAAGGGACCACAAAAGATTATCTAGTCCAATCCCCCTGCCGCAGCAAGACACCTAGACAAAGAGACCATGGATGTGTTTAAAAGTCTGTAGATCTGGAGCTCAGGGACATAGTTCAGCAGTGGTCTTGGGACAGTTAGGTTAATGGTTAGGTTCAATAATCTTAAAGCACTTTTCCAAACTAAATGATTCTCCATCAAAATTAAATCCCCCATTTGTACATTTTGCCATTATCACTTCACCTTTCAGACTCTGTGTTTTCAGGACCTGAAAGGAGCCTTTTATCTGTTTTTCCATCACCTGCTCTACCAGTGTGCACAGCTTAGAGCACTGGGTTGTGGTGGGGCCATGGTGCAACTTCCTACCTCGATGCACACTCACTCCCTACTGTGAACAGGATGATGCTCAGCTACAGCACCTACTCTAAGGTTCACCTTCTCTCCATACACTCCATGGTCACTTATTAACTTAATTTAAACAATATTCATTTGTCAAGCACCAGCTCTGCTGCACAAACAGATTCCCTACAGCACACCAACCTCCTTGGCATTGCTGCTCCAGCCCTGAGCCATCCTCCTGGCCCTTCTCTGGTTAGTAAGCCAACACGATGACAGCCCTTGGGTGAACACTACACACTTAACTCCAGCTTACTTCCTCATGCTATTGATTCAGCTTTTTTCAAAGACTCCTCCTAAGGATCTCATTTGGATCCCAAGTCCTTTGGTTCGAAGACTCTCCTAAGGATCATCTACTATACCTACATAAACCACCTGTAGTTTGCAGCTTGGTAAGAGCCTGAATCCAGATCAAAACCTTCCAAGACACCCTCTTCTGCCCCTTCCTTGAGTTCACAATCATGTGACTGTCACAATGAGCTGGATGGAATGGAAATACCTCCAACCACATTCCATCCCATTCTCTGCACCATGGCAGCAGTGAGCTCTCGGCAGCGCCAGCCCAGTGCCTGGGTTGCCAACAGCATCACTGAGATACATCTCACTGTACATTCAGACCCTCACCAAAAGAAACGTAGCCTGATTACCTTAAAATGTCTGTGCTGTGTGATACTTCTGATACTGCACATCCGACCAAATATATTCATATTGAAACACAAGTGTGCAAGCTGGTAATTCTTATTACAGAAGCCCACATTTCTGTCAGATCAGATACCTGTGCTTGGAAATGCCAATGAGCTTCCAGAAGAAAGGTTTTACATCACTTGGATGCATCTCTAACACTCCAGCCAGTTCCGATTTGTATGTATTAATCTATACTTGTGACATATATTCAGACACCTTCTGAATTTTTGCCTTGCCTTTAACAAACCTTTTTCAGCTTGACGGACTTTTTTAATTACATGTTTGGCCCATTCCAACCTTCACCTCCCTCAGTATTGTGTTTCTTTCCTTTTGGCTTCTGAAGGTCTCAAAGAGAGTTGCAAAACTGGAATTTGAGTAAATAGTGTATGAAAAAGTACTTTCCATGACGCTTTGGTTGAGTGAACTCAGTATTTCAACTTACTGAATATATCCTAAGAGATTTTTTTTTAAAAAAAATCTTGCTCTAATATAACTGACCAAGAAAGGTCAGTCTAGCAGAAAATTTTACTAGCACATAAAAATTTCATTATGCATTAATAACGCTTCATTTTCATTATGAGCCTTAATATCAGGCACTTGCATGCTGATAGCACCAGAGAAAAAAACCTTCTAACAACTTCACTTGCAAATTAAAGTGATTATGATAGAATTATAACTAATATGTCATGTCTGTGTTTAAACTAATGAAGAAAACAACACTCCATTTTTCTACACAAGGAAAATCACCAAGGGCTCCTTGTCAAACATATTTAGCACTACAGTAGTAGGTCAGTGATGCTCACTTATAGGCACCCGTTTTGTTATTCCAGAACAATCCAAATAAAGATTGATTTTTTCCTGTTAACAGCTCTACTTGCCTTTCTGCATCTGACTTTTTTTGGTTAAGGCTTCTCCAGGCTTCGCCAGTACTTAAGACATTTCTGAGAAATTGCTGTGCATGTGGATACAGGCAAAGGCAAGGACAAGAAACTTCTGCAAAGTATTAAAAGGGGTATAAGATTAATGTGTTGCATGTGCAGCATAAGCTGTACTTCCTGAATTCTTTAAGGGAAGAGAAGGATCTATTTCCTTAATTATCTAGTAAAAAAGGCTTTACTACCTGCTGAACAAAAGCTAAATCATACAAGACTGAACACACCTTTGGTTCCACGGTGCTACACATTTAGCAAAGCAGGCAAATGGCAAAGGCCAGCTGCAGCACCTGCCTCACTACCATGGGGCACATCAGGGATAACATGAAATCCTTTACATCCCACTATCATCCACATTCATGGCAATCGTTTACCACCACAACACTGGGTGCAATCTCAGTTCTTAAAACACAAAGAAAATGTTCTTTCTACAGATGAAGAAAAATAAAAGCCACCTACACCTGAGGTCCACATTTCTGAGAGAACCCATATATTTACCTTGTGGTTGTACACACCCCACCCCCCCCCCCCAATATTTAGTTTTTGCTGACAGCAGTGTGCCTCAAATGGTTTTTCAGCAGTAAGACATCACAAGGCATATGTTATCCTGAGATAACACACACCTCTGAAGTGCTGTTAGGTGTAGCTGATGTCTTCAACTGACTGATGAATTTTTTATCTCAAAGAAACATAAGGTTTGGGAGTGTCTTTTATTACAAACTAAACCTAAATTCAGTCTTTAGAAAAACCCTAAGTAAAATAAAATAGTAATTTTTTTTCCTATCCTTTTCAGGATCTGACTTGGAGTTAACTACCCTTAATACATGGCTCACAAACAAGACTAACATTTCAGCTGTGATATGACCAACATAGCCATTTTAATGGTTATTTAATGTTTTCTTTTATTTGAAGTAACAGAGCTAATGAAGTATTGTGTGAGGTTTTACATTACCAACCTGGAACACAAGGTTCTAAAATGCAAGAGGGCAAATCTTCCCCCGTGGGTCCTGTACCAGGAGGAGTACCTTTATGTTCTAAATCAGTGTTAAGTTAAGCACCCATATCCAAGTTACAATGAGCATCAATGGAGCAAAGTACTTTTGTATTTCACACGGACACTTTGTCAATAGAGATTCTGCACTTTAAAAGGCCAAAGTGTTGGATTATTTTCCTTTAGCATCACTAAAGCGTAACTGAATCCAGTAACAGTGTGTCCACAAAAGACAATTCTGAGACTTGCTCCTCCCCTGGTCTTATCCAGTGCGAAGTTTGCGTGTTACAGTCTATTTGAGGAAAAGCAATTTACACTGGCATTGATTACAGAAAAGAAAGATTCTGCTATTCTTCTGTAGCCATTAGGTGCCAAGTAGTTCAACAAAGCAGTTGACAATGGAACCTGACTGCTCATATGCTTAACATCAAGCCAGCAGTTATGAGCTCTGCTGGATCAGGGCCAAAGCACTCAACAATTTGCCAGTTCAAGCCTATGCTGTCTATAAACAAGGAAAACAAATTCACCATGAAAATAAGTTCTCTACACTTTCACAAATCTATTCCAGGCATTAAAAATAATGCAGAGATATTGGTCACAAAATATGGCACAGTAGCAGCCACACACCAAGTGCTGCAAGGATCCCAAAGTCTCTCTCATTCAAGGACTACAGCACTGCAAATATAATGAAAACCATAAAGTTATCCTCCACGTTTTTCATCTCCCTCAAAGTGCAGGTTTGCTGCTGGTAACTCTTGTAGGCAATCAAAAGAAAATGGAATCAAACCCAATTACCGATGGCTTCCCTTGAATGCAGCTAAGCTGCTCTTCTACTGGTACGACTGGTACCACGGTCCGGCCCATTGAAGTTAAAGCAATCCCATGCTAGCCTGGAACTACTGGGTTAAAAAGTAATAAAGTGAAGTCAAGTGAGACCTAGTAAAACTTGTATTTGTAAAACACACCTGCAGAAAACAAATTATCTACCAACACTAGGCAAAGCCTTGCGTTTCTTTTACACCCTCTGCAGCCCTGGGACTCCCTCAGGTTTCACCTCCTGCAGAATTTAGCCCACCATGTCCACAGAGAGCATCTGCTGCCAAACCCAACGCATTAACAAGGCAAACCTGACTCTCTGTTTAAGATGAATGAAGGGCAAACTGTGAACCATAATGTTAAGAGCAGCAAAAAGATTTAACATCAAAGACATCTACACAAGTCCCTTGTTAGCAGTCGTTTACAGATCAGTAGAATCCCACTAAAGCACGCTCACGGCGCTACTGAAATATTTGGAAATCAGATTAAAACCACTACCACTGCAATCTTCATTGCCTGAATTTCATTTTACTAGCTGGGGGGAAGGAAATCCTCACTCACTAATCAGAAACTGCTACAAAGTAAAAGCACTACACAATGTGATATTACAACTATAAATGTCACAAAGCTGTATTTCACATGCCATAGCTCGATGTAATAGAAACATCCAGCGCTAAAGAAATACCGGAATCACTAAACTGGCTTTTACAAGGCAGCAAGGTCTTGTAGGTGCCAAGAAGTGAGGGCTTGGAGAAAGCTGAGTTACTGCTGTGCAGATGGATTCCCACTGCATGTCCCTGTATGCACATGTTTGTAACAGGTGCTGAAGAAGAGACAGAAGCCTAGTATGAAAACTGGACCCTGTGCAACTGAGTGATATGTAAAGGGGTAATTTTGAGTCCACAAACTGAAACCAGGGTGTCTAACAGATTCCCGCACTCTTGGTTTGTTTTCTTGGTTGCTTTTTTTGAATGCCAGTCTTCGGTAATCATGGAACAGAGACTAACAATTCAGGAAGGACTGGACAGACACAAGCAGTCCTGTGATAACATTCCCAAAATCTGTGAAAGTAGTATGAGGCATCCTGCATAACCTTTAGGGCAAAGCTTATCCTACTATCTCTAAGAAACCACATTCACTTCCTCACTGTCTAACAGATAAAATAAAGGCTGGGTAAACCTATCGCTCCCTTAGTATCTTGATACAAATTTTCTTCCTGTGCTTTGCTCACTCATATCAAAGACCTACAGCTACACTAAACTCTCTAAACAACACTTCTAATTGTGTCTCCTGTTATTGCATAAAGTAACCTGCAAAAAAGAAAGGAAGAGTAACAATCAAATCTAAATACAGTATAGTACCTTTGACATGTTGTATCAAGAGAGCTTGCACAAACTTCTTCAGAACTTAAACAAGTCCCCATTGAAATGTTTGTGAACAATAAAAGCAATGCAACAGTTGGATTCAAAACCTCAAAATCCTGAAAAAGAAGTTCTCTCTGAGCAACAACAAAGGCAATCTCTGTCTTGAAAAGTCATTCATCTGCTGAAGTATCTCAAGCTCAGCCAGCAAGCCTTAGTCCTGACTTGAGCTGACTGTGTTTTATCTGTTCCTCATCACCCTGCCCTGTTGTGAGAGGAACTTGAATTACTGCTTAACACTCTTGCTGGCCACCCACATTACATGCAACTGAGTAAAACAGGATCTAGTAATGCAGATCATGATAATCAGAACACATCAGAAACTACCCAAGATGCCTACAGGGCAATCGCTAGATGTTGCTTGCTAGGTATGATGTCAGGGTAATGTAGAGCATTAAAGGGTACAGATTGCATTATCCCAAAGCATCGCTGCCCTGTTCCGGTCAAACACTTTTTGCATGAGCTGCTTAAAACACAGCTGCCATCATCTGCATAAAATAAGGAAGGGTCAAGCAACTTCATACATGTGTGTGGTTTCAACTGCATATCCGGATGTCCTATGGCTCTTCTGTTTTCCTCTCCCCTTGGTACACACTCATGATTCTGCCTACCAAAAATCTTCTTGTTACCCACTTTCTTGGGATGATCACTATTATTTATATTTTGTTCTGTTCCCTCAGTTGTTCCTCCCATTCATGTCAAGCCCACAGATAAATGAAAGCAAAAATCTGTTGCTGATGGTAGCACCACAGGAATACACATACCCACACAAAGGAGATATCCTAAGCAGTTCCAAGAAAAGTACAAGAGGGAAGAGGTTACGAAGTGCTGCTGTGGAGATATGCACAGGTCTGCATGGGTCAAAAATTGTGCTTCAACCTGTAGTGCTTTGCAGAGAAAGTTGAGGTCATGCAAAAATACACACCACAAGTGCCCTTGCTATGCACGCCACAACTGGACTATGGACATTACAGCAAGTAAGATGTAGACATTTCTGAATGGTATTATCAAACATGTTCAAACTAGGTAACTGATATATAGTCCTGATGCACCAATTTACTTTAAGGAACAGTCTTAACTTTGCTAAGTCCCAAACAATGTCTAACAGATCTTACTGCACAAGCACAGGTTCCTTATCTCTGCTTAGTTTCTCCCTATGATTTCAAGCATCCACTTGTTGCATTTGCAAGTCTTGGTATTAATCCTACTAGCCTTAATAACCCAAACGATTTGTTTGGGTTATAAAGCTGAGGGTGCTTCATATTCCTGAAACCACTCCTCAGCAATGGCAAAGTTAGCTGGTGAAGTGTGTAATCACAGCATAGCAACTTGATCTGCATGGCAGGGATCTAAGAAAAGCCATTGAATACACTGTTCTTCCTTGAAACTACCTCATTTCTTGGATGCCTGGGCAGTTACCAGTTGTCCAGCACCAAGACAATCTCCCACTCGCTGCATGCTTATTCTGCAAAATAAACATTCTAAGTACCACACTTAAGATGGTACACACAGGGCGAGATATTAATTTGGTGTAAAATGCCCCAGGAGCACTGCCTTCAGTGGTGTGACACTGTGGGATTTACATACAGTAAGCAAAGGGCTGGCATGAGAGCTATCTAAAGTTTAATTATTTGATTAAGATATATAGTAAAAATGCTTGATTTTTAAATAGTGGAGAGGAGATCTCCCTCACACACAGAGAAACATTTCTTCCTATAAGCAGAACAACTGAAGTCCTGGTACTGGATACAGGCAGCTGTGTTTCACACACTCATTTGGCAGCAGAATACACTTATCAGGACCATGTTTCTCTCTTCTTTGGAGTTACTGCACATTTTGGTTTTTATTCTCACTTGCTTAGCTCTTTTGCTCTTGCTATTCCTCTCCTTACTCATAGTACTGCCTCACCACTTTAGTACAAAATCAAAACAATTGTAAATTGTATTGAATGTCAAAAGCCTTATGAAACTAGTCACCTCTCATTGAAGTTCCAGCTCTTAGATTTGTATATACCATTTATATCTGAGCAAAACAAAGTCCAAAGAGCTGAGAGTTTGGACTTTTTAACAAATTCGTAACAACAAACTGGTGGGTCCCCCAGTCAAGGGTAGTTCCTGCTGCTGTCTCCCACTGTGCGACTGTCTAGATGTTTTGGAGAGGAAAACTTGGAGTTACCCATCCCTGAGTATGAGGCACGATGAACCCTCATGGCTTCAGGGTAGACACCCAGCATTCTCACTCTGTCTCTGGAGGATGTGAACACCACTGCTAACCCACACCTCTTTTCAGCCTCCCCTCATCTTTGAAACCTCATGGTGTGCACAGCTCCCTTTATACTGTGGGTCCTGGTCTTCTCTGTCTTCCTCCATTTCCTTTTCCCACCTCTCGTCTTGCTCCTTCATGGAGCTCATCTTTTAAGCGAATACCACCATATACTCAGTAAACTCCAACACAAACCAAATGCTCCCCACACCATTGTTCTGTATTCATTGTTTGGGGGTGGTTTTGTATTTTGTGCAGCCCAGCACCTCGTGTCCATCTCCTCTACTCAGACTGTGACCTCCCATACAGGGTCTTCTCACTCACTGCCAGCCCCTTCCTGCATAATAAAGAACGGCATGTGTTGTGTATGAGCACATTAGTCTCTCCTTAAAGTATTTTCAAAATCTGGAGATGTCTGACAGAGGGAATAAAAGGGAGAGAAGAGGCAGGAGGTAAAGGCAACAAAACAGACAAGACAGTATTTGCTGGAAGCAGCATTCTGAGGTGCAACACCCCTCTCCTTTCTCTGCCATTCTTCCCTGCCAGGTCAGGCTAGAAGCAGCATCCCTATCTTTATTCCTGTAAAACATTCCTTTCCTCCTTTCTTCCCCCCCCCCNCCCCCCATTACTTTTAACATATACTTCCTGCCCAGTCTGGTGCACATACAGATGAAGGAGCACCTTTACTATTTAAATTGCTTTCACTTCTTTTCTTCATCTTCCCACCTACCAGCAGCAGTCACAGCTTCCTTTCTTCTTCATACTTCCTTCTCCATTCCAGTTCACAGCACCTAACACAACAAACTACCCACCCTCATCTTTACATGACAACAAGAGGGACCATGTTGAGCCTGAAAACACCAGCCACAGACAGCATTATTTCTCTAGCTTACCTAAAACTACACTTCAGTTGAGAAGTTGGAAGATCTTAAAAAATTAGTGTCACACTCAGTCTATAAAATAAAGGGTAAATCTGTTTGGGGGACTGCTGCTCAGGAACTAGCTGGGCATCAGTCAGCAGGTGATGAGCAGTTGCATGCACATCACTTGTTTTGTGTAGTAATAATAATATTAATAAATTAATTCCTTTCCTTTTCTTTCTGTCTCATTACACTGTCTATCTCAACCAATGATTTTTATAGGTTGGTTTTTTTCTTCTAATTCTCTCCCATGAGGGGCAGGGAGTAAATAAGTGGCTGGGTGCAGCTTAGCTGCCAGCCAGGTTAAGCCAAGACGTATCTCAACAGAGCACATGTGCTCTGGGCCATCCCTTCCCACACGACTGTCACACCAAGCACATAGACCTCACGCATTTATCTTTGTATGACAGGTATCACACCGTGTGTAACTCCAGAAAACTAATTTTTATGCTCCTTCCAACAAGATGGAAAGCATTTTACAACCAGCTAGCTCACCCCCTGGCAGCTGATACGCTGGGTTTGCAAACACTACCCCCATGCCTGAGAAATCATCATGTTACTCTGTGTAGACAGCAGAGACAAATTACTGATGTGTTAAGAGCAAAGAAGTGGCTACCCTGGAGGCTCTCAATCCATTTCACATGCAAGGTGCAGCCCTTGCTCTGCTTCAAATAAGCCCTATCAGTACTTTTCAGCCCCTGTCAGCCTCGACCCCAGCATCTATGGATACTAAGTGACCATGGAGGTGCATTTCCAGCTTCCCTGCTGCAAGACACTGCGTGGCAATAGCACTACTTAGATACTAAGAATTAAATACACAAAGAAGTACTTTCAGCTGAGTCAAGGACACACTAAACATTTGGCAGTGCCAAGTCCCTCTTCTGACCCAGGATAACATTTTTCAAAGTGGGGAGGGGGCTGGGAGGGGAATAAAGTTCATAGAATAAAAGTTAAAAAAACCCTTACAGCTACTGTATAAACTTATGAGTAGCACAAGATTTTCCTGACCAAAGGCTGAGTAAAAGTAATACCACAGAAGTCACGTGAGGAAGAAGAGCCAGGAGCACTGCTTGCTTGCCTCCCCTGGGGAGGGCTACTGACTGTGGGGCTGAAGTGGAGCTCTTGACAGAACAGCTTCACCTGCAAGAATAACTACAAAAGCTGCAGCAGAAGATGGCAAACCGCAGCACTTCTAAGACAAATATGCTTCAAGGCCACACCAGAACACCTGATTCTAGCAGGAGCATACATGAGGGCAGAACCTGGCCTATATTCTGTGCACCTTAAGTTTCTGCTTATAAGGGAGGGTAAGAAAGTCTCAAGTCAAAGCAGCTGGTTAAACTAATCTTACAGCCCGCTGGTCAGGACCACAGTCCCCTAGAAATCAATATAGGCACAGTGTCAGTAAATCTGCTACTCAAAAGATCTTAGTCCTGAGCATCGACCTACAGAAACCACTTAAAAATATAATAAATAAATGTAAACAAAAACCTCCAAGTTTTTTTGAATCAAAAAAATCTTTATCGCTTATAACCAATGTTTACTTCACAGACACACGGATTTTATTTAAAAAAAATCTATTAAGAAGGAAGGGTAACATTTTTCTTGGTCCTAAGAGTAAAGTTTTTCTTATTAGCTAATTAAATATTTGATTAGCTTTTCAGCTGTGATGTGAATATGAATAGCACCAGCCACCCACCCACCCAGCTCATTAATGCAAACACATCCCTTTTCCAAGATGTATCTCTATTTAGGACTATTGGTTTTCTGCTCCCCTACAGGTAAAGGAGATAAGAAACAATTCAACACCCAAAGAACTGGGTTTCCAGGTATTGGCTAGTGACATTGGTTAAGACAGTCACCTTAACTGCTGTGACAGAGACTCCTCTGAGACTTTAACTCTGCCTATTCACTCTTACAACAAGGGTTCAAAGCTTGAATTGAGGCAGAAGCACGACAGGCAAAGAGATGAGGCAGCTCCTCTCATTAGAAATAACGTGCTTAAGTATGGAGGATGCACAAGAACGGCATTCCTATTTGAACACCATGTGAAAAAGTGTTTTGGTGTTTCAGCCCATCTAGAGGGATGGTTTTCCATCACAGCAGTTTCCATAAGGGCACTGTACTGTACACTGGTAAAACGCAGCAGCCTCGTTTAACTCCCAAGCTCAGTTTTATGTATTCTGCCAACCATACCTAGGTGTTTCAGGCAGCAGTTGATGGATTTCCACATCTTTTTCCAAAGTATGTATGCTCCCATGAAGAACTATGTCTCAGTGTACAAAATCAAACAGCAAATGGTGAAGACAAATTCTGACTCTTAAATGGGCAAGTAATCATAGTGATTTAAGTCAGCCTGTTGCTAGGACTTTTTTGAGTTGTGGTTTATGGAAAGAGCAACAAAGCATTAAAAACAAGTGAAGTTCTTGGTTTGATTTACATTTCTGTTCTAGTGTGCACACAATTTGTCCATCAGCGGCTTGATCCAAGTTGTAGCAAAATCAAGTTTAAGACTGTTCTTGTAAGTTTAAGGACAAACAGATGGGCTTCATTTTTTACACGTTCAATACTTTGCAGCTCTCTTTCCTCCCTGCCTTAAATTTTGGAAGCTATATTGCCAAGCAGCATCAGCCCCAACTTTACTTGTCCCAGATGCATGGGATTTCCATGAAAAAAGTTAAATGAAAAAAATTAATCCAGCATTACTTCAAAACTTTGTGAAAAGCATGTAACTATTAATAGACAGTTCTGGCAAATGTTGCTTTGCTGCTGCTGCAAGGGCTGCAGGAAGGAGAAAATGCAATGTAATACAGAATCCTGAAAGAAGGCAGCTATTTGAATAAACCCACAGTCTTCCACAAGAGCGCAGATTACTTCATCTGCAAGGAGTTTACCATGAGTTTAACTCCACAGATAACTATGTTCTTCATTTAACAACAGGAAAGAAAATGAGAGGGAAGCTTCATTTGTCGATCAGAAAGCAAACAAACCAACAGTGCAAGGCTAGTAAGGAAAGAATGGTTAATCTCCTGTTTCTAAGAAAGTATTATAAACAAAGAATGAGGGACAACAAAAATAAAATATCTATTAAAAATAATACAAAAGTGCTTAATAGTGTTCTTTTAAATATTTACTTTGCTGCTATTTGGAGAATAATTTGTTCCATTTAGTAGTGTTGGGCTCAAAGGACTGCTTTAATCCAGAGAGATTAATTATAGCCTTTGGAGTTATAAACACAATTTGGGAAGCAAAGCAGAGAAGAGAAGAGAGACTCCTCTCATGCTAGCGATTAACAAGTTTACACGCTTCGGGGCTACACCGCACAGGCTGTGCCATGCTACACCTGCACCTACAAGCACAACAGTGCACAGGTTGCCCAATAACAAGGAACACCCCCACCCCCAAGACATCCAAGGAAGATACTACCCTACCCTAGAGCATTGCTGCAGACACCTAGGATACTTCTCAAGTGTCCTTCCCCACCTGACATTCTCTGATCTCACTCTTCCTACCTGCAATTGGTCACACCGGCACAAGGAGAAACATTCAGCAGGTGCTGTACCCCAACTGCTCTGTCTTTAAACCTCCCACTTGTGTCTCTCCTGCTCATCACCAAAGTCCACACTGGGAGATGCAGGTACCAGTAACATTGAGCATTAACAAGGCTGGGAGAAATCTTACCTAGTGAAGGGTTGGCTGCTCCCTCCTCTGAGCTCTCCTCTGCCCCCTCCTCCCCCAGGCCAGAGATGGCTGAGTCCTCCGGGGTGGATGCAGAACCAGGAGTGCTGGGACCACTCACAGATCCTGAGTCCCCTTCCTCACTGCTGGAGCCGTAGCGGTCGGGCTGGGCAGCTGTTCCACTTTCGCTACAGCTCCTGCGCTCCTTGCGGTGCACCCGGGAGTGCAGCACCATTTGGTGGTAAGTGCGAAAGATCTTCCCACACTCAAAGCACTCTGTGGACTTGTTCTGGGCAGCCCTGCGGCTCTGCCGCGAGGCAGGACGGTAGTCCACATCCCCCTGGGCCAGCAGGCAGCTCTCACCAGACAGGGTACTGCTGTTTTTTTCTGGGCGCCCACTGGTGCAGCTCTTCTTCTTGGGGTTGCTGGGGGAGTCCTGGTCTCGCTTACGCTTCTCTTGGTTGACAAGGATATACTCTCTCTTATCCTTGTCATAAGTCACATCTGCATCCGCAAGGGCCTCGTCCCATCCCAAATACTTTACGTACTCCAAGGGCTCTACAACTTTTCCTTTGGTGGCCAGCTGCCAAGCTTGGTAGCTGCTGACCGGATCCAGCTCAGCTACTCGTTTCCCAGGCCGTCTTGTAACTCTATCCAGCTCTACAGATGGCCTCAGATTGAGACACTGCAAGAAAAACTGCTTCGTTACCGAGGAGCTTAGGCTTCCATCAACTAAGCACTCAGCTTTATCCCCAGCGCTGCCCCGCTGTGCCCGGTAGTGAACAGCGTTATGGGCTTTCAGGCTCTCCATATTTGTAAACAGATTTCCACACTTGGTACAAACTTCATACAGAGACAGGCCCGTCACGATCGTCTCTTCCTGTATCACATCATTAATAGTGGCTATAAGCTCCAGATCATTTTTTGGTTTGTTTTTGCTCCCAGCCCTGGGGCCGTGTGACTTCATGTGGTTCTTGAGAAACCAGGGTTCTTTGAACCTCCTGCCACAAATGTGGCACCCGTGATCGAATGACCCCCTGTGCTTCTTCATGTGAGCTTTCAGGAACCAGGTTTGACTAAAGGCCTGACCGCAGACTTCACACGGGAACTCGCCTGGGCTCAGCTCGCTCTTACAGTTCTCAGTGTAAGCCTCCCCATTTGGGACCTGAGCTGTTATATGGTCCTTCTCTATGTGGCTTAACAGTGTCTCCTCCCTCAGGGCCATGTAGCTACACAACCTGCACTTGAATGGTTTGTGGACCTGGTGCAGGTGCTGCTCCAAGTCCTTCTTCCTTTCAAATTTGTTTTTGCAGAAGCTGCACTGGTGAGAGGAAAGCTTACCATCCTCCTCAGCTGGCACCACCTCCATCACCTCCTTCTTGCTGCTTCTCAACAAGATCTTGCTGCTATCCACTTGAGTGGCACCATTCAAGATCCTATTGCAGGCAGAGGTACTTTTGGTGGGGCTGGTGCACCCGCCGAGGCCCTCTGAGACACCCATCTCCCCCAGCTGCGCCTCGCCCATCTCCACCTCATGCCCCTGACTTAAAGTGCCTGTCCTGTGACTACGGATGTGGATCTTCAGGTTGCCCTTTTGGGAAGCTCTATGATCACAGTAAGGGCATTTGTAGGGCTTCTCGCCTGTGTGCTTCCTCATGTGCTGGGATAAAGAGCTCTGGAAAGGGAAACTTTTCCCACAGATGCAGCAGCTGTGGCACATGGTCTTGTCAGAATCCGTGTCACTCTTGCTTAGCTTGCCTGGACTGGAGGATCTCCGTAACTCCATTTCTGCCTCTCTACGACGATCCATCTGTATTACTGTAACGTTGGGGGAGCGGGCCAGGAGGACAGAAGCATGTCCAGCAGCAGAGGAAGGCTGGACCTGGTTGTCAATCATACGGTTCTTCAGAGAGATGGTTTACTGCTTCATTCTCAGCGTAACACTTCTCCTTTCTGCTGCTTGAGAGAGTCCAAAGCTCCGATTTATTTCCGTGTGCTCTGTAAGCGGCTGGCATAGATCACCTGAAACAAGAACAAAACCACACAAATGTACAGGAATTGCGTAAGTAGATTCTTAAATATATTTAAGCCTACTCGTATTCTTAATTCAGCAGCTTCCATCACTCACCCCACACTACAGTATGATTTATTGCACCAAAAAGCTGCAGCTTCTCCTTTTTGCTGATATTCCAGACTCCACTGAGAAGCATCATTAGTAAATAAGTAAAATCCCAAAAAGTGCAAACAACCATTTCCATTCACTGATGCAGCAGATTCTTCTAAAACGCACAGGCCTTAAAAGCACTTTTTGTTTTGAAAACAGACAGAAGTGGCTAAAAATACACCTTCAGGAGATTATTACACTTGAAACGTGTGGCTTTACCATCATGCGTAATTTCATGTAAAATACTCACTTGCCAAAGATATAAGGCTTTCCTAGAGACTTAGGCAAGTATCACACTCCTGCTGGCAACTGCATTACATTGCGTTTCAGACAACTCTGCTGAGCTGGATATGGCGAGCACAGAGCACGTGCAGATGCTGAGCACATTCACGACTTTGAAAAGAGAAAGAGAAAACAAGAAGCCAGATCCTGACAAAGCACCCAGGAAAAACAAAAACTTAATTCCTGATGGATAATGAAGAAAAAAATAGCCCTCAAAGTGTAACTTTTAGTCTCAACCTAACAGACTCACCTACACATGCCTAGGTGATCTTGTGAGTTAGTCATTCATGTCAACAAGACCTAAATGGGAAACCACAGCACCACCCACCTCAATGAGACAGAATCTTAACCATAAGCAAACAAAACAAGAAACAACTTGGATTAACCAAACAGATCAGTAAGAGTTGAAAAGCTTTTCTAACTTGTCCTGATGAAACACAAAGGTCACTATCTACCTCAGCAATGCAAGGTGCAATCCTCCAGCAATTCTTGTACACAGCAAAAACCACTGGTTAAGATCTCCACAGACTGTTCCTTTTCCAATTAACACACTATAAACCAAAAATCTTCACCCCCTCCTATCCTCATAAAGCACTACAGACAGCACATGACTAAGATCAAAGAATAGCATTCTCCAATACAGGGAACTAATCTGTATCTACATTAAGAAAATATCATCTTCTAATAATGTTCAAATACACAGAGCAGCAACACTATACATTCACACATCCATCACCTGACACCTACTACTCATAAAGAAGTAGCTACAGATCTAGAGGTGTGTTAAGGTTTCTCATTGTATTCATCTCTGAGTCTTTTCCATATGTAAATAAACAGTCCAACCACATCAACAGCACAAGCCTAACAACAAGCAAGGTAAAACTGATGTAATGCTCATCTCAGTTACACACTATAGCATAACTTCACTATGTTTAGGTTAATCTATCCCTCTTACTTGCAACAAGACTGTTCCCTTCTGTGTCTGATTTTCTGTACATCTAGAATCCATACAGCATGTTCCAAGTTACCAACAGCATCTATCCAAACGACCTTCCCTCAGAGGGCGGACAGTAAAATATAACGTGTTACAAAGTCATTTCATTTCTTCAATGAAGCAGTGTTGTATTTTGGCTAATTTATTATGACCAAAAAATGAATTCACATCAGATCACAAATTCATATGAGTAAACAGTTTAAAAGTAAGTCTCTAAATTAGCCTTACACTTTGAAATTATCCATTTAAAATCAAATGGAGAGGCAGTCTCAGAAGAAACTCCCTGGGTTTATAAAAGATGGAAGCCACTGGAAGTACTAAAAGGTATGAACATGCCATACAGCAAATACAGTCAACACTGCACAGTGATGGGTGGAACCATTCAGAGAAATATCTGACCTGTAGTCTAAATCTGCCACGTAACAGCCCGTTTTGTCTTATAAACCAAGTGCTAACCTAAAACTCATTAAATCATAAAAAGAAACAGAGGTTAACTTATAGAATCATACAATCTATTAGGTTTGATAAGACTTCTAAGATCAAGCCCAATCATTAACCTAACTGTTCCAAGCCCACCACTAAACCACATCCCTAAAGCTCTGTATCTACATGGCTCTGAAACACATCCAGGCATGACAATTCAACCACCTTCTTGCATTGAATGCAATACTGAACAAACACCAAGTTCTTCTGAAATGTCCTGTACGGTTGGAGAACAAGTTTTCCCAGGTGTTCTATACAGTGTTTTCTACATTCTGTATGTTCTATGCTTTACACCAGCAAAAACACTGCCTATTGCTAGGCTGACTTCTATACTGCTTTTTTTTTTGGTTTCTTGGAAAATGTAGGTCTCATTTATACTCAACTCTCTACTGAGTTTCCTATAAAGTTCCAAAGAGCTTCAGGAACCCAATGCCTAAGAACGCTGTCTGCAGCAGCCCAGGGACACATAACCTGAAGGTGTTTAAGAGAAGGGTAGATGTTGTGTTGAAGGACATGGTTTAGCGAAGATGACAGGGCTAAGAAAATCTTGGACTTGATGATCTTGATGGTATCTCCCAGCCAAAACTATTATATGATTCTCCAATAAATCCAGCGCTTCAGAGTACCTTTGTTTACTTGGCCACAGCTTCCCCATGCTTAGCCTTGACACATTTCACTTTAATTATTTATAGCATTTTCATTTATGAAACTTAGTTATGAAAATGAGGATATGAAGAAGGCATTACTTATAAGAAGGATATTAGCCATTTGTCAGAGATCCTCCTAGCCCCATATTAAATTAGGCCTAAGGGGGAAAAGACAGAGGTTAAAAATTACCATATATTTTATTAGTCTAAAATACTTGATGGAAGTGTTATCATCTTCACCAAAATATTCTGAGAAAATTGCTTCATCTTCACTACTTCAGCTTGGCCAATGTATTGCAATCTGTAGCTTTAAAAGGTGAAATACAATATTCCTAGATTAGAATTATCCATGCACATTTAAGACTCAGAACATTTCAAGTGTCATCTTCCTCAGACAAAAATTCCTGGGAGAGGAAGAGTGTTCACCCAATCTGAGTTGCTTTACACAGTGTACAGAGGTCTCCTCTAGGCTTTGGTAGATGAACTGACACAAGCGCATAATAACAATGTACGGGTCCCTCCTCGCATCATTTGAGTGCCGCTTAAAATGAGGTTTTTAGTAATTTTGGCCTTCTTCAGAGCAGCAAAGCCGATGTCATTGGAAACAAGCAGCAAAAAGGACAGAACAATTGCAGCTTTGAAAAAAGCTTCTGTTCACTAAACTGAACTTGCAAAATGAGGAAAACACTTGTTGATAAAGAATCCTATCTGTAGAAGATAATATTTTGGTTTAATCATTTCAACTTAAAATTAATGATTAAAGAATTATTTAAACATCAAGCTTAGCACAAAGGATGGAAGATGTCACCTGGTTATTCTGCTGTGAGTAAAATTTTACCATCACTATTTTTGTATCTTTCTGGCTGACTGTGATTATAACACTGATGTATTTTGAAATTATTACCAATTTTTCAGCACACATGGAACACGGCCTCTGCCAGCTACTTTAAGGCTGCTAAAAAAAAGGCTTAAGTCTTGGTAATTTCAAATTCAATTTCTTGGTAACTGTTCCAAGTTCTGGTCTGAGTTCACCCTGCAGTTGCTCACACTGGCTTGTCACACAGAGTCTGCAGCAGAGTCACATCCACCGTGCACATGTCCCTCAGACTGTCACAGCACAGAGATTCCCACTAGCACAGAGACAAGCCATCAAGAAATATAAGTGAACGTAAACTGTAAATGAATGTGGTCTTTAAACACATTTTGTGTTTGATGGCACTGCAGTCCATGCCATACAACATCTTGAGTGAGCTGTAAAGGGTATATGAACTAGATTAGTTTAATTTTGTTGAACTATGGATCAGCCATTCACCTCAAGTTGCTGGCCAATGTCTGGGAGGCACTTTCAGCCCCTTTAAAGCACTCTGAGGCACTTAATTACCATCACTGTTCACATGAAGGTTTGGCACACAAAACAAGGTGGAAGAGGAACAGGAACCCAAAACAAGGAGGGATGCAGGTGGAGAAATGCCTTTTCTCGGTCAAATACTTTAGTTGTTAAGTCCTAATCCTGTACCCACTGCCTGAGAGAGAGAGTCTTTTCCTTGACCCACATGAGAATAAATAAACTTTATTTCCCCCGCACCCCAAACTTAAAAGGGAAAATTAGCTTTCCTACAAGCTCAACAAACTACTTTGTCAGAACTGACCTTATTTCAATCGTATAGGCAGCAAAACCTCTCCAGTTTTAAAAACTAACTTGGACTGTTCTTAGCTTGAGAGAAAACACATTTGGCCAGAGCAACCTGCTCTCACCATAGATCCCCAGCATGTTCCCCAGTGAGGCCATGGAAGCCCACCCCTGATGAGCTACAGGGACACTGGTACATGACTGTATCATCCTCACAACTTCTGCATGATCCTCACATTGCCTTGAAGTGAAGCAAGAGTACAGGACAGGAGAAACAGCATACCGTAATAAAACAGGAGCACTCTGAAACACCTATTGCTCCTCACAACACCACCACATTCTGGAAGATGATGCACATGTGCTGTGAGGACTGCCCACAGGGCAAGATAAACCTTCTCAAGAATCTCCTTCTGTGCCTCTTGGAAAACAATTATTTAAAAAAGGAATTGGAAACACCACAAGCAAACTGAAAGCTAGAATGCAAGAGACACCACACCAAAGAAGTAATTGAAAACTGCTTTTTTAGCGTACAAATGTCCTGTAGAATGCAGACGGAGAGGAAAGCACAAGAAAATTCCTCCTGTTCCAACACATAGAGGACTATACATACTTTTTTAATTTCTCTTCAGTTAAAATTCACTTCAAAAATGATGCTGCATGGGCTGCAGTGGTACACAGGGAAAGCTCTTCATTAAGTAGTGAACAAGAACATACAACCTGGGGAGCTACACAGTCCTATTCAAATAGAATTTGAAAACAAACCTCTTTCAGTTTGAGTGTATTTTAAGTCCTATCTGAAAGACAAATACACTGTGGAAACATCACTCTTCTAATCTCCAAAAGTTCTGAATACACAGAGCAATCACTCCACCGTGTTCCCGTGCCAAAACCAATAACTTTTGGGGGGAAAAAACAAGAAGAAGAAACTCAAATGATGTGAGGCATGATCTCATGGAAAAAAACACCTTACTGAAGTTCCATCTAGATGACAAAGTGACAGGATACGGCAGGCAAACATCTTGATGAATTTGACAAAGTTGTATCTCTCAGAGAATGGCAACCTGAGCGGCTGATCTCCGATGATTTAAGGCCCAGGTTGTCCCGCAGCCAGGCTTTGCTCTTCACAAGAAAGAGGCCAGAAGAGACTGAAGTACAGCAAAGGAGTGGACAGAAGATAGAGAACATTTTACAAGTGTTTCATCAGCTTTCGTGCTCAGTGAACCACAGAGACCTCTCCCCCTCCATGTCATCTCCCCAGGCTGCAGAGGCACTGTCCTCCACACATCAGCCTTGCTCAGCTTGCACACTCTCCTCCCCACTGTGTGAGAGGACATGATTTCTTCTCAACACCCGGGGCCCATGGGGTCATCCGCCCACCATTCTAACTAAAGGGCTGATCCTGCTCTCCTCATTTAGAAACCAGTACTACCCAAACGCCTCTTACGTATGATAGTATTAGTCTTACACACCCTTCACACCTTAAACTGACAGCATGCTTTAGACATAGGTTAAAGGGTAGAAGAGTGAACATATCCTTAAACAGTCCATACCTAAATTTGCAGGAAATCCTGTTATTCCACAACCTACAGACTAAACTTGCTGTTAGGTCAAGGTAGCAAAGCTCCGAGTTGATTTCCTGAGCATAACCCAAAGCAGCTCTGTGAGGAGCTATCCAGAAATCCCAACCCAGTTGTACAAGACTGTCAAATTTTCAAATGTGCTCAGTTATTAAACGTGGAAATCTCGACACCAGTCCTCCTGAAGTTTGTTTAAGGACTGGAAAAGTAAAACAAAAAGCTCCTGGAATAAAGCAAACAAGGAATTTCCAGCAGTTTGTTGCCTCTCAGGCTTTATAAATCCTTTGGCAGTGTTTTGCAATAGCTAGTTGTTTTAAACCAGCCCTCCCCAGCAGCTGGAGATGCTCTTCCCATTTAAAGAACTTTGCTATCTGAACACTAAGGTGTTCTACTGAGATCCTCCAAATGCATGGTGTGTTTTTGTGCCTTTCTCCCTTCATGAGCTAATGTCACTTTGCAGCAGGCATTGTAGCAGCAGCCTGAGTTACAAAAGCAGAGTCAGGCTTTTCTCAACCCATGCCACACCCTCACCAGGGGAATGAATACACAGAAATAAAGACCCTAGCGCCGAAAATGCAGGAGGTAGGTGTTCACAGCAAGGTCATCTCTCGCAAAACAGCAAAAGCCCCATAACCCAGGCTTTTTGTGGCTCCCCAAGAAGTGGTTCAGGAGCAAGAAAGAGAGGGGAGGTTGCTTTTGCGCTGCTACAGGGTACACTGAGAAACACCGAACCGTCACCCAGTCAGTACATATTTTGTGTTTTAGTATACTGTGTGTGTTTGTCTGCGGAGAGACAAAGAAATGTACTTTATTAGTTACACTGTAGTATTCTAAGCAATGAATTGGAATATATCATCAACGTCCAGGACAAGCTTTATCTTGCTACCAAAACAAAGGGACTATTCTCTGAACAAATTGAGGGGGAAAATCCCATAATGACAATGAAGAGTTCCTCTCCCTAAAAAGCGCACTGCACAAGAGTAACAATTACAGGCTTATACTCTGCAGACTGGGGTTGCGAATGGCTGCATGAAGCGATGCATTCACTATTGGGAAAGTAAGTACCATTGATGACAAGGCCTTGGGGCTTCTGCTGTTTGCAGACCAATCAATAATCCATTATGAACAAACTACATTTCCCCTCTAATATGAAGAAATGAATAAAAGGGAACCAGTATCACTAGTACTTTCATGGGAAAAAAAAACCCTAACAATGCAGAAATCACAAAATGCCACCACAAGACTTAAAACTAGCGGTGATGTCTAACACTAACAGAATGACCCACAATAACCCTTTATTTTACAGCAGTGGCTGTAAAAGTCCAAATTAAAAAGAAACGAATCATTATTTAAAAGGCAAAATTATTTCAAGACCAGTTATTCTGCCTGTCAGACAAACCCAAACCATACAGAACCAAATAGCCACATTAATCTTTCGAGGCAAGGAGGAGAAAATGATCTAACTTCATCTAAATATCTACCAGTCTGTTTCAAACTATTTTCTAATGCAACATAATAAGAACTTCTAATTAGAAATAACTGTCCAAATGTTACGGGTCAACCATAACAGGACTTTACTGCAGCAGCTTTGTTACCATCCAGACATGAGGCTCTGAAATTGTTGTTCTCCCATTGTCACTGTCACATGCTACAATACAATCGAGAGAGGATCCATTTAAACATCACAACCAGAGCAAACCCCAGCATCCTCAGTCCAATTTCTTACCTAGACCTCTCAACACAGCACCAGAAGAGGATAAAAGTTTTTCTGAAAAATGACAGATATGCAATTAAAACTTTTAAGTTACTCATTTTTTTATGAATTAGTTCCAAAGGAAACACTGAGACCAATACTATTAATGCATAAGGCAGTCTATGTCCTTTTTCTGAAACATACAGACTAGTAGTTGACCTCGTGGGGTGGGGGGGTTAGAGGGAATGAATACACAATGTGATTATTGATCAGCCCTGGAAAAGCCAAGAACTGCAGTAGTGCAGATGTGATTCTTTTTTCCTCCTAGGGTCATTAGTGATATATGTTAGAAAGTCAAAGCCTTTTCTTTGGATACGCTGTAATAGTGTCGCTACATGGAAATACAAGCATCATCTTAGGTAACAAAAAAAACACCCCCAAAAAAAACCCCCAAGATAAAAAAAAACACCCCCGTTTTACTTCCACACAGCAATAATAGTTTTCCATTCAGCCACACCAAAAAGTGGCCACTTTAGTACTCCAAGTGATAATAATTGATAAGTTGAATAAACTTCCACAGTTCTGATAGTATCAAACCAAAAACTGAGTCAGTCACAAACACAAGCAAAGTCACCTCAATACTGCGTACCACCTCCCTATTCAAATCAATGGCATTGATGCCGTCTATTCATGCATGGCTATGGGGATGCACATACACATGGGCAGCACTGTATTTTCCCAGCATCCAACACTGCTTTTATATTTAATGATCTTGTTAGGGTTTCCACTGCAAACCAATTTACAAGGAGTTGTAACATGGCCATTTTAAATCTGCAGCGTGGAGACCAATTTCAAACTGTATGGGCAGGGTGTTTTCCTGCTAATATGCTCCATTTTGTTCTGCACAGTTTGCATCTTAAAACATTTTCATTTGCAGTGTCGTGTCAAGGAATTACTTAATTTTATTATTTTTACCTTATCTGGAGAAGAATACAGGCTGGATCATCTGCTGGTATAAAATACTGGAGCGCAGTACATGGCACACTAATACACTCACCCCTTCTTGCTGTGTCTTTTCATGCCCCCCATCGATGCAAACTACAGGCACAAACCACATCCTCAGCAGCCCTAAGTGCCAGAAGATCAATTTGTATGACATGAGAAGCAACACCGCTAGGTAAAACCAGAATATCTTTGTGCTGTGTAAATCCAGACTTGAATGCAAGAAAAACAAAAGCATAATTAAAAGCAAACATTTTGAATTGTTGATTTCCTACCCCAGCAAAAATTAGGCAAAGAGATGTTGTCCTAAGTGCCCAAATTCCTTCCTGTCACAGGGAACAATTACAGCAGTGAGGAATGAACTTCAGTGCTCTGGTGCATTCACACAGGACTATAATGACTTGTCCACAGCAGACCCCAAATGCAAAAAAGCTGTTTATTTAAAGCCGGGCAAATTTACTAGCAACAGCTATGCGTTCAGCAGGTCAGTGGAAGGTAAAGATGATTTCTTCAGTATGTTGCTGTGAAATAAACTGTGTGAAACATTAAGAAATGTAAGGTAATAAATTTCTCTTATATCAAATATATCCTACTGCTCAAATTGCCACAGTAAAATCATTACCTTGTAAATATGCTGCCAAACGTTAACTTGTTAACAGATCTAGAATTACAGCATTGTTGTCTGATTAACTATTAAAGCTTTGCAGCAATAAAAACTCATTTCTGAAGTAACACTGCCAAGTTGTGTATTTCCCCCTCCCCTTTGATATTATAAAGGAATTGTACAAGACTGAAATAAGCTTCTAGGATATACTCCTCTTTTTTCAAAATCCTTTTAAAAAAAGGGAGTTAAAAAGATTGTGTTAGGAAGGGGTGGTGGGTGGAGAAAGGAAAAAGACACTGAAGGAGAAAGAGCAGAGGGGGAAAAAAGTGAGAAGAACTGCACTCTGACATACAAGGGGAGCTAATCATATGCAATAAGCCATAAAGTATTCTGTTAAACATTACCTTCTGATAGCACTGCTTAGCACTGACAAGCAACATTAAAGTAATGAAACACACACCAACAAAACCTCATTTGCAGTTGTTGGTTGTTTATTTTAATATATATATTTATACTTTTTAATAATTATATGTATGAAAGTATTTCACCGCAAGCTCCTGCAAAGCACCAAACAGCATGGCCAAGCTCTATTTTAGGAAGCTTTCTTAAACGTTTAAGAACTTAAGCAGGTAATTAAGACTTTCAATCACAGTTTTTCCATTCTCTGCAACATTTCTGAATGTCAAGCATTCAGACTATGCCCTGCCCCAGCACAGACATTCAGACACCCCAAACCACCCAAGCTGAAGCTCTCTTTGTACCAGCTGAGACTCAGAACCCTCTGCGCTAGCACACACATCTCTGGCTCTATGACACCAGCCCCAAACCATGAGAGGACAGCCTTGAAGACCAATCTGTGCATAGCCAGAGTCTCAGCCATACCCTCCATTCACCTGCCTTCACTAAGGTACACAGTACCCCTGAAGGTCACAGGTATTCTTCACACAATAGAAGTTTGCAATAATGAGCTTATCTTACACTTAGTAATAAAACATTGATGATTGCTAGTAGTTTTAAAGAAAGATCGCAAGTTTTTAAGTTCATCAGCATTTTTAAAGAGGAGCAGATGCTTGCTGTTGCTTATTTACTGCATTAATTCCTTTTAGAGTTTTCTGTAGGTCTCATCATTCAGTGCTACTTCCAGTACAAACGTGACAGTCTATCTTGTACTGGCCCATCCCTGTCAGCACTGAAAAGCAAGGATATAGACAGAGCAACAAGAGTAACACACCATAACACAAGTCGACTTCCACAGTGGAGTTACTCCTCTTCTAGGGTTTTGGTGTTGGTATAACACAAACAGATGAAAGCAATACTCTCATATCTAACGAACACAAAGGGCAAGACAACTTATTCTGGGTTGCAAAGCTCCCAGAGAAGCTAACCCAAAATCAAATTTTCCAGCTGTCACCAGGTCTGGCTCATTTTGGTATGATGTGCAGTCCTATCTCTGTAGAACATCACTGCAGAGGATCATCCAAAAAGACAAACAGATTCCAAGCACTGCTTCTAAATATGATCTCAAGGTACATTTTACCAACCCTGTTAACTTTGCTCTCATTACAGCACAATGTCAAGCATGCTGCAGATTTTGGCAGGTCAGGACACCACGGGTATTACAAGATAAACCCTGGGATCTCTGTTCAGAACTACTTCACCTTGCTTACATAAGCATGCACATGTACTGCTCCTCCCCTCTGCCGTTTAATCAAAGTCCTTGAATCTGTGGGACAATCTCCAACCTACAGGGTAAAAATCTAGAAGATTCCCAGAAATCCAAGGACAGACTGAAATTTAACAGTGTGGAAAATTATTCTGCAGTACATCCTCCATGACAGACAAAAGCCTGGATGGATCTCCAAAACCATTCCTGAGGTCACCACTGGCTGTACAGTGACAGTAGGAACGGGACAGTAGGGCTAAGAGCAGACTAAAAAGCAAAAGAACAAAATCCACCCTACACTTAGAAACTCTTGTGCGACTTCAGCACACAAACCAACCCCCTGAAATCACTGCTCACAGGACAGCAAACAAGCCCGAAAGGCAGAAAGGTCTGCACGCGCTGCTGCTGCTTTGTTTATTTTTCCATACACTACAACTACAACTTACAAGACAAATCTATCAGCTGGTAAGACAAACATGAAGTACACACACATGGAACATAAATCTGTTTGCATAACCAAACATTATAGCTGGGCTTTATTTCTCCTTCCAAATAAACGTGCCTACGTGTCATGTATACACACCAACACCCTCCCTGCGACAGGGGCCTCAACACACCGTCGTTACTATATGTGTGTCACCTCATCTTCTGCCGCAGCCCACGGCTCTGGCCATCCCCACACACAGCCACACCACTCCCGCGGCACTGACCTCCTTACTTCCACTCTCAGCCAGCTCCACCCTGCCTCCACCACCAACATGCCTCCAAGCCGCAGCTATCCATGCACACGCTTGCCTGTCACATCCCTTCTGGATCACCTGCAGGCAGCTGCCAGGCGCTCAGTCCCTTGCCCTGGCCGGCGCTGTCCCGTGGCTGCAGTTTAAAGGCCACTTTTTTCTACTCTTTCCCTTTCTGTCTGCTTGCTCCTCAGCCCTTCTTTCTCCAGAAAGTGTGCGACACCCCTGCTTTCTCCAGAAGCACCTTCACCTCCTCTCTCTCTCTCAAACCTGTTTGGCCCTTCATGACTAATTCTTCCATTTGGGCTCTCCCTTGCTTGCTCAGCTTCAGTCCCGGCCCACTGCCTCCTTGCTTGTCAGTACCTTTCACTAAGAGTTCAAGCACCTCCTTGCCCCTTCTATCCTTCTTTCTACAGAATGGCCACTCTCCTGGCATTTCTATTTTCAGTTACTACTGAAGACACCAGGCTCAGAACTTGTTCCCCTCGTGCCTATTCAAGCCGCTGCTGCTAACAGCACAGCGATCTCCCCCAAAAAAATCAAAAGAATCCCAACACCCAGGTCAAATGGCTCATGTGTTAGATTGAAGTGCCATTCTTCTCCTTCAAGGATCTCCACAGTTCCACGCTATTCTGTTTCATGTGGGCAGTGATTCATTCTCCCCAATGCACCTTTTCATAGAATCATTAGGGATCAGAAGGGACCTTGAAAGATCATTTAGTCCAATCCCCCTGCCACAGCAGGGTCACCTAGACCAAGTCACACAGGAACACATCCAGGCAGGTCTGGAACGTCTCCAGAGAAGGAGACTCCACAACCCTCCTGGGCAGCCTGTTCCAATGCTCCGGTACCCTCCCTGGGAAGAAGTTCCTTCTGATATTTAAATGGAACCTCCTCTGTTCCAGCTGGCACCCACTGCCCCTTGTCCTGTCATCAGATGACCTTGAGAAGAGCCTGGCTCCATCCTCCTGACACCCACCCCTCACACATTTATAGACATTGCTGAGGTCACCCCTCCACCTCCTCTTCTCCAAGCTCAAGAGACCCAGCTCCCTCAGCCTTTCCTCATAAGGGAGCTGTTCTACTTTCTTCATCATCTTCGTTGCTTTACGCTGGACACCCTTCAGCAGCTCTGTACTGGTTTCCCACTTAATGATCTTTTGTTTCAACACTGCATTTAGAACTTGGTTTTCATTTTTTTAATTCAATTCTTAAAAACATGTTTTCCCCAAGATATTAAAAATTATTTTCCAAAATTAAATCCATGGCTGGGTGTTGTTGCCTTTTTTCCCCCAACACATAATATGTGTAGTACATACTGCTGAGTTCTAATTTGGTATGTATATTCCTCAAGGCAGGGGCTTGAGATCTTTCATATGCACTCTTTTATATACTTTTATACAGTGCCAAATGTTCCAACTTCAAATAATTTCTAAGAGCAAATTATCATTATAAAGTCAAGCTTCACCTTTTCAAAGAGTCAAGGTCCTTCTTTTCATCAGAGGCCCAGACAGAAGTTGAAAAACAATTATTTCCCATGAGCTCCAAAAGTAAACTGATCCCTTCTTCTGTCGACTCAGAGTTCACCCCTTAGTTAACCAGAAAGGCCATCAGATAGTAAAGAACCAAGCTTATACCACATCACTAACCTCTTGTCTCTCTGCCTTTCTGAAACATAGATTTTCCATTTATCAATTAACAGGATATTAATAACAATAAGCAGTAAGTGTAACAACAAATAAGTTTCAAGTGCCACAGGCCACCAAAGGAAATACTTCCCTCTCCATTTCTTCAAGTCACAAGCAACTGAAGGAAGTGGGCTATGTGGAACATCAAACTAAACTGTAGGATGCTGCTTTATCTCACACGTCTTAGTGTTCTGCAAATACAAACACACTCCCTTCCTCTTCAGGCCAATGCTGAAGTGAGCGATATCCACCAGAGAAGCACAACGTAACTGTGACTCCCTAACTCCAAGAGCAGAATTTGAGCCAAACTGCTAAGTCCTTAAACCTGTTACGCAACAAATAAGCATGGATTACAGCATGGCCAGTTTAATATGGGATATTTTGTGATGCTATTCCTAACTCACAAACACCACTCGCATCAGCCACGACCACAAAGACCATTCTCCTAGTTTTTGTTACGTATCTCTGTTACAGCTTCAACTTTTCTCTATCTCACACACTTACTACTCACCTACTCCCTATTTAATAAACTTTTACACCACAAAGAGTGCTAAATAATCATGATGCAATAGCACAGTTTTCCATTTGCTTTGTATATAAACAACTGCTTGCCCTACAGTTTCTTGACATTACTTATTATCAAAACAAACCATTTATAACTATATATTATCTTTAGTACTCCATGGCTACTCTACCTGTAGCACTGAACACAGAGAGTACAAATCAAAAGAAGCAATCTGTGCCAAGGAGGTTTTTTATTTCAGTACAAATATCAAGCAAACCTAATTGAAAATACCTGACTAGAAGCACATTTTTAGGCAGGCGTAATCTGATTCTGGCAGGTTTACAATAGTCAGCTACGATGTTTGATAGTGCTTTAGAGGATTTAGAATTTTATTTTTTTTAAAACAGGTTTAGATAAGCACACTCGTATTCACTTCCTTCAGGTAATGGGTATGTTTATCAAAGTCACTCTTCGTAATCTGAAGAGGAGATTTCCTCACAAGAAAAGGCTTGCCATATAAAGAAATAACCTCAGCCTTACAACAGCTAACTGTAAAAAGCACATTCTTGAAAGAAAATCACGCATGTAGTAGCATTACCAGTGTGTTTGGTGCCACAAGTACAGCACCTTACAATCCTCTATATTCTAAATATTTTCTACAGTCTTCTACAGCGCCTTTCAGCACATACAATCATCTATTTTCTAAACATAAGGAAAATTTGTTTTCCTAAAACCCATGCATAAAGCTTGCAATCAAGTAGGACAATGCATTTTAACATCACAAATTTTAAAATACAGTTTTACTACTAAATGCTGAGTATTATGCCTCCTTCCATCACTCTACTATACTGAGAGGTGTTCAAGTACTTTCTGAACTTCCCATATGGGATTAACATTTAACAATTAACATTTAACATATAAAGTCAAAGTGTTACTGAAAAACACTACAGAAAACCAAGTGTGGTTACAAGATGCATAGAAAGCACAAGAGAAACAATGATCATAGTACTGTCACCTTGGAGAACTAAACCCCATGGGTCAAACATTCAAATATTATGATACACTCAAGGTCTTAGGAGAGGTTTTTGAACACGAAGCTGTGGATTGTCCTATTTGCCTTTTGATCACTTAAAGCACACTCAGTCATGTCTCAAGCTGCTTCTTACAACTGCAAGGCTGAAGTGCCTTCTGTTTTCAGAGGTTTACATCTTCTCTTTATCAGCCACCAGAGTGCAGAAGGGTCTCCACATCATAGGAAGTGAGAACACTGTAACTGAAGGAAGCAGATATTCTTTTCCTCATCTGCTTCACCTGTAAAGCATTCCCCAGAAGGCTGTGGCAGCTTACCTCTAAATATCTAATGCAAAAGGGACAGGATAATCCCTTTACATACCCATACAATGTGTGGTCAGATGTACAGAGCATGTGCAGCCTCCACTCGCCCAACGGTATTTACACGTAATCAAAAAACCAGGCAGAAGAAAACAAACTAATTTATTTGGTTTGAAAAGAACCGCTTTGGAATTAGGTATCTAACATTTCAGTTCTAGGTTCATAAATATTCTCCATAATGCTTTTAACTAGACATAACTAAATGAAGAGCACCAAAGATAAAACAAGAGTGTTAAAAATCATCTTCATTTTATGAGCCCAGATAACCATAAAAAAAAATAAATCAAGGTACCTGCTGACAGATGTCCCATGCCATATTCTCTCTGGCTCCAGTTCCTTCTCCTGCAGGACACAAGTCCTTTGTTATAGCTGCCAGGTGCCTTGCGGTGCAAATGTGGCACAAACATTGCAAAACCTTGAATGGTACTAAAAATATCTTGATCTTTTGCCAGAAGGTTTCTAGAAAACCATAACCCTGGATATAAGTAGAATAGATGGTGATAATAGTATTGTAAGACAAGACAGGTCTGAGGGAGCAGAACAAACCCCGCTGTGTCTCACTGGGTTTGTGCTGTGCAAAACTGGATCTACCTTGGATCAGCAGCTGCAGCATCTGCTGACACCAAAATCATTAAAAAAGGATTGGGTAGTTTTGACTAAAATTTTTAGGTATCCTGAATGAGAAAGGTCAACAGGTCAACTCTCTGAGACCTATCCATACTGCTGGAAAATAAATGTCTGGGTCTCCATCTGCCTCAGTATCTTATTCTCTAGAACACTACCACCTTCAAACTTGTGCGTACAATATTGCTGCCTATGCTGCAGAGTACAAATAGCAGGTGCAACGGGTGGTCTCACGCTGCTACTTAGATGCTTCCTCATGCTCTTTCTAGGTGATTGGACCAGAGGTTTTCCCAGCCTCTAAAGTAGTGCTTGGCCAGCATGGGTCGCCACTGTGGGACTCTAGCAGGAGGCAGTGGCTCTTTGAGAACCTCATTATAGCAGTTTTCTGTAACTTTTATTCTACAAGGACCTCTCTTGTCAGGGCTAGAAGAGAGGTCACCAGCTCACAGAAGACATACTCAAGGCTTTCTGGCTACAAATGGAATCAAATTGTAACCTGAGTCAATCAAGTGTCCACACCAACTTACTACACCAACTTCAGCAGAGTGTACTTAGGATTAGCTGAGCATCTTTCACTGTGTTAAACTTATACAGTGCTTCTGCTAATGAATATTTATCTTTCATCTCATAAATCTCTCAACAACTGTGTATTAGACCCACACAAGAAGGGAGACACCAGCCCTTTATTTATCTTTCTTTAAATCCATCTTGTCATTTATCTTCCTTAAATGCTTAGAATTATTTCCTTCTGCATCCACTTTCTTTTTAAGCCCTGCCTGAGCTGACAAGGTGCAGATCAGCTGGAAACCAAGGAAATTGAAATTTGCATAGAACCTCACACCATCACCTAACTGATCCAGACAAGGCTCAGCATTTCAAACTCATGAAAGAGAAGCCCATCCAGGGCTAAGAAACCAAAAAGACACAGACATAACCTCCAGTTTAAGAAGTCATTGAGCTGCAAACCAGTCAAACTGGGAGAGTACCCCAGGAGGAGTTACCACCAAAGGCTTGTCCCACTTATGCACCATCCCCACACAGCTACCCAAAGTGCATTGTCAGAAGGAGGATAATGGAACACACAAACCTTCAGCCTGACCCAGTTCAGACCCTCTTATGTTCCCATGACTATTAATTACAAACCTCCAGCCATCTGCTGCTGTACTAGAAAAGGACTTACTCCACTCAGACCTCACAGCCCAGTCACCTCCAGCCAAATGGTGGGCAGTCACTTCAACATGACCACAGAAATGCAGGAAAGCCTTATCTTTCATGGTGAGAGGCAGAAGAGCCAGTGCTGCAGCCAGCATACCTGGCAGAGTAGTGTGAACATGTCTCACCAAGGTGAAGCTGACTCCCTTCTCTACCTTTTTATGAACATATGTGAGGGGTCAACAGTCTCTAGAAAAGCTGGAAACACAACTTGCAGGCTGGGAAGGTAAACAGTGCTGTTTCCCTGGGACACAAATAAAAAACAACCAAGCTCTGAAAACACACAAAACACATCTCCTCCCACTCTGCTATCCGCTCTGTTTCTGTGTCACAGCTTCACTCCACAGAGGCTGTCAGGAACACAGACACCTTTCCCTTCTGCAAACCACACACCACCACAGCTGCCTATAAGATGCTTCAAAGACATCCTCCCTGTGCCTCCACTGATGGACTGAAGCAACCAACTCAAGTCAAGTGTCTTGCACCCAAAAGGGAGGAACAGAAATCATGGGAAGAAAACCATATGGAATTAAATCACAGGGATTTTGTTTTCATAAGCCATTTTAAAAGATGCCATGGTAAGATTTAAAAGGCCCTCAGTACCTGAACACCATAAATTCCCCAAGTGAATGGGATGCTACTATGGGAAAAAAAGGGATATCGTCAGTGTATTTTCACACCCAAAGCCTGTATGACCAGTAGTTTCTGTCTGAAACAGTAAAACTCATGTCTAGAGATTCTGTGGCTAATAAGCATTTGATTTCACTTTCAGCAACAATATAGCCATCATATTATAAATGCCATCAGAAAGAATGTTAATTATTTTCTAAGAGTCACTGGGTAGCTGTTAATGAAGGCAAACTGTTATGGAAATCCTGCCAAAAGAAAGTAATGACCAGATGTGTATCACTGCAGCAAGGTCTGGTTTAACTGGGTAACAACTTTAAATCATTAAAAAGAGTTAGACCCATTTATTATCACATTTACCCCAATAGTAATTTTATAGTACTTCTCCTAATCCAGAATCTATACAAGCCCTGGAAAACAAAGTTTACAAACCATGAAGCAGATAAAGCAAGAGAAAGAGCAACATTCTGAAAGCTTTCCCACTTAAGTTGTTTTTAATAACTTTTGCTAACCTCCCTTTACAGCTTTTTCAGAGTCCAGAATGCTTCCTGCACCCCAAAATAACACAAGCTGCAGAGATGTCGGGAAGTTATAGATGCGCACTTTTTAATTACTCGGAGTTAAATAACGTTTGTCACCTACATTCACGTTCTAAATGAAAACAACACACACAGATCCAGGGACGTGCTCGCAAGTCTGTACCCTCTGCCGCCACGCCTGTGCAGGAGCAGCTAATTAAGGCGCTGAGCCACGCTGATACAGAGCTGTTGCTAGGCTGTGAGATACTACTTTGTAACTACTACTTGTACCACAAAAATAGCAATTTATAGTCCTGCCCGATTTTAACCGCACAGCATTGGGCTTTAAGAATAGCCTCACATTCCACGTTGATATTAGATTGGTATTTCTCACAAAGCTGAAGTGAGTTATGTTTCCATATACATGAAATAATTATCGATATTGTCACAAAGCTGAAATGAATCATGTTTCTGTACACGTTGAACAATTAGACTGATATTTTTCACAAAGTTGAAGTGAGTTATGTTTCCGTGTGCATTAAATAACTGGGAAAGCAACCTGTATCACCTTACATTTCCTTATAAAGGATCTACAACCCAAAAATGCTTAAGCCTCTCCAACAGCCCTTTAACATAAACATTCTGAAGGCCAAAGGACAAGACCACAACTTGTCTTCAGCACATTGCAGAAAATTTAAAAGTTATTTCATTTGTAAACGTTTCTTTATTAGAAGAATGCTTATTGCTTCAATGATTCATATTCCCATGTCTGCAGCCTATTGAGCAAGTAAGTGAAACAACATCTATGCATTTTATAATTAAGTTATCTCCATGTTATTGTTCTTGTCCTCCGCGAGTGAAAGCCCTGAAGGAAGAAATGCAGCTGTCGAGTACTGAAGGCACTTCTCATTTAAAGTACCTTATGGAACAAAGGCTGAAGCCAAAAGGTGGTCTCATTCATTCAGCACAATAAAATCCACCCAGGGAGAGTCCCGACAATGATCAAATATCAATCAACAAAATCACAGTTCTTCACCCACAGGATGATTTCTATCACCCTCCGGATGATTTCCTGGGAGTGTTACGATTATTTTTATTTATAATTATTTGAATCATGTATCTCTAAAAACACACAGCCAACCACTGAAAAACTACATGCAAGGTTTTAATTATTCTCTTAGTGTCTTGCCATTAATTTTGTTCTGACATTTTTTCAGCTGGACAAGAAAAGCAAACACGTGTCAAGGTCAGAATGAAATAGCTGGTTCTTACTTCATCTGAATTCCAGTTCTGGGCAACAAAAAAAAGTCCAGCAATTTAAACAGGAAACAGACTTGATAGTTCTGAATTCATCCTTCCCATGAATGGAGAAGCAACATGCAACAAGTCTGCCTGCTTCTGCCTGTTTCATTATTGAAAGAAAAGAAAATGCACCCACAAAAAACCAACAGCCATTTTTTAAAAAGCCTCAGATTTCATCTTGCTGGAGAAGACCTGCAAGCAGTGGCTGGTTTAACAAAGCTGTTCTTCAATGAAGCATGAGATGTAAAATGCAGAGCTGAGCGTTGCTTCTAATAGGAACTGGATGGAGTCTCGTGTACAAAAAAATTCTGAACATAATTAAGAGCAAGTGCTGTGAGGTCACCACTCACTGCCATACATGAAATGTCACCGTAGCTTCAGTGATACTGCAAGCACTCCATGGCTTTACTTTGGCTGATCTCAAGCTGAACTGCTGCACTAGTTGTTTTAAAAACCCATTTTATTAGACTATTTTTTATTATGCATTTTATTTGTATTTAGTAGCATGATAACAGAGCATGTGCAGTCAATTCTGTTTCCTTAAATTTTGAGCTATTACAGCAGAGATTCCCAGGAAAAAAACCTTTTGTGAAGCCAGCGCCATCAGCTCACCATAAGAACAGCCGTAAGAGGTGAGACCAAAGGCCCTAGAAAGTGCAAAGTAACTCTGAAGTAGATGCCATCATCCTCATTCAAAAAAAGTGTTTGCTTGACTTCAGGCAGCTCTTGTGCCATGTCAGAACCTCTCCACTAGCTAGCCAGAGCTGGAATGGTTTACTCTGATAATAACTTGGTGCAATGAGTTTCACAGATGAAGCGTCTTTGAGACTTCGCTCTTCCTTGCACCCAGCCACATGAAGACATGTCTTTTCAAGCACCACTCCAACCCCATAAACTGTTTCACGAAGTATTGTTTTTGAATAGGAGTTCAGTGCGAAATATTGGTGAAATAACTTGAGCCTAAAGCAACCTTTCTTCAACGCCTACATTTGATCTGGAAGAGCTTCTAAGCCAGCTTTACAATACTGTAAATGTTACGTACTTGCACGTGCACAGAAGTGCAGCAGTTTGAGAGACAAGGGGACAGGTATAAATGGGCATCTTTCAAAGTAGCCAAAGAAGACTAAGGCTTCGTATTTCGGAGCTTCCTTTGAAAACTTTGGCTGTGCTTTTTGCAAGTCTCATTTGCTTTTTTTATCCATGGGTTAATCAGATAATTTTAGTGGTAAGCACTCAAAAATGCATACCCAGAGAGGGGAAAAAAATTCTCTTGCACAGAGGGGGAAAAAAAAAAGAAAGAAAGAAAAAGGGGAAAAAAGAGAGAGGTTAGAGAGAGTTTTTGAAGGAAGTAGTTTTTGGTCTACCCTTTAGTGCATGGGGGTTCAGTACGCTTTAATTGCTGCTTTGAAAATGGCCTATTTTATCTGCAGAGCGAGCCAAAAAGCATCTGAAACCATTAAACTTGCAGGTACTACCCAGAACGGCTATTTGAAAGAACACATAGTGAATCCTGTTTAAAATTTAATAATAAGTAGTATTTTATATTGTCTGAGGAAATCTCTGATGTTCCGAGCCTCACAGCTTGCCCAAGCTGTATGGCAGTACAGCAGGATGCATTTTAAAACTGCTATTTTATAAATACATTTTCCTAAAAGGTGTAATGTTAGCATTTCCACATGTTTTGTTGTATGCTGCCTGAACAAAAATATCTGATGCACATAAATTATAATGTCCTGGAGCAGCCTGCATTACAGAAAGCTTCATCCGTCTCTGTGGTCCACATAAAACCATTAAACTGCTCAGAACAGTAACGTCAGCATTTCATAATTATAACTCTGAATTAAGGCTTTTGTGTTATTCTCCAGGAAAACTTGCACCTACATTTAACAATGAAAGAAAAAACATCAAAATACATCTTACTAAAGGTTCATGAATGAATCCATTCTATCACTGCTGAAGCATGCATAAAGCCAAAATCCCTTGTATTTCCACATTACTTTTTCTCCTTCTACAGGAATAAAAGTTGACCTAAAATGGTTTTCCTTTCAGAAACTGAAAGCAGAGGGTGGGCTATGCTGTAAATACAGGCTTTTCAGACATACTTTTTTATTTTAAAAAAAAAAGAGCTGTTATTAAATGGAACCAAAAGAAACTCAAGTCTTTAACTGAAACTTTACACAAGATCCAATTTTGCAAACACTTACGCAACCAAGTAACTTCACACACACATAAATAATCTGATTAAGTCCAGTGGGGCAACTTGTATTTTCAAAGCTACTCCTATCTATTAAGTGTGAGTAGAATCATGTCACAGTAGATTAAACAAAAAGATGAAATTGGATATTTCAGTGAAAACTTCAAAATTTCTTCAGAAAGGCAGTACTTCAAACACTTGATCAAATTCCACCCCTCTTCTCTAAGCAAAAAAAAAAAAAAAAACCAACCCCTACAATATTCAAAATTACATAAAATTAAACCTGAAATTACTCAAGTGATGTGCAAATATTTTTCAAACAGTTAATTGGCTCTGGAGATATTAACTAGGTTACTAATTTAGGCAAACACTTTTCAAGTCTCAGGTATCTCTATAAACCATCATGTTTAAGCACTTAACAAGGAGATCTTGCTTTCCAAAGCACTTATTACTGCAATTCCCGTTGACTGCAATGGGATTTCTAAGTACTCAGCTCTTCTGAGTAAGGGAATACTTAATATCAGGGCACAGGAGTGCAAATTTAGAAATCTATAATTAGGTCATCCAGATGTTACAGTTCTTGTCTGAATAACTAATTTGTGCATTGTTCTAGAGATGATAAATTATCACACACAAAAACACCAAAACCCTAGAAATTATGACACAGAAAGCACACTCCCTTTCACAGAATTGTGTGAGAGGATGCCAGTAGAAGCCTGGAGCTTTGATCTTCTTTTTAACACTCACTTATACAGTAGCAGAAATACCTTTAACCCTCCAAAATACATTCAGCCAATGCTACAAGATGCCAGCTGCTTTCTCAACAAGCACTAAATAGAAGATGACTTCACCTGAGAAGCCCTTTAATCCTTCCTGTATTATTGTGTTGTCTAAGCACGCTGCAAAAACCTGCCTGTCGTACCTCTCCCTGCATCTGCAGATTGCATTCTCTACAGCTTGGATGCAATAAGCTGCAGTTCATTTTTCAAATGTAGAATCAATACTGTTAAGTGGCAATCTGGGGGGTTTTTCCTCCCTTGTATGAATGCTTGTAACCATTATTGAATCATTTCTCATCTACTATCTTGCATAATGTCAGTGTTTGCTCTTTTAACGTCTGCCTTTGTTTCTGCTGCATCTTCACTTTTAGAACCTGCTTCCACACTCACTTTGGAGGCTTTTAGTCATAGCAGGGTGGTAAAATCACTTCCTTGTGATGCTCACTTGGTGCTATGTTAAACAAACAAACAAAAAGTCACTTCCTGATACTTCCATTGATTTTTCTTCTCCTTGATTTTAGGGTGTTACTGAGTCAGCTCCCAAAAGAAATTGATGCTGGAAAGCTGTCAAGAACCTATTTATAGCTTGAAAGTTATTAAGTGCTGTGAATGTTTGTGTTTCAATTTAGAAAATTATCTGTTACCAATACTTCAACCCTCTCAATCACTGATTTCCTAACATAACGCACACATCACCGAACAACTCATGTTTGATAATCACCTAACAAAAACTGCCCATTTATAGTATTGATCAGCAGTTGGGTTTTTTTTTTTGTCCCCATACATGTAATAGTTCGAGGGAGTAACAGGCACTTGGCAGTATCAACACTGCACTGACAGAGAGAGAAACTGGCTGGCGCTTGTGCAACATCATGTCAGTAGATACCACGTCCATCAAACACTGACAGTTTGGCAGATCAGGCGCTTTCTGCCATAATGTCATAATGACTTCAATTTACTTCTCCGTTGCACCCAAGGGCTGTGATTTCATCAGCCGTTCAAGTCTCTTCTCTTCAAGAACAAGACTCCCTTGCTTTTACATCCTTGACAGCTCCATATATTTCCTTAAAGTTTCCTAGCAGGCATAACCGGAACAGTAAGAAACATGAAGCTGTTACTGCTTCCCTCATAATTTATACAAGTAACCAAAGTTTTACTTAGCAACTAAAATTTCACACTCAAAATTCAAATGGCAGTGCGTTTTAGCTGCTGAAGAATGAACAAAACCAGATGAAGGTAACCTGATAAAACCCACCGGAATAGCTATTTTTACAAGCCTGAGAAAGGCAGGCCTGCCTGTACTTCTGAGTGAAGACTAAGGCAAGCATTCAACATCCAACAATGTCCTTCCAGCCATTGAGAAGTGGTTTTGATCAAGGAAGGGCAGCAGCATAGAATGAAGACCAGTGTCTGTGCCTCTCCACCTGTAGATGGAGGAAAGTAACTGCATGCATCCATGTCCCATTGCGAGAAAACAAGTATCACTGTATGAAGTCACCAAGACATCACCAGCAATCAGGAGATACTCAGGTATTTCTTCACAGTGAGATACTGCAACAAGAGCAATGATGATGTCAGTTAGCAGCTGAAATGAAATTCCTGTCTCGAGTGTTGGCATAAAGACAAAAAAAAGGAAAGGTTCTCAACTTCACAGCAGCACTATTTTTGGACAATAACACTAGACATGTGTGTTTGTCTCCTCCCAGCACCCTCAGGTCTCCTCTGCTGGCCAAGATGATGATCAGTAAAGTATTTCAATACTTGGTCATGAACAGTAAAATTTTGATATTTGCCTTTAAAACTTCTCAAGCAGAACAAAAAGAAGTGCATCAAAACTTTTTTTTAAGAAAGAACAGACGCGACTGAGAAATCAAACACGTGTTTCTGTATGCAATTTCTATTTGCTACAGGAAACAGAGGGTAAACCTCCGGTTCTCATAAAAAGTGGGTAGAAAAACCCACCCCCTTGAAAGTCAGAATGGGGTATGAGGACTTCAAGGAACTTCCCAGCTCTAATAGATAATGTCTCAACACTTCCATCAGAGGTGAGTCACCACCTGCACGCCTTAGCCCAGCCCAACCCTGCCTCCTCACAGGTACCACATACCGCAGTTTCTCCCTCCTCTGCCCAGGCTCTGCCTTCTACTGCACAACCACTGTTACAAAGGAAGACACCACACCATCACATACACAGCTGCTTTTTTATCGAATCCGGTTGCTCAAGCAGCCTGGCCCATTGGCCTTGAAAAGACAGGCAAGTAACTCCAGCAACAGGCTCAACTCCTATGCTGCTATGTCAGCAGAAACAAAATTATGCTTTCATTTCNGCTGTCAGGCACCTAATTGTCTTCAGAGATGAAGCAACAACAAACAAGCCTAAAGAAAAGTTTATATAAGCTACCTAACACACGCCTCTACAACTGATTGTTACATAAATACAGAATAATTATCTCTTAATCCGCTGCTCCATGAGACAGGTGTTGTTAATCTGAAGAAGTATGCAAACAATTTTGTTCTTCTCTAAAAACTCTCCAGATCATCCTATCAGTAAGATCGGGTACTGGATGACCTAGCTCAAACATGCAGATGCCTGCTGCAATGCAGGATGCCTCACCTGTCAGTAACCATAGGAAGAGTAACTAAGCACAGGACCCAATCTGACTGCGCCCCAGTAATTGCATTGGCTTTGACTTACCACACTTCAGCATACCTGTCAGTTGCTACATCCTGGCCAAATCCCTTCCTCCTCACCCTTGCAAAGTTGCACAGGACATTTAGCATACTAATGATGTATCTCAGCCGACCTGGTCCTCTCAGGTGTCTATGTCACAACCACAAAAGAAAGAGCGTGCTTGGATTGTGTCCAGTGTAGAGCAACAAAGATGATGAAGGAAGTAGAACACCTCCCTTAGGAGGAAAGGCTGAGGGAGCTGGGTCTCTTGAGCTTGGAAAAGAGGAGGCTGAGGGGTGACCTCAGCAATGCCTATAAATATGTGAGGGGTGGGTGTCAGGAGGATGGAGCCAGGCTCTTCTCAAGGTCATCTGGTGATAGGACAAGGGGCAGTGTATGCAAAGTGGAGCAGAGGAGGTTCCATATAAATATCAGCAGGAATTTCTTCACAGTGAAGGGGTAACAGAGCTGCTGAGGGGGTTGTGTGGAGTCTCCTTCTCTGTAGACATTCCAGACCNAATCCCTAATGATTCTATGAATAAGAAAATAACCAAGCCAGACCCCTGACAAAATGCCACACCTCTCTTACTCTCAACATACCCATTTCATAGCAACCCTTTCGTGAAAGAAGGGGTTCAGCGGGGCTGAGGAACAAACCTGGCTCAAGAGCTCTACACCAACAGTGACAGGGTAGTGCCATGTCCACGCTCAAAGCACATGTACCATCATGCTTGATGATCAGAAGAAACTCCACATGTCTGCTTTTGGCTGGGTAAAGGGGTGTATTTTCCACTCTCTGAAGATGACCCTGGAGTTTGAACTTCGCTTTCAAAGCCAGGAAGTCTTTCTCCTTTCGCTCAGTGAGGAAGATTTGTGCCCATACATACCTCCAAATACTGACAACAGGATGAGTGATGCCTTCATTACTCTGGCATAAGAGTTTAACACTTGCATATTGCTAGTGGGACTACATAACTGAGGAAAACTGGTCACCAGTGAAAAAGTAGCAAGTTTTGGATAAAATGGGTGCACGTGCACTGCAGATAGCACTTCCTTGAAAATATTAAAATACCATTTTAAATTAGCCTGAACTTTCCCCTGCTAGTATGGCATCCTTCACCTAAAACTTGCTAAACAAAACCTGTCGCGTTAAAAGAAAATTCCTCTCCCCAGATAAACCCCATGTTGATGCATCATTTCCTAACAGTCATGCTGTTTTCGGGAGGATTAGATACTTTTTTAAGAAGAACAAGTAATTCTCACTGACTTCTTTGCCTTGGAGTCTTTCAACTGCACATCAGACAAGAGTCTTCTTTGCAGTGACACCTGCAGAGACTCCCTCTAAGCACATGTGCAAACAGGCAGTGTCAAAACATGATTCCTAAACTGCTGCCAGAAAGACATTTTGGGCCAAAAGACATCCATATAGGGGTTGCGGAAGGGAAATTCAGGAGGAGAGCAGTGATGCTTCACACTGGAACAGGAAGATCTCACCTATGCCACATCAGCAGTGCATTTATTAAACTGTTTTGTTCACCCAAGGTGGTATTTCAGCTTTCCTAAGCCTTCTTTCACCTTCTTGTTGCTTTGAGAAAAATCCACAGGAATGAATGTTCCTGCCTGCTCCTTCAGTTCCCAACTCTGCTGTCCTGTAGGTCTCCAGGTCGAAGCATCAGCCAGGACCAAGACCCCAACCTGAAACAGCAAGCAGAGCTGGCTGCACACTGCTTTTTTGTTAAATAGCCAGCTGGGCTTTAAAGTAAAGTAATCTTATGACAGCATCCTTTAAGATAACTGTAATGCTACCGTTTGGGCTGCCTGAGCCTCCTCTGACTAAGCAGAACTTACAGGTGACTTGGGAAGGACACAGCACCGGCAAAGCACAACCAGTGGGGAGCTGTAAGGATCCTGACACTTTATAGAGCTAGAAACTCCATCTGAGCATCAAATGCTGAACCTATCTCTTGAGAGCACTGTGAATTTGTGGCACTTCCAGAAAGACTCTGAAGCTGTATTAGTTAATTACTAGTTAATGGATGGATTATGCTGATACATAAGTACAGTGATTCCATGCAGAGGAGAAACTTTCTCCTGACATTTAACATGTATTATCTGGTTTTACACCCTAGTCAGGAATGTTTACAAAGAGAAGTAGTATGTCTCTCTTGAATAAGCAGAGCTATTATTGGAGCTCTAAAATTAGGCAATAGCAAATTGTTAATTCTCTCTGAAACAAAACCCCCAGTTGTACAGCCTGATCCATATGAGCAAATCTTTGCAGTCAGTTCAACAGGTTTCCAGGTGGCCACTAGCATGAGCCTACATAGATTAGCTTGCCAGACCAAGGACAAGTACTAAATCAGAAGCTTTGAACTCACAGCAAGTATGTTGATTAAATAAATAAATAAGGTTAGATCCAGTTTATTACTGGCAGCATGGTAACTCAAAGCAAAAAAACCTTCAAAACCTACTTAATTTGGAGCTCATTCTAATATTAGTATAAAAATATCAAATCAATAACATCTTTTAATGTTTAACCAAACAGCTGCATTTGTCCCTGGTTAAACTCTGCCAACACTGGAAATGAACCAGGGATTAATTTGGTTCAATGAATTTGGCTTTTAACCTAGACAGTAAAATTTACTTGTATAAAAGCTCAAATCCCAACTGGCAATGTAAGGATGCCTTAGGGTACACTCTGGTTCTTGCCAACACCACATACTCACCTTTACAGCTTTAAAATAAACCTGTGACTTTCATTTCCACATGCATGGGCAGAGACGATGCTTACATTAACAAAAAAAAAAATCAACACTAACTTGCAAGGGTTAATAATATGATACTCACTACGACGTAACCTCAAAACTATAAAAGACTACAAACAATCCACTTCTACAAGAATGGAAGTAGGGGAAGAGAAAAAAAAGGGACAATAAAAGAAAGGACATCTTTTTTCTTTGCCAGGGTAGGAAAAGCAAAACTGCTGAATGACTACAGGATTCCTTAGTCACTGTACTAAATTGCATGTTTACCTCTACCATTGACTGTGCAATACACTTAGTGCTATTCTAGGGAGTGTTTAAGAATACTTAGGAATTTCAGGAACTAAAGAAATCTCTGTTTCTAAAGTCATCATCACACCAATATTGCCTTCATTTTCCATTACCGAAAAAGTGATCTACCATTTTCTTTTTATGGCTGATCTACATATTCATATTATGTACACCACTACACACAGGGGACTGACCCGATCAGCCTTTGGCTCCCTTGATACCCTCATGTCATCCTGTGAAGGCAAAGAGAAGAATCCAGCCTACCAGGATGAAGAGGAGCCAAGAGGACAGAAGTACATCACAGTACACTGTCCTAAACACCAAGTGTTCTACATCATCACAAATGAACAAGAAGGCACTTGTATCTATGAGGCTGCAGATACTCTGTCTGCTCAGTGTTAACCAGATTGCCAGCATTAATGAAAACAACAATTTCACATTTTTCAAGTCCTGGCTTGGTAATACCAACACTTTTTTGTGTGTGTATGCCCAGGCAATGCCAAGCTTAGGCTGCCTGAGTCATAACACCACCCTACAGGGCCTGGCTGGTAACCACTGCTAACACTGGCACACTCTTACTCACAAGAAAGTGTCTCTGAAGTCAACGAGACTCCTCAGGTGAGTAAGAAGTGCTCATTGATGTCAGTAAAGATTATTCAGTGAGGACTTTGAAAGTTGTACTTTGCAGCAGTGCATGTATATGCACATGCACCAGAGCAGACACGACTACCTAACAGCCCTGAAATCACCACCTACCTACAAGGCAGGATGTGTTACACAGAAAAGCAGTCAGAAAGTGAGATAAATGACCCCATGCCATGACCTTGAGGTAGTAATAACCTCAGGGCAGGCTGTACCTACCTAGACCAGGGCTAAACATGACTCAGGGAGTACTGGGTTGAAGTACACAAAGACACAACATCGGATATCTCTCCTCCTGCTGGCTTGGTCCCCTGCCATCCCACTGTGCTTTCTATGGCACTATTTCACTCCCAGCTGCACTGCTCATAAAGTGCATTAACGTGAGCTTTGTATCTGTGCATATTTACCATGACACAGCTCTTACTAATAAGCTGAATTATTAAACCCAGAAAGTTGCTGTTTGCAATAGCAGAGTACCTTCACAGTGAAGGGCAGCTCCGTGAACAGTACACTGACTCACAGACCAGCCCTACACATATATGAGTACACCCATGCTACACAGCATGCCAAACTTCTCCCTCCTTGGTTGCTCTCAGCTTTTGTGTGACTTTGCAGTGTCACCTTTCTGTAAAAGGCACAAATAGGGCTAACATGCAGATGAACTACTCTAATTCTTCCAGGTAGCTGACAGGTTCATGTCTTGGATGCCCCAGTTACGTTGGCATTGACCACATTTCTAGGCACCCAAGTAGCAATGAGAACATGAGCCCCATGGTGCTGTTTTCCTGGTGCTGTTTTCCACGACCAGTCCCTGAGTTCGTGGAAGAACAGAAAGCACTTCCACAGCATCAACTCACAAGCAGCCTTCAGTACCAAGAAGATCATCACTACATTTTTGCCTCGTATTGTGGATACACATTCAAACAGCACATGAAGATCTAACACTGAAGTTGGTTCCCCCCCATCTCTAGTATAATGCACAGTAAATTCAATTCTAATACCTTATCGTTGTGAACAGAGCTGTGATAATTAACAGGCATTTATTTGTATTTAATTTGACAGCAGATATGCTTTGAACAATTTTAATGACCCACTAATGGATCCATACAACCACATGTACACAGGAAAGATACGATCATGTCCTGGGACTGATTCTTACTATGTACACATCACAGAACAGCAGCAACAGATCATCATTGCTACTGGGTGCCACTGTATGACAACAGCTATAATTATACAGCCCTGATAAACCATCATCTTCTGTAAGCCCAAACCGCTGACTTGGTATCAGATACAAACAGATGCCTGTTGTTGTTCCCACACACCTTTACACAATCAGTAATTATGGTTTCATTTAGAGGGTTAACTGTTAGTAAAAGGAACTGATCAAAACTACAGAGGCTTGGGAAACCAAACTGCTGCACATCTTCATTTAATCTCCTTCGTAATGCCTAAAACTTTAAGTCACTACTTCTGAAGAGACCCAAAACATCATACCCAGCACACTCTTTGCAAAAGTAATCAGAGCTAAGGTCATAGCAGTAAAATTCACATCTAGAAAACACGCCTTCCAGATATTTCATGAGTACTCACAGAAAAGACAGGGAGTCAACAAGACTTTCCAAGCACATTTTTTTAATGGCTAGCTTTGCTGACACACATCTTTCACAAACCTCCCTAGTCCTATCGCATTCGAGTCATTCATAGAAATTTCTCCATTTCCTTTCTGAAGGATGTTTGCTGCCAGTGCCAAAAGTTTATCAGCCTTAGGTGGCTGTCAGCGTCCCACATGCCATCTTCCCAGACTTCCTGTGCCAACAGCCTGGTTTCCCAGCATAACCCCATTCTTCTCACAGGCCCCTTGCAACATTCCCATCACTCCCATTTTCATCCCCAACAGAAAGTTGCTCCACTTCACATTCCTCCTCCAAAAACTCTCCTGCTCAACATGCCACATCCACCCACTCACCCTGATTCTCCAGCACCTTCAGGTTTTGAATGTTGACACCAGCTGAAGTTCAGAATCATGCAGCAGCTGGGAAATGGGGGGAATTCAGAGCCAAGCGGGTCTGGGGGACAAAAGGCAGGAAAAGGGTCTACAGAAAACAAAGATTTGTGCAATGGGAACCAAGCCTTAAGTGCTTTGAAGCAACTGCACAACAGAAACATTCACTTATTTCAGATGCATGCAAACACATCTGCTTGGCCAACCTCCTCTCCTGTAATTTTTCCTAGGACCTGTGGTGAGAGAGCACAACTACACATGCTTGGCACCAGACAAACAAGAGGTATCTCCATACCCTGCTCCTACACGGCTCTGTACACTCTCTGTCTTCTTCTCATGATGCTGTGGGGTGGCAGAGACCACGCAGCAGGCCACAGGCCAGTGCCATGGGAAATAAAACAAGATCTCAGACAGACCATGTTAAGCCATCCCCGTGACACTCAACAGTGCTGGAAATGGGTAAGAGGACTGGAGGAGCTCCAGCCACGACCTCAGCCTCACCACTCATCACTAAGGGACAACAATCCTTTAGTATCTTAAACAGAGATAACCACAGACCCCTGCCATGATTTCCAATAAAACAAAGACCCCCAACTAGAAAAATCCAGTGTCCCTAGGTACAGGGAAAATTATTTCTCCACCTTCAACAGTCTTCCTGGACATGCATGACACGCAAAATCCCACTTTCTCCCTCTTACTTCTGTATGGTCTTGCCACACTCTCTTTTAAGGCTGGGTTCAGCTCCACACGCCCTGTTTCCTCTCCTCCAGCACTTCCTGTGGCTGCTGCTTTCAGCAGCTCTTCACTGCCTCTGCAGATACCTACGCCGATGACAGTTTAGAGATCTCTACAAGTCAACCAGCTCATCTTGGCACTGCTCCGCTACCCCAACACAAGGTGTAACCTCGTGGGTGGAATTACACAAGTAACTCTGCCTATCTGTCTTAAGTAAATTTTGCAGATCCACTGTAAGACTCCATGAGAAAACCCCAAGCTACACTAGTCAAAATCCACTAGAGCCTAGAAGTATGGAAGTAGGAATGACTGTGTGAAGAACATTGTTATGGCTCTTCCACATAATTATTTTTCGTATTTTGTTTTGGACGCTAACATACTCCTATACTTTCACAGATATTTTCTCTTAAAAAAAGAATGGGAATATTCAAACAAGAAACTTCTATTAGAATAAAAAACTGTGATTTCTGCTCATCTTCTCCTCTCCATACTGTAAAATCTTCCTAACTAAGCACAATAAACCAGGTTTGTAAGAACAACAATATTCTGTTTCATGACTAGCATCTTCTTAGCTGTCAGTCACACTTCTGATTGTCTCCTTTTTCTTAAATGCTGAAGAGAGTTCAGTTTAAGTGACTGTGTTCTCTTCCATGAGGACAACAGAGAGCAGAGACTCATGTGAGTGATGGTCTGTTTTTTTTCCTGTGCAGGGGAAGCTCCAACTCATAGAAGAGTGGTCCTGACCCTACTGAGCAAAAGAACTGCACCACAATCTGCAGAACTAAACTTCAAACTTCTTGATCCTGCCACTGACCTGGGCTCCTCATCCTTCACTGCATCCAACACAGCATCACTCCTCCATCTCTATCCTCTGGAAGCAGAAAACTCAGGCACAGAAGAGCCACATCAAGAGGATAACCATCTGCCTTCCTCTCCAGTGTGATAATGCAAACCTTGACCCCTGGACACCAGTCCTGGAGCCTGCAGGAGGCTTGGACAAGGTTTTTGCAAGGACAGAAGAGAACTCGTGCTTTGGAAGGTTAAGGAATTAGCCTGATTTCTTATATCTCAAAGACCTCATTTCTTTCCATTTCCAGTCCCCATCAGATTCCTCTTCAGCTAGTATCTTCCGTTTCTCTTTCAAACCAGGTTAGCATTTCTCAAACTTCTTGCTCTCCCCCTCACTTTCAGTCGGGGCCAAGGAAGCACAAGCAGTTACAAGTCTCACCACCAACCCTTTCAGTGCTCCAAGTGTAGCTAAAAAGCTGCAGAAATCTTTTTCATCTGCCATTTCACTTGGCAAGTACCAAACAGCCAACCAATGTCACCAGGTTATCTCAAGCTGTACCCCAGGACAAGGCAGCAAAGACGGGGCCAGACACAAAGTCTCCTGAGCTAGAAGCTAGATGGCAGAAGACAAGGAGCAGTATCTACAGGGCTCCATCATATCTCTCACCTTTACATGAGGACTCAGAGGGGATGCCCCACTTTGCAGTTCTAAGCCTAGCTCAGAGATGAAGGTGCCACCTGCAATCTAGGTAAAAGGTTTTGCTATGCAGGAGTACACATACATTTTGCAGGCTAGAACAGCACACACACATCAGTCTGGTGCATTGACTTCCATATGATACACATCACTGTCACTAAAATGATCTGCTATGGTCTTTGCTGAAACCATAGGAAACGATGCTGTGACAGACTTGGTATTGGTGGGCTTACAGTTAGACTTGCTCATCTGGAAGGTCTTTTCCAACCTAAGCAATTCCACGACCGTGTAACAACAGACAATTCAGCATCAGGCATTTAACATTTCATGACTGGTAAACCTGTATGAGTTTCACACATTACTGCTTTTGCTCTGTTTTTGAGACTTTAAACAAGTCAAGACACCCTTTCATAATCCCCAAGCTCCTCAAACATCCACTTTAGAGCATCAAAACCCAGGGAAAAAGGCCGCCCAAGGTCCAGAAGACACTTCTGCTCTACAGACCCTTTTTTTAAGTGCATGGAACTTTGAAAACAAAGTATTTGCAAGCTCTGTCTTTTGTACTGCTTTCTTTTCTGATACAAATACATGGCAACCTATAATCCCTAATCAACCTAGAAAATAAATGACTGATAAACCAATCTGCTTGTAACCCCATTAACAGATTCTGGCTTCAGTATCAACAGGGTAATTTGCTGCGACTATTTTTAATCCCAACTGCTAAACCATTAATCCCACAATTTCCACATAGTATTTCCCGCATTCCCCCCCTCCCCCAAATTTACCCAAGGTTGCTAACAATTTTGCAACTCATTAAAGAGCAGATAAATAAATAACATTTGCAAATATACACCTCCTGGCACTGGAGAACTGAGAGACTCCAATTACTCGGTTGATCCTGTTAAAGCCATTACTTTCTAATTGGAAGGAGTCATTCAGAAGCAAAGCTGTGTGCCTGCCATGTCACTTGACACCCGGTATGTACCGCTCATGATAAGATGAACTCTCCAATATGCTGGCTACAATAAGAAGTGGGTTATTCCATCACAGCACCTATAGTCACAGCTTTCTCTGCTAAGATCTGCTCATATTTTATGGGACCAGGCTTTTGAACTTAAATGGTTGTGTTCAACTTAAATGTGTCAAACTAGCATTAAAACATTCTCCAAGCATCATTATTAATGTCAGTATAAATTATGCATTGAAGATCACAGCATTCATTACAGAGGTAAAATTTATCTGGGAGGGAAAGCAAAAAATAAAAAGATACAAATGGAGCAAATCTAATTAAAGCACTTATAGATTTTCGTACAGCTTTCCTCAGTTTTACAGAAAACACTTCTGTAAAATTACCCTTAAAATAAGCATTCACAGAGTCATTAGAAACAGAACCAAGGAAGTACAGTGTTAACCAGCTGAAGGTACAGTTATACATAGGATTCTGCAAAGGGGCTGACATGATCATAGACAAGATTGGTCACTTATCCAAGGATGAAGCAACATGCTGGAACAACAATCTGTAAGACAGACCCCTGTTTTCACATAAGCAGCTACACACAGGAGGAAAAGCTGTATTTAGTGTTGGAAGGGTGGTGTTTAATGCTCCTTTCAACTCTTATAAATGACAACGCTAGCCACTCCTAATTGGTGCACATTAGGATGCAGACACCACAGTGAAATTAGAGGCTTAGCAGTTTTTCAGGAGGCTTATAGGCACAAACACCTGAATAACCTTGTTGAAATATTTTTGTATTGCAAGGTTGAGTGAAACTACTTTAAGAGACAGATGGCGAGCGACTGGTATCTCACCGAGGGGTGCGGGCACTTTTGGAAGTTCTCACATGATGTACTCTGTGGGTAAAAGCCTGTTTACCGCACACCTTCAGACTTCCAAGTGGAGTCCCATCTCCTGAAGCATTAAAGATTAGCATAGCTAGAGCAGCACAGGGGAAAAAAAAACCCTAAAAATACAACTCCCAGGGGCTCCAAAGCCAAAGAGAAAATAAGAGACCTGATTTCCCTAATTGCATAGTTTAAGTCAATCCTTAAGCCGCCTGATTCGCGGTTTTATCATACTTGTGGCTGCCAGTACTGGTTTCAGCTCACCAATACAGGTGCCTCACAGTCTACCGCAAGGGAAGCCAGAATGAATCCATTAAAATAGACAACTAAGCAATCTCTGTGTAAAAGACTAGAGCAGGAGGGAGGGAGAAAGTCTTTCCAAGCACATCCTCAACCATCAAAGGAGCAGCTCTAGTTTCAGCCAGCAGAGACCGTAACACCTCGCCCCTCGATCCTTTACAACATACTGTGTCACAGGCTATTGTTCATAACTCTTCCCTCAAATCATTTCAACATTCAGAGCCCAACTATTTATTATGGAAATTATTTCAGAAGGGAAAAAAAATAAATTGCTTACTCATGAACCTGGTATCGTTATAACAATGAGGCAAAACAGCTGAAGACACAGTTACATTGCACAATCCTAAATGCATCATTTATTGTACTAGATTTCAGCAAAAGAGCATTCTGAAACATTAAATAAATCAGAGCATAAATGTGACTTGTTGTCAGCTCATACAATATGGGTTAAATGCTACCATATGGCAAGTGCACACACGTTACCCTTTGAAAAACAAAGAACATGGCTAATTTATTTTCCCAATCTATTTTTAAATAAATAAACATGATTAGCTTAAAAGGAGACTACAATAGTGACTAAAACACCTCCATTTCCACCAGTCTCTCTCTCTCTTTACTGAGAAGTAATGCCACTTCACTGCTCACCATATTCAAAAAAAAAAAAAACCAAGGAAAAATTAGTATTAAGTCAGCTTTATCCCTGTACTAAGCCAACATGAAGGTTTCCATGCAGTGTAAAAATAGTGACAAGCCAACTCACCGTTCCTCCTTTATTTAACCTGCCGGAAAAGCAAAGCATGCATGTGTGTGTGAGAGAGTGTGAGTGTGTGTGTGTGTGTGTGCAGTACGTTAAAACTCACTGACATATGATCCGATTTGCAGCAAACACTCCCAACAGAACCTGCCCAATAGATAGAGCTCTCGTTTTCCCTGCACCCCCCTGCCACACATGCACTGAAATGTAGAGTTTCAGTACACCCCCAACTGAAAAACACAAAAAATACAGAAAAGCACCAAAGCAAACATGGATGGGTGGCTCGAGCGGATGCTGTTGGTTTGAAAATTGTCTGCCTAGCCTCGACACCGAGTATTTGTTTTTTATCATTCTACTATAAATGAAACATGTCAGGGATCTAAAAATAGCCACGAATTGTAATTACATATGCTTTGTACTTTCTCTTTTACTTTGAAAAGAAGATTAAAAGCTAAGATCATTTTAGAAACTGTCCTTAAAGATTTGGGGAGCCACAAAATCATTCTGCTTTGCAATTTGGAGCACACACTGCTGGAAAGCACTGCCTTTGGAACGTAAATATGACAGCCCCAACCCAGAAAAGCAAGGTCCCAACACTGTAGAGTGAGAGGCAGAGAAAGAAAAGGGGGAAGAGTAGACAAAGAAAAAAAGTAATTTCTTAGAGATTCTAAGAGTGCCCTGATTATGGATGTAATGCTGTAAGCTTTAATTAGGAGTTAAGTGCTGTGTGCCAAATTCATCCCCACACACAGCCTTGTAAATTCAGAACCACTTTACTAAAGTTACCGCGGGTTTACGACGACTGTACAACAGCAAGGCCTGGCCTCTGGCTTCTGAAACAGCCCATAATGAAACACGGATTTCGTTGAACAAGCGTTAAGCTATGCAATATCCTGCTGATACAAATTAAATTCTTTTCCATAAGTAATCACTTTAATGAAAGGTTTGCAAAAATGGATTTCAAGTAGTCATCAGAATGTAAGTGGTTTGAATCCAAGAAAAAAAAAGGGTCCTCTGTTCCTCCGTGACATAAGACATGAAACAGTTTAGAGCAGTGTCTTCATTAGCACGTGGCTCTGTCCCCATGCAAACAGCTGCTGTCCCCGTGTCCCTGCAACGGGTGTTGTTTGCACTGTTAGGTCACAACTCAGAACCAGTAAACAGAAGAATTATTCTGTGGCAGCCCAGTGCTATGGTGTAAAATACCTGCTAGAACTTACTAGGCAATAAATAATTTGGCAGCAACTAGAGAGGTGCAAGTATTGTCCACTGAGTTAATCTCAGAACATGTGCTTCATGCCCTGAGTCCGTTTGCACAAGCACTGTTGCTGTAATACGGTTTCAGAAACACAAGAAGACACTGCTAAGGTGAAGAGTGTGACAACGTTGACAGGCCTCTGCAGATAACCAAGACATAAACAACAGCAAAAAATGAATAACTGACCTTGAGTAATCATCACATCAAAAAAACCAACCCAAAGCTCATTGGCTTCAAATAGCAAAGCAGGTTCAGCAGATCAAGAGATCAAACATTTGCTGACTAACAGTTAGGTAATGAAAGTAAACATTTGCAATGAAGTCATCATCCTAATGAAAGCCATGTCCATGCTAAGTACCTGGACCATCATCCGCCAGTGTGTTTCAATGCAGGCTTGCCAACACAGCATTTACTAGAATCACTCCTGCTGGAAAAGGAAAGGAAGTCCCATTTACTTTTAACAAGGAAGCAACAATCAAGAATTAGTGGTTTGTTAAGTCCTTCTCGCACTCCCAAGCGCTGTCCCACTGACACCAGAGAGCTCCTGTGCAGTTGCAGTGGGTAACTGAACAACAGCATTTTGCCTTCAGTGCCTGAGTCAGAAGAGCCTTATCCCAGCACTGGAGTGTATAAATATTTGCAGCGTGTAAGATGTCCGTTTTGAAAAAGCAATGTTGCTCCAAGGTTCAAATATTTATATTGCAGATATCTAATCAAAGAGATGTGATTTTTCTTTTTTTTAACTTTTTTTTTTACATGCCATGATTAATTACCTAGATTAAGTTTATGGCTACAGAAAAAAAAAAAACAAACATCATTAAAAAAAAAACCAAAACAAAAAGCTATATTTTTAGCTTCTTAACTCCAATAAGAATTTCAGACTCACATACAGATAGTTCCACCCAGAGATGCCCACATGCAACCACCAGTAGTCAATGAGAATTATGAGCATGCTTATTAGGGGGCAGCACTGGGCACACAGGCAGCAAGCCTGCTTACAGGATTGTTGGCTACACCCTCACCCAGCTGAGGATCATACAGCTATGAGAAACACTAACAGTCCATCTCCCCTTTTCTGTGCAGAAACCTAATGCCCATACAAGTTTACAAGGTATGTATCTACAAATTCATACTTGTGTCTCAAAAACTTAAACCAGGCACATTTCACTTGTAAAATCTGCAAGCTTGGACAAGTTCCTGCCTGCAGAACGCAATCACTTTGTATTTCAGCTTTCCATTTTGATGACTTTAAGAAATGTTATAGCCAAACCCAGCTTTCCCGTTTGAGTACACATCTAGATTTCATCACTGGTCTCACAAAAGCTAATGCACTGGCTCATTTTTATATGCTTTATGTGATCCCTGAGAAGTCCTGGAAGTACTTGGCACAAATTTAAGTCTTCACAGAAGCGAGGTCCTTCAAAACTGACAGGTTTTGGATCACACTAAATATGTGTGACCTCAGTGTGAAACTCACCAGTTAAGATCACAGATAACTCTGCTGAAGTCACCTGCACATAAAAACCTTTAAAAAAACACGGATAAACAGACGGCCCAAAGTTTGCGAGAGTTGACGACTACTTTGTTGACCCTATGATACTCTTCAAGGCTGCTCCCTCTGGCACCAGCTACTCAAGAACCCACAGCAAGATGCATTTTATAGGTTCCCTATGTTTCCGTGAATTAAAGCCAATGCAGATACGCCAAGTGTTAAGACATAAACATCTGCCTTTGCTAAAGGCAGGGATGGCTGCATCTATGGACAATTCAACAGGCGGAGGTTCAGAACAATCACACAATCATTTTCACTCCTTTGATGAGCACTTCCATACTGATAATTGCTATTATTACATCTTGGTGATAACATGATACTATGACCACCTATAAAAACATACAATGGACTTAATGCACAGACATTAGTCACTTCAACATACAGAAGCCGAATGTCACTGCTGTTGCCCATTCCGGCCAGCTCTACTGCTACCCATGGGCACCACAAACACCACCAGGTAGCATTCAACTTCATGAGGGAAACTGTTTCCTTCCCCACAAGGATCATACACAGCTCTCAATGCATATTGGTTTGGTCTCAATTTAGAAGGTCATTCTGAGCTTAATACGCAATGTCACTCTGCTCTTAAATGTCTTTTGGATCACTAAGCCATTTTTATTTTCTCCAATGCTTAGTATCTCTTTTTTCCTTTAGTTTAATACACAAAGATAATGCTTACTAACAGTTTAGAGGGGGTTGTAATGCCCCGCTGTGCACACAGACCACACAGCACTTATCACTGACTAGATGTCACTTCAACATCACTCATTTTTATAGGAACTAAAGGCTTGAACACAAATCCCAGGCAAGAAATTTTAGAGCTATCTAAAAAAACATTTTTCCTGAGTTGCTAGTAAAGGTGCACACAATGCCAGAAACACAGAGCTCCACACAGAGATCACTTTATTGCACAGTGATCATTCAAGATGGCTATGGCAGCTGCTCTTGGGAAACTGAAGATGTCTCCTGGAATAACCTCACCATAATACTAACTGCACCACGAGTGCTCACACACAACTTCACCTTCCAGTTTTACCAGGGGCAAAAGCTCCAAAACACCCCATGGCCCACCCTCCTCACTGACCTGGTAGGACATGATGGTGTGCGCAAAGAAGCACAGGACCTGGATGACCAGCTCAGGGTTTGGTGTGACAGAACTGAAGGCCACAGTGGTGGAAAACAAGGCAGCAGCAGCACTCCAGGAGAGACTATTTGTCCCAGCCAGCTGCCATAGACAAAACTACAGGAGCAACAACCCCAAAACATTCTTAGCCTTGACAAAACCTTTGTTCCCATCCACCACCACCTTTCCCCACAAAGCACCTCCTGTGATAGTTATTTTTGTCCAGCTAGCAGCAGCCAGCCTGTAGGCAAGAGCAGGGGCCTTCATGGAAGAGCAGGAGAGCCACTGTCTCTGGCACCCACTGCCACCTGCATCCACCTGTGAGGCACAGCTCCAGCACCACACTTTACATGGCTCAGCACCCTGTTCAGCTAATCTGGACCATGCTTCTGCCAAGAAAGGTTACACCAGATGATCTCTGAAGTCCCATCCACCCTAGTATTCTATGATTCACATGCACACACACATGCACCTGCGTTAGTGCAGCAACTCTAGCCCTGTATGGGCATGAGATGAAGCTGCAGGTTGCTGACTTCCCTCAGCGTCAGCATTCTCCTGCTTGGGCCCTTCAGGACACACTAGGCAGCAATGGTCAAAAATTACATACACCATCAAAATAAAATTCTAGAGTTATCAACCCACCCAGATGCTGTTCACAGGGAGGTGAGCACAAAAGAAATCCAACAGAAAAGCTTGAAAATCACACGTGCACTCCAAATCCACTCACGTTCTGCCATTTGGTTCTGCTTAAAATGATGCTTTTATTATTTTTTTCCNAAATACATGGTTGCCAAGTCGAGTTAATGAAAAACCCTTTGGCTGTTAACTCATTTAGTGCAGCGAGCATGAAATAAAGTCCGTGGCACGGGGCCAACTCGCAGCGGCCCTTTGCCGGGCAGGCTGGTGGCACCGCTGAGGAGCCACCTAGAGCGCGGCTCACGGACCCCAGAAACCCACCTCGAACTTCAAAAATAATGAAAATAATTATCGATGGCATCGCCAGGCCAGAGGAGGCTGGTCCTAATGGCACTTTCACATCCACTTCCCAAAAGATATAAAATGAAAAAAAAATACCCGGGCGGTGGCGGGGGGCGGGACCGC